>CM062297.1:24023044-24375241 GCA_031216915.1 Pictodentalium vernedei
GAACGATACAGATATGAATTTAAGTAGATACTTGCATATATACGCATGTATAACCTTTTAAGCTAAATCGTCACTGACAATGCCATGGTTAGAACCACAATATTTACTCTTTTATCCCGATATTGCATTCTACTGTGCCTATGTCACTGACCTGGATTCAGCTGCATCTAGGGGTCTGTCTGTTATCCAATAAGCAATTCCACTGAAACGGGCGATGTATGAGGGGGGAGAGAGGGAGGGAGGGAGAGAGAGAGAGAGAGAGAGAGAGAGAGAGAGAGAGAGAGAGAGAGAGAGAGAGAGAGAGAGAGAGAGAGAGGAGGGGGGAGAGAGGGGGGTGGAGGTTGGTCGTGGGGGGGGGGGGTAAATGGAATTAGTGAACGAGAGAGAGAGAGAGGGTGGTGGTGGGTCGTGGAGGGGGGGGGGGGGGGACTGGGGTCAAATGGAATCATTGAACGAGCGTGCGCAAAGAGTAAAAGGATATATATCGTGACATATAGGCCAAACTGGCCGGGTGCTTATGTTATAAATTTACTGTTGTGTTGCTATATTGTCATTAGATGCACATGTCACGTGAAATAAAGAATATCTATCTATCTATCTATGCATATGCACCCTCAATCATTTTTAACTTGTATTTCCTATTATTTCCTCTTCTGTTCGTTTATGTTCGTTTATGTTCGTTTGTGTTCGTTAAATAGTAGGACCCTACCACACTTTATCCCGTACATTGTTTGTCAAGTCAATTCATAGAGTAGAGTAGTGAACAAAGCAGGTGGCTACTGAGGCGATAGTCCAGTCAACCCACTGATAAACATTAGGTCAAAAAGACAATCACCTCAGTAGATTCCAATCTGACAATATGGGCTATATGGATTGTTACATTGGACATTAACTGGAAATGAAGATGAAAGCTTTGATATTAATTTTTTTTCAAAACTTGATCCAATTATTAATGTTATGTAGTTCAGATTCCAGCTCATTCCATATTTTGGGGAAGTTTAAGATAGGTAACTTATGCAGTTTATTTCGCGAAGATCGGTTGATAAATGCGACTTGGAGCAAATCAGCACTTTTGGGCTTCTAGAGTGCCCAATTTTTTGAGGGTCAGGTACTTAATTTTGGGGGAAATCCTCATGAATCTATTTGTGCCACCCCACAAAGCAGTTTATTTGGCGGAAAATCAGATGCTAAATGCCATTTGGAGCAACACAGCATTTTTGGGCTCCTAGGGTGTCCAATTTTTGGGGGGGTCAGGTACCTAATTTTGGTGAGGTAATCTTCATGAATCTATTTGTGCCACCCCACAATTACAGTTTATTTGGCGAAAATCGGTTGATAAATACGATTTGGAGCAACTCAGCACTTTTGGGCTCCTAGGGTGCCCAATTTTGGGAGGGTGAGATACCTAATTTTGGAGGCAATCTTCATTAATCTATTTGTGCCACCCCACAATGCAATTTATTTGGCGAAAATTGGTTGATAAATGCGGATTTTGAGCAACTTGGCACTTTTGGGCTCCTAGGATGCCCAATTTTGAGAGGATGAGGTACCTAATTTTGGTGGCAATCTTCATGAATCTATTTGTGCCACCCCACAATGCAGTTTCTTTGGCGAAAATCGGTTGATAAATGCGATTTTGAGCAACTCAGCACTTTTGGGCTTCTAGGGTGCCCAATTTAGCGAGGGTGAGGTACCTAATTTTGGTGGCAATCTTCATGAATCTATTTGTGCCACGCCACAATGCAGTTTATTTGGCAAAAATCGGTTGATAAATGCGATTTTGAGCAACTCAGCACTTTTGGGCGCCTAGGGTGCCCAATTTTGGGAGGGTGAGGAGACTAATTTTGGTGGCAATCTTCATGAATCTATTTGTGCCACCCCACAATGCAGTTTATTTGGCGAAAATCGGTTGATAAATGCGATTTTGAGCAACTCAGCACTTTTGGGCTCCTTGGGTGCCCAATTTTGGGAGGGTGAGGAGCCTAATTTTAGTGACAATCTTCATGAATCTATTGGTGCCACCCCACAATGCAGTTTATTTGGCGAAAATCGGTTGATAAATGCGATTTTGAGCAACTCAGCACTTTTTGGCTCCTAGGGTGCCCAACTTTGGGAGGTTCAGGAGCCTAATTTTGGTGGCAATCTTCATGAATCTACTTGTCCCACCCAACAATGCAGTTTATTTGGCGAAAATCGGTTGATAAATGCTATTTTTGAGCAACTCAGCACTTTTGGGCTCCTAGGGTGCCCAATTTTCCGAGGGTGAGGTACCTAATTTTGGTTGCAATCTTCGTGAATCTATTTGTGCCACCCCACGATGCAGTTTATTTGGCGAAAATCTGTTGATAAATGCGATTTTGAGCAACTCAGCACTTTTGGGCTCCTAGGGTGCCTGATTTTCCGAGGGTGAGGTACCTAATTTTGGTGGCAATCTTCATGAATCTATTTGTGCCACCCCACAATGCAGTTTATTTGGCGAAAATCGGTTGATAAATGCGATTCTGAGCAACTCAGCACATTTGGGCTCCTAGGGTGCCCAATTTTCCGAGGGGTGAGGTACCTAATTTTGGTGGCAATCTTCATGAATCTATTTGTGCCACCCCACAATGCAGTTTATTTGGCGAAAATCTGCTGATAAATGCGATTTTGAGCAACTCAGCACTCTTGGGCCCCTAGTGTGCCCAATTTTGGGAGGGTGAGGTACCTAATTTTGGTGGCAATCTTCTTAAATCTATTTGTGCCACCCCACAATGCAGTTTATTTGGCGAAAATCGGTTGATAAATGCGATTTTGAGCAACTCAGCACTTTTGGGCTCCTAGGGTGCCCAATTATGGGAGGGTGAGGAGCCTAATTTTGGTGGCAATCTTCATGAATCTATTGGTGCCACCCCACAATGCAGTTTATTTGGCGAAAATCGGTTGATAAATGCGATTTTGAGCAACTCAGCACTTTTGGGCTCCTAGGGTGCCCAATTTTGGGAGGGTGAGGAGCCTAATTTTGGTGGCAATCTTCATGAATCTATTTGTGCCACCCCACAATGCAGTTTATTTGGCGAAAATCGGTTGATAAATGCGATTTTCAGCAACTCAGCACTTTTGGGTTCCTAGGGTGCCGAATTTTCGGAGGGTGAGGTACCCAGTTTTGGTGGCAATCTTCATGAATCTATTTGTTTCACCGCAGAATGCAGTTTATTTGGCGAAAATCGGTTGATAAATGAAATTTTGAGCAACTCAGCACTTTTGGGCTCCTAGGGTGCCCAATTTTGGGGAGGGTGAGGGACCTAATTTTGGTGGCAATCTTCATGAATCTATTTGTGCCACCCCACAATGCAGTTTATTTGGCGAAAATCGGTTGATAAATGCGATTCTGAGCAACTCAGCACATTTGGGCTCCTAGGGTGCCCAATTTTGGGAGGGTGAGGTACCTAATTTTGGTGGCAATCTTCATGAATCTATTTCTGCCACCCCACAATGCAGTGTATTTGGCGAAAATCGGTTGATAAATGCGATTTTGAGCAACTCAGCACTTTTGGGCTCCTAGGGTGCCCAATTTTGGGAGGGGTGAGGTACCTAATTTTGGTGGCAATCTTGTTGAATCTATTTGTGCCACCCCACAATGCAGTTTTATTTGGCGAAAATCGGTTGATAAATGCGATTTTGAGCAACTCAGCACTTTTGTGCTCCTAGGGTGCCCAATTGTGGGAGGGGTGAGGAGCCTAATTTTGGTGGCAATCTTCATGAATCTATTTGTGCCACCCCCACAATGCAGTTTATTTGGCGAAATTCGGTTGATAAATGCGATTTTCAGCAACTCAGCACTTTTGGGCTCCTAGGATGCCCAATTTTGGGGAGGGTGAGGAGCCTAATTTTGGTGGCAATCTTCATGAATCTATTTGTGCCACCCCACAATGCAGTTTATTTGGCGAAAAGCGGTTGATAAATGCTATTTTGAGCAACTCAGCACTTTTGGGCCCCTAGGGTGCCCAATTTTCGGAGGGTGAGGTACCTAATTTTGGTGGCAATCTTCATGAATCTATTTGTGCCACCCCACGATGCAGTTTATTTGGCGAAAATCGGTTGATAAATGCGATTTTGAGCAACTCAGCACTTTTGGGCTCCTAGGGTGCCCAATTTTCCGAGGGTGAGGTACCTAATTTTGGTGGCAATCTTCATGAATCTATTTGTGCCACCCCACAATTACAGTTTATTTGGCAAAAATCGGTTGATAAATACGATTTGGAGCAACTCAGCACTATTGGGCTCCTAGGGTGCCCAATTTCGGGAGGGGGAGGTACCTAATTTGGGTGGCAATCTTCATGAATCTATTTGTGCCACCCTACAATGCAGTTTATTTGGCGAAAATCGGTTGATAAATGCGATTTTGAGCAACTCAGCACTTTTGGGCTCCTAGGGTGCCCAATTTTCCGAGGGTGAGGTACCTAATTTTGGTGGCAATCTTCATGAATCTATTTGTGCCACCCCACAATGCAGTTTATTTGGCGAACATCGGTTGATAAATGCGATTCTGAGCAACTCAGCACATTTGGGCTCCTAGGGTGCCCAATTCTGAGAGGGTGAGGTACCTAATTTTGGTGGCAATCTTCATGAATCTATTTGTGCCACCCCCACAATGCAGTTTATTTGGCGAAAATCGGTTGATTAATGCGATTTTGAGCAACTCAGCACTTTTGGGCTCCTAGGGTGCCCAATTTTGGGAGGGTGAGGTACCTAATTTTGGTGGCAATCTTCTTGAATCTATTTGTGCCACCCCACAATGCAGTTTATTTGGCGAAAATCGGTTGATAAATGCGATTTTGAGCAACTCAGCACATTTGGGCTCCTAGGGTGCCCAATTCTGGGAGGGTGAGGAGCCTAATTTTGGTGGCAATCTTCATGAATCTATTTGTGCCACCCCACAATGCAGTTCATTTGGCGAAAATCGGTTGATAAATGCGATTTTGAGCAACTCAGCACTTTTGGGCTCCTAGGGTGCCCAATTTTGGGAGGGTGAGGAGCCTAATTTTGGTGGCAATCTTCATGAATCTATTTGTGCCACCCCACAATGCAGTTTATTTGGCGAAAATCGGTTGATAAATGCGATTTTCAGCAACTCAGCACTTTTGGGTTCCTAGGGTGCCCAATTTTGGGAGGGTGAGGTACCTAATTTTGGTGGCAATCTTCATGAATCTATTTGTGCCACCCCACGATGCAGTTTATTTGGCGAAAATCGGTTGATAAATGCGATTTTGAGCAACTCAGCACTTTTGGGCTCCTAGGGTGCCCAATTTTTCGAGGGTGAGGTACCTAATTTTGGTGTCAATCTTCATGAATCTATTTGTGCCACCCCACAATTACAGTTTATTTGGCAAAAAATCGGTTGCTAAATACGATTTGGAGCAACTCAGCACTATTGGGCTCCTAGGGTGCCCAATTTCGGGAGGGGGAGGTACCTAATTTGGGTGGCAATCTTCATGAATCTATTTGTGCCACCCTACAATGCAGTTTATTTGGCGAAAATCGGTTGATAAATGCGAATTTGAGGAACTCAGCAATTTTGGGCACCTATGGTGCCCAATTATGGGAGGGTGAGGTACCTAATTTTGGTTGCAATCTTCATGAATCTATTTGTGCCACCCCACAATGCAGTTTATTTGACGAACATCGGTTGATAAATGCGATTCTGAGCAGCTCAGCACATTTGGGCTCCTAGGGTGCCCAATTTTGAGAGGGTGAGGTACCTAATTTTGGTGGCAATCTTCATGAATCTATTTGTGCCACCCCACAATGCAGATTATTTGGCGAAAATCGGTTGATAAATGCGATTTTGAGCAACTCAGCACTTTTGGGCTCCTAGGGTGCCCAATTTTGGGAGGGTGAGGTACCTAATTTTGGTGGCAATCTTCTTGAATCTATTTGTGCCACCCCACAATGCAGTTTATTTGGCGAAAATCAGTTGATAAATGCGATTTTGAGCAACTCAGCACATTTGGGCTCCTAGGGTGCCCAATTCTGGGAGGGTGAGGAGACTAATTTTGGTGGCAATCTTCATGAATCTATTTGTGCCACCCCACAATGCAGTTCATTTAGCGAAAATCGGTTGATAAATGTGATTTTGAGCAACTCAGCATTTTTGGGCTCCTAGGGTGCCCAATTTTGGGAGGGTGAGGAGCCTAATTTTGGTGGCAATCTTCATGAATCTATTTGTGCCACCCCACAATGCAGTTTATTTGGCAAAAATCGGTTGATAAATGCGATTTTCAGCAACTCAGCACTTTTGGGTTCCTAGGGTGCCCAATTTTGGGAGGGTGAGGTACCTAATTTTGGTGGCAATCTTCATGAATCTATTTGTTTCACCCCAGAATGCAGTTTATTTGGCGAAAATCGGTTGATAAATGAGATTTTGAGCAACTCAGCACTTTTGGGCTCCTAGGGTGCCCAATTTTAGGAGGGTGAGGAGCCTAATTTTGGTGGCAATCTTCATGAATCTAGTTGTGCCACCCCACAATGCAGTTTATTTGGCGAAAATCGGTTGATAAATGCGATTCTGAGCAACTCAGCACATTTGGGCTCCTAGGGTGCCCAATTTTGAGAGGGTGAGGTACCTAATTTTGGTGGCAATCTTCATGAATCTATTTCTGCCACCCCACAATGCAGTTTATTTGGCGAAAATCGGTTGATAAATGCGATTTTGAGCAACTCACCACTTTTGGGCTCCTAGGGTGCCCAATTTTGGGTGGGTGAGGTACCTAATTTTGGTGACCATCTTCTTGAATCTATTTGTGCCACCCCACAATGCAGTTTATTTGGCGAAAATCGGTTGATAAATGCGATTTTGAGCAACTCAGCACTTTTGGGCTCCTAGGGTGCCCAATTCTGGGAGGGTGAGGAGCCTAATTTTGGTGGCAATCTTCATGAATCTATTTGTGCCACCCCACAATGCAGTTTATTTGGCGAAAATCGGTTGATAAATGCGATTTTGAGCAACTCAGCACTTTTGGGCTCCTAGGGTGTCCAATTTTGGGAGGGTGAGGAGCCTAATTTTGGTGGCAATCTTCATGAATCTATTTGTGCCACCCCACAATGCAGTTTATTTGGCGAAAATCGGTTGATAAATGCTATTTTGAGCAACTCAGCACTTTTGGACTCCTAGGGTGCCCAATTTTCCGAGGGTGAGGTACCTAATTTTGGTGGCAATCTTCATGAATCTATTTGTGCCACCCCACGATGCAGTTTATTTGGCGGAAATCGGTTGATAAATGCGATTTTGAGCAACTCAGCACTTTTGGGCTCCTAGGGTGCCCAATTTTCCGAGGGTGAGGTACCTAATTTTGGTGGCAATCTTCATGAATCTATTTGTGCCACCCCACAATGCAGTTTATTTGGCAAAAATCGGTTGATAAATACGATTTGGAGCAACTCAGCACTTTTGGGCTCCTAGGGTGCCCAATTTCGGGAGGGTGAGGTACCTAATTTGGGTGGCAATCTTCATGAATCTATTTGTGCCACCCTTCAATGCTGTTTACTTGGCGAAAATCGGTTGATAAATGCGATTTTGAGCAACTCAGCAGTTTTGGGCACCTATGGTGCCCAATTATGGGAGGGTGAGGTACCTAATTTTGGTGGCAATCTTCATGAATCTATTTGTGGCACCCCACAATGCAGTTTATTTGGCGAAAATCGGTTGATAAATGCGATTTGGAGCAACTCAGCACTTTTGGGCTCCTAGGGTGCCCAATTCTGAGAGGTGAGGTACCTAATTTTGGTGGCAATCTTCATGAATCTATTTGTGCCACCCCACAATGCAGTTTATTTGGCGAAAATCGGTTGATAAATGCGATTTTGAGCAACTCAGCACTTTTGGGCTCTTATGGTGCCCAATTCTGAGAGGGTGAGGTACCTAATTTTGGTGGCAATCTTCATGAATCTATTTGTGCCACCCCACAATGCAGTTTATTTGGCGAAAATCGGTTGATAAATGCGATTTTGAGCAACTCAGCACTTTTGGGCTCTTATGGTGCCCAATTCTGAGAGGGTGAGGTACCTAATTTTGGTGGCAATCTTCATGAATCTATTTGTGCCACCCCACAATGCAGTTTATTTGGCGAAAATCGGTTGATAAATACGATTTAGAGCAACTCAGCACTTTTGGGCTACTAGGGTGCCCAATTTTTGGAGGGTGAGGAGCCTAATTTTGGTGTCAATCTTCATGAATATATTTGTGCCACCCCACAATGCAGTTTATTTGGCGAAAATCGGTTGATAAATGCGATTTTGAGCAACTCAGCACTTTTGGGCTCCTAGGGTGCCCAATTTTGGCAGGGTGAGGTACCTAATTTTGGTGGCAATCTTCATGAATCTATTTGTGCCACCCCACAATGCAGTTTATTTGGCGAAAATCGGTTGATAAATGCGATTTTAAGCAACTCAGCACTTTTGGGCTCCTAGGGTGTCCAATTTTGGGAGGGTGAGGTACCTAATTTGGGTGGCAATCTCCATGAATCTATTTGTGCCACCCCACAATGCAGTTTATTTGGCGAAAATCGGTTGATAAGTGCGATTTTGAGGAACTCTGCATTTTTGGGCTCCTAGTGTCCCCAATTTTCGGAGGGTGAGGTACCTAATTTGGGTGGCAATCTTCATGAATCTATTTGTGCCACCCCACAATGCAGTTTATTTGGCGAAAATCGGTTGATAAATGCGGTTTGGAGCAACTCAGCACTTTTGGGCTCCTAGGGTGCCCAATTTTGGCAGAGTGAGGTACCTAATTTTGGGGAAATCTTCATGAATCTATTTGTGCCACCCCACAATGCAGTTTATTTGGCGAAAATCGGTTGATAAATGCGATTTTGAGCAACTCAGCACTTTTGGGCTCCTAGTGTGCCCAATTTTGGGAGGGTGAGGTACCTAATTTGGGTGGCAATCTTCATGAATCTATTTGTGCCACCCCCACAATGCAGTTTATTTGGCGAAAATCGGTTGATAAATGCGATTTTGAGCAACTCAGCACTTTTGGGTTCCTAGGGTGCCCAATTTTGAGAGGTTGAGGAGCCTAATTTTGGTGGCAATCTTCATGAATCTATTTGTGCCACCCCACCATGCAGTTTATTTGGCGAAAATCGGTTGGTGGCGAATGTCGAATAAGGAACCGGGAATAAGTAACGGTTGTCACGTTCGTGACAAAACCATCAATGTCGAAAAAGATTACTTCGCACTTTTCGAAGGTAGTCCATGGGCAGGACATAGCACCAAGAAGATTTCTGTTACATTCTGTCAGCGGACCAGAGTTAAAATCTATTATTTATTTTTACATATTTGCAGTTATTTCTTGCAAAGCGCTGATTTGTGCTTTCCAGAAAATAATTGCAGAATAATTGATGAGGGATTATTCCCAACACAATGTGGGACTAGGGGTATTTGAAAAAAAGATCATAACGACTCCAGATGGGACGGATTTTTTCACTCCTTTGCGGTAAACCTACCGCATATTCCGTGTTTTTTTTAAAACTATTTCTTCAGCGGCGAGCCACACTGCGCAAATGTGATGACTGCGTCAGTGTGGTTCAAGCTTTGATCTTTGCAGCCTCTATGACAACGATCAGTCGGCGTTACTGGCTTGATTTCTCTGAAGTTGAAATCAACTATTCTTCTGATGCTGTGTCAGGACAGACTCGTGCACGCATTTATTCTATGAAATTTGTGTACGAAAATCATTAAAAGAAGTCAAGAAATAGCACTTGTATTTATATATTTTTTATTTATTTAGTAAGGTTTAACGACACTTCAACAGCCAAGGTCATATCGTGTCAGTGACAGTTTTACGGGTGGAGGAAGCCAGAGTATCCAGAGAGAACCACCGAGCAAAGACGAGCAGCTGCCAGCTCCCCAACATCGCAATTCAGCACACGCTAAAAACTAAAGTGTTAAAAACTACACTTGACGTGCTGTATTTAACACTTACTAAGGGCAGAACTAGCACTTTTTTCAAGTGTAGATATCCCATAACTTGACAGGTGTTACAAAAATACCACTTGACAAGTGTAATGTTGTGACACTTAAAAGGAAACAACGCAGATGACGCGGATCAGGCTCGAACTCTCGAGCCTGATCAGCGTCATCTGTGCTGTGTCCATTTAATTATGTACCCACCAAGCGCATATCAAATTATGGACGATTCTGGAAGAACCACCAATTCTAGACACTTGGGAAGTGCCATCCATTCAAGTTTCAGATGTCTGACGATTGTAATGTCTAAGTGCTTAAAAGCATTGCACTTTGAGTGTTAAAATCAAACCCTAAGAGTTAGAATGGGTTTAACACCTTGAAAGTGTCAGTTCTAACACTTTAGTTTTTAGTGTGCACTGCAGCACAGGCAGGGTTAGATTGGTTGAAGACTTGCGCACCACCGACGTGCAGTACGTCTTAGTACACGGCGTTATTGTGCCCCCATGAGGATGGGGGTTTAGTGCCTTGCCCAAGGACTCAACGCGCGCGGGAGTCCGAATCGATCGCTCAGACGGTCACCCATCCAAGGACTAACCGGTCTCAACGTTGCTTAACTTCGGTGATCTGACGAGAACCGGTTACCGCAACGCCACCGCGCCCTCAAATAGCAATTGTACAATCTGAATCAATTACTTCTCGGGAACGGGCAGGTCGGAGTGAATTTTAAATATCTTGATTAATGCCTGAATGGTTCCCTGATGGGGGAACACGGTCGATTGACGGCCGCTGTGTCGGTGTAGCGGAAACCCTGCCGTGACTGAGTGAGTGTGTGAGTGAGTGACGGTGAGCGAGTGAGTGAGTACACCACAAACCAACCCCAACTTATATAGATAATCTTGTACTAAATTGTTTTGAACGCAAAATGGAAGATAAGTTATTGATTGGCAAGGAAATATCTATTTATGGTAACAGCAGGCTTGACCTTTGACATTTTGACCCTAAGCACAATCCCAATCACCGACAACTTGTATGGTCCTTATATGACACCAGAGTTGTGTATGTGAATGCGAAAACAATTCTGTGTATAGCAAGTGGCCCACACACAGATTGTCTGCAGGACGTGGGCGATTGAGAGTCAGTAGGTCAAGGTCACAAGGTAACCTGTGCATGTAAACCAAAATTCTATTCATAATTACACTCCTTGGTCTTTGAAAAACATTGATCCTCCCAAAATCTAAATCATTGTCACTTTAGAGACAATCTGTGGGTGAAGTTAGAGTTTTGTCAAAAGAAACTGTTATTACACGGAAATCCAAATTTTATGTACAGTAACAGAAATCAACATTTTATTTACAGTAACAGTGATCTTTTATTTGATCCATTGGCCACAATCACAAACCTACTTATTGATATCGTATAAGAAATCAGTGTATGGAGAGTTATAGTTTTGTTACCCAAGAAGGATTCATAATTTTAGCACCGAAACCAGCAATCTATTCATAGTAAGAGTGACCTTGACCTCCTCCGAATATAGATTCAGAAAGTAGTCGAAACCATCACCTCATTATAGGCAACTTATGAATGCAGAGCGTACATTGTAAACTAAAGGGTACAACGGTTATTATGCGGAATGAATTGAACAGAGGCGACAGATGGCCCCACACTTTTTTGCCGGGCCATGTTTTTTGTATGCATATATTTTAATACAACCAATGACTGGTGAAACAAGGAGAGGATCCAGAGCTTCTACCATATTTCGCCAGCTATGTTTCTCTCGTACTGGTTCAGTTTCGATGGATTTCGGATCATTTTTTGCAATAAGTGGCAGAAAAAGCTAAAATGTATACAGTCTGCCAAAATCTCGGTTAACTGAAATAGATCGTAATCTTACAGACATACAAGTACCAAATCCGCCCCCAGACAAGGTAATCCACAGACAGTATAATTGTTGTTAACGTCAGGTAAAGCATGCAGGTTAGGTCAATTTATCAGCTTTATCGTTACGACCAAAGCTGATAAATAGACCATACCTGTATGCTTTACTTACGTTTTTTAACGGATCTCAAAGTGCGAAATCTTTCAAATACATCTCCTGGAAAATCTCAAAATATCCGCTCAGATGCATGGAAACGGGAGTTTTGGGACCCTGGAATTTAAAAGTTTCGTACGACGACCATCCATCGCCCGATTCAGCGCCCCCCCCCCCCCCCCTCACTTTGAAAATCGTTCCGCCGCCCCTGCCCCAACTTTGTGTCAATGGGCATAAGAAAATCCTTTGTTCTTTGTCAGGAAGGCACGAGAGTGGTTTTAAATTTATTATTTTTCAGAAATTGTATCTCGGGAGAGAGGTCAATATTTCGTGTCGTCACTATCTAAAATAGACCTGAAAGATTGTGTCGCTTTTGGAGTTTCCCGTGCATCAACCCAGCCCACGAGACAACGTAAAGTACATTTTAACGGGAGGAGATCAAGTTGCAGTCGATAACAGAAACGGCAAAAGCTAAGATGAATTTTCGTCAGCTTGGAATGTTCCAAAATAAGGATTCCTTCAAGAGCACAAAGGGTGAAATTAATTCAATGCGTTCTTACTAACAACCAGTAACTGTGACGTAACATTATAGTTTAAACAATATTTATTCCAGCAAACAACATTTATTTATTATTATTTATTGGTGTTTAAGGTCACATATTTCACATATTTCTGCACAATGGCTAACCACTAACCATGACCGTGACAGTTTTACGGGTGGAAGAAGCCGGGGTACCCGGAGAGAACCACCGAGCAACTATCAGCTCCCCAACATACCAACTCCATACAAGCAGGGTTAGCATTGGTTGAAGACAGGTGCACCATCGACGTGCAGTACGCCTTAGTACACAGCGTCACCGTGCCCCACGTGGGCAATGGGGGTGAAGTGTCTTGCCCAAGGACACAACGCGGTTGCCGCAAGTGGGATTCGAACCGAGGACCTCTCGGTTTGCAGCCTGCACATCTACCAACTGAGCCACCGCGCCCCCATATGTGTACATTACATAGCAGTATAATAGATTAATAAAAAGGTTTTGCAAGCAGTATACGAAATACCCGCAACAGTGATAATCAAGTTGGTATGTAGACTAGGATTCGACAGGAAGCCTTAGACTTATATGAGTCGTCTCCTGACGTAACATTACGTAGCCTGAGTGCTAGAATGTCCTATGTCCCATTGATGACCGGAATAATAGGGGATATAGGACATTCTAACACTCAGGTGACGATTACACATCGACCATGATAATTTTGTAGAGGATGTGGAAAGAGTGTTTTGGTCGCACGATATTTATGAAATGAGTCTAAGAATTTTTCGTTTTGCCGAGGCAAACGGGAAAATCGTTCACGAGTCTCATAAATATCGTGGACCAAAACACGAATTTCGTATTTCTGTTTATCATATGACACAACAGATACCAAAAACAAATCTTTTAGATAGAAAAATGGCGTAAAAAATGGAATTTCACCTTGGGCGTCATGTATTTGACTGTCATAACTGCATTAATTTGGTGACACGGATCTTTCGGTGATACCCAATCAGAAAGCGTAATTTAAAAATTGACCAATCAAATCAACTGAAGGGTTAATGAAGCACTAATTAATATTTTTTTTGAAAATATGAACTGGTATTAACCCGAGGAAACAGAGAAGTCATATGATAATTAAAGATATTTATGCTACAAATCAGCGCATAGTAGGTAGTAGTTACATTTATCCACCCAATACTAAGTGACATAAACATGGAGCGCGGTGGCTTAGTGGTAGACTGTTGGACTTCTATGCTAGAGGTCCCGAGTTCGATCTCCGTCCGGAACGACCCGCGTTGTGTCCTTGGGCAGGGTACTTCATGCCTACATGGGGGCACGATGGCGCCTTGTACTAAGGCGTACTGCACGTCGATGGTGCACATGTCTTCAACCGATGTAACCCTGCTTGATGGGGGTTGATCAAAGTTAGTATGTTGAGGAGCTGACAATTGCTTGTCGATGCTCGGTGGTTCTCTCCGGGTACTCCGGCTTCCTCCACCCGTAAAACTGTCACGGTCACGATTAGCTATTGTGCATAAGTATGTGACCTTAAACACCAATAAATAAATAATAAATAAATGTGACATAACCAAGTCATACTTTACTATTTATTAAGATGGGTTAATTAAAATATCATACCGTCGTAACTCGTAGAAATATGTGAACTTAAGTCATAGACTTGATCGTTATGTCAGACGTGTTCAGACGCTGTCTATTGTGCTATTCAGAAAGACTACCTCCACCAAGCAGAGTACTATACGCCTGTTTGTATATTGCTTCGAGAGAAGGGGTTTGGAGAAGGAAGAAATATGGCTCGAATCTGGATTGTGTTCTGTAATACATCATCTTTTATCGTGATATCACATTCCACTGAAATGTCTCCGACAGGACACTAAATTGTTTTTCATTTTGATTCGGTCTTTATATTTTATCTGTGAACTTGGATCCTTGTCCATGACGGCCTGGTCTTAAACTTCATACGCAAAACGCCTTTTCGAAATCTGTGAACTTGGGTACATCACCATGGCGGCCTGGTCTTAAACTTCAAACACAACACGCCATTTCGAAATCTTTAACCTTGGGTACATGACCATGCCGGCATGGTCTTAAACTTCAAACGTAACACGCCATTTCAAATCCTCATACACAGTTAAGTTCACTAACCCAACAACAAAAAGTTAATTGACCTCTACTTGTGACCTTGACCTTGAGGGATTGGACATAAGTTAATCCGCGACACGTGGTCTGATGGTAGGACAAGTGTAATATAAACTGTATGTTATGTTAATATATAGACAAAACTACATGTATGTTTCAATGAGTCGTTTTGTATTCAATGAGTCAGATGTGCGTAGGAAGAAAACGCCGAGACCGAAGGTCGAGACGTTTTCTTTCCTCGCACATCTGACGAATTGAAAACAAAACGACTCATTGAAACATACATGTGGTTTTGTATTTATTACATGACCCAAGCACCTACTGACCTAATTTTCTTTTCTATCAACGGTGGTAAACACCATGCACTTTATGCAGTCGCATTGCATAAAAAAAGTCCCGGTTGGAACAGGTTGGTGTGCAATACGGAATTCCGTATTGCACAGCCGTATTGCACGCCGTATTGCATAAGAGAGACTGCATGGACATGTAATGTCAGTTGGTGCTTGGGTCATGTAATAAATACAAAACCTTCGGTCTCGGCGTTTTCTTCCTACGCACATCTGACTCATTGAATACAAAACGACTCATTGAAACATACATGTAGTTTTGTCTATATATTAACATAACGTTTTCTTCCTACGCAAATCTGACTCACTGAATACAAAACGACTCATTGAAACATACATGTAGTTTTTCGGTCTCGACGTTTTCTTCCTACGCACATCTGACTCACTGAATACAAAACGACTCATTGAAACATACATGTAGTTTTTCGGTCTCGACGTTTTCTTCCTACGCACATCTGACTCACTGAATACAAAACGACTCATTGAAACATACATGTAGTTTTTCGGTCTCGACGTTTTCTTCCTACGCAAATCTGACTCACTGAATACAAAACGACTCATTGAAACATACATGTAGTTTTTCGGTCTCGACGTTTTCTTCCTACGCACATCTGACTCACTGAATACAAAACGACTCATTGAAACATATATGTAGTTTTTCGGTCTCGACGTTTTCTTCCTACGCACATCTGACTCACTGAATACAAAACGACTCATTGAAACATACATGTAGTTTTTCGGTCTCGACGTTTTCTTCCTACGCAAATCTGACTCACTGAATACAAAACGACTCATTGAAACATACATGTAGTTTTCTCTATATATTCCACCTTATCTGCTGTAACCTTATTTCTGTATTATTTCACACAGCTATCTATTAACTTAAGCAAAAACATGTAATATGTTATGCTAATAAAGATTGATTGATTGAAAAAAAAAAAAATAGCATATCAAAAGGGTTCAGGAATTTAAGCTGAAATACGCGACATACTCACCGTGTGTATTTACAGAAGTCATATTGTCATTAACCCGACTTATTACTTTCCAAAGTGTGATTTACTGGGATTTCCGGGTTTGATTATAAACGATAACTTCACAAGTGAATTATGCAATCAACAATTGTGTCATGGGTCCGTGCACGCAAACGAAGACGCTTTGCCGTGGGTTTAATGGGGACTTCATTGTTTTTTTTTTTTGTTTTTTTTTGCTTTTTTAAGCAGACACGACTCTTGCAAAACAAATTCCTAATTAACTATTATTTTCATTTTTTTTGTCTCAAAAACATAGATTATGACCCCTCATTGGAACGAGCTCGACGAGCTCGTTCCAATGAGGGGTCATAACCTATGTTTTAGAGACAAAATATGAAAAAGATAATGAAAATTTATTGGCGATTTTTGTGAATAGCACTGGCCGGTTTTCCAGTTACGTTAGGTAAAGGGATAAATAATATAATTATCGTTAATAATGAAAAGTAATAAACGGAGTAATCGCTTGACTGGACTGGTTACGTGAAATAATTTATTCGAGGCGAGGGACTATATTGTAAAACACTCGTGCGCATTCGCGCACTCGTGTTTGTACAACGCCCCCACACCTCTGATGAATTATTTCACGTAACAAGTCCAGTCAAGCGATTACTCTCTATATACTTTATCTAACAAGGGTAACTTGAAGCATTGGATGCCTGGACATTTCCCATTCAGTATTCACTTGGCCGACCATATACCACCAATAATGATTTCATGTGTTAACAATTATCCATATCACTATAAAAAACAAGTTGAACTGTGAGCGCAACTCACTTTCAGAGTGTCACCCACTTTGTTGAGCACTTAAATTCAACAAGCGGTTATCGACAAGCAGTGGTGGCGCCAAGGGGGGTCAGGGGGTGGCTACAGCCCCCCCCCCCCCCCCCGTCGGAAAGGTCCAGCCCCCCCCCCCCCCCCCCCCCGCCGGAGATTTTTAGTCAGTCCGTCGGAGATTCTAGTAAACCCGACTTCACGAGAAATTTCCAACAATCGAATGTAGATATCTCGACTTGTGTCGATCAAGAACGAGGTATATGGTTCTTCTTTGTAAGGCATTATGACAGTTGTTATGCAACTCACGGTCATACTGGCTTTATAGATGAAATATTTCTTGACCTTATTATAACATGTTTACTGTGGTTGAGGACTTACTAACTGGGCACAAGTAGGGTAAGTTATGGTTGAAGACTTACTAACTGGGCACAAGTAGGGTTAGCAATGCTTGTATGTGTGTACCGTCGACTTGCTTCTCCGCTCAAGGGGATATACTATACTTAATCGCCCGTCCCTGAGATAACTGTTCTACTTGCACCAAGAAATGTTCACAAACATGTTCTGACTAAAAAAAACCTATTTTCTACAGACAAACCCGGTGCCCTGGCGGCTAGGGGGATTCCTAGGCCTTGGAAGCCTTTTTCCTTCCCACCTAAATTTTAAGAAAAGAATCAGAGGCGGACTGGGCCAAGTCATGTTATCGGGAAATGCACCAAGCACAGAAAAAGAACTTCCAAGACTTTTTTGTATCATCTTTATCGACGAGGGTGGGGAGTGGGGGGGGGGGGGGGGGGGGGGCGTATTGGAGAATATTTTTATTTTTGAAATTGAAGGAAATCTGTTTCTTTCCAGTTGAGCAAAATCAATGACAGACTAGGCTGCTGGTATATCGAAATGTCGTCTATGTAGACAGCCAATGGCAGTCCACATAGCGAACAAACACACCCATTTCGCCTTTTTGGTCATTTTCACGAAATGTTCTGCACCAACAGGTGTTGGGGTTGCATCTTTTTGGGGGTTCCCAGGGGGGAGACACAATAGGGGTCATATGTCAGTCCGCCTCTGAACAGAACACAAATTTGTCAGCTTGTGATTCATGTTCAACAGAACATACATTTATAGGTTTATGATTCATGTTCAGCACTAATCTCCATTCCAATAACACAATTATCCGTGTGATGACATGTTTAATCGCCAGCCCCCACCTAAAACCCCAAAAGGTGTGTGGCACGTCGATTGTGCACATACCTTCAACCGCATGCTAACCTTGGTTAGTACGTTGAGGAGTTCGGTAGTTATTCGTAGTTGCTCGGTGGTTCTCTCCGCCTCACCCACCTGTAAAACTACCTGACATGATATGACACTGGCTGTTGAAACTGCCGTAAAACCCTAATAAACAAACTGAATTCAATGTGAGCTTCTGCAAACAGAGGGCCCAAATTAAATTTTCTGAATCAAAAAAGTCACGTATAAGACAAAAACACATTAAAGGGAGAGAGAGCTAGAGAGAGAGAGAGAGAGAGAGAGAGAGAGAGAGAGAGAGAGAGAGAGGGGTGGGGGTGGGGTGGGATGTCTAGGCTTTCCTGAACAGGAATACTCTGCCAGCTTGCCCGTGGCAACAACAATAAAACCACGAAAATCGACACTTGCAAAAATAATTCTTGAATAACTATTTTTTTTCATTTTTTGTCTCAAAAACATAGGTTATGACCCCTTGTTGGAACGAGCTCGACGAGCTCATTCCAACGAGGGGTCATAACCTATGTTTTCGAGAAAAAAATGAAAAAAATAATGAAAATTAATTGGCGATTTTTGAGAATAGCGCTGGCCGGTTTTGGCCGTTACGTTAGGTAAAGGGTTAAAACTGATTTTCGTACTCAATTATCAACTTCTTATTCAGTCATTTTATAAAATTGATTTTGATTTTCGTCATCTGTCAACTTCTTCAGTTATTTTGAAAAATGTTTTGGAACTACATTTATAGGTTTATGATTCATGTTCAGCACTAATCTCCATTCCAATAACACAATTATCCGTGTGATGACATGTTTAATCGCCAGCCTCCACTAAAACCCCAAAAGGTGTGTGGCACGTCGATTGTGCACATACCTTCAACCGCATGCTAACCTTGGTTAGTACGTTGAGGAGTTCGGTAGTTATTCGTAGTTGTTCGGTGGTTCTCTCCGCCTCACCCACCTGTAAAACTACCTGACATGATATGACACTGGCTGTTGAAACTGCCGTAAAACCCTAATAAACAAACTGAATTCAATGTGAGCTTCTGCAAACAGAGGGCCCAAATTAAATTTTCTGAATCAAAAAAGTCACGTATAAGACAGAAACACATTAAAGGGAGAGAGAGCTAGAGAGAGAGAGAGAGAGAGAGAGAGAGAGAGAGAGAGAGAGGGGGGGTGGGGGTGGGGTGGGATGGCTAGGCTTTCCTGAACAGGAATACTCTGCCAGCTTGCCCGTGGCAACAACAATAAAACCACGAAAATCGACACTTGCAAAAATAATTCTTGAATAACTATTTTTTTCATTTTTTGTCTCAAAAACATAGGTTATGACCCCTTGTTGGAACGAGCTCGACGAGCTCATTCCAACGAGGGGTCATAACCTATGTTTTTGAGACAAAAAATGAAAAAAATAATGAAAATTAATTGGCGATTTTTGAGAATAGCGCTGGCCGGTTTTGGCCGTTACGTTAGGTAAAGGGTTAAAACTGATTTTCGTACTCAATTATCAACTTCTTATTCAGTCATTTTATAAAATTGATTTTGATTTTCGTCATCTGTCAACTTCTTCAGTTATTTTGAAAAATGTTTTGGAACTAAGCCTTTAAGCTGTCTATTGCAATCAACATTCAAATGACGTAAGATGGGTATTTGTAGCGAATGATATGTGCTTTCCTCATTGCCATGTGATTTGCTTTCGGTCGATCGGCAGCGCTAGTTTGTTTCCGCACTTTGTATTGCATTCAACGCGTGTGAAATCCTTCGACTATTTCAAAAACGTATTTCAGACGCAACGCTGACTGAGATTCGTCAAAGTTGGACGAAGACTCGTCGGTGATGCGTCTTACTCGCATCTTATTGAAATATACGTAGCACCACCGACGAATTTAATTCATTTTTTGCTCTGGTATTAGATTTGACGCGTCAAAAATCCGTCGACTATTTCAGGCCTAAGAATCATTTGATAAATAAACACCGCAGAAGCTACAGGCTGTTACAGTAGAGAATTATATCTTGTAGGGTACGTTCCAGTGCGTTCTCCTCGATATTTAACATAATGCGGCACGAAAAGAGGGCACACGTGAAATAACAGTTTCTGTGTTAGTTTTGTTAGAAGATATTCACAAGGGAAGACAATAAAGATACACACGAGAAGCATCATCAGGAGAAGGTGACTTTTGACTTCCGATTCTGTGACAAGACTTATTCGAGAAAGTTTCAGACTGGTGACAGAAACCGTCACGAGTTTGAAAGCCACCTTTTTGAGGGGCAATCATCAGTGCAAACACTGTTTTAAAGATTTCGCAAGAAAGGAAGATTTAGTTCACCATAATAAAATCTGCCATGCGACCTACGTTTGCAGTAAACGTGGAGAGACCTTTTCATCTACTGCTTCACTTTAAAGGGCACAATGCAACAGTTCACCGAGCTAGAAAGAGACCGCCCGCGGCCACCACTCCAAAGGCACCAAAAGTACGTCGGGTAGCCACCGAAATCCATGATATCGACCCAGAAGATTTCATTAAGTAGTTGCTGGAAGAAGACGAACCTCGGGAAGTTATAGACTTGTATCGAAAGCATTGGGGTGCGATTCGTGCTCATCACGGCAGCCCATAAAGGAAACCTTCAATTATCCGACGGCTGATGTGAGATCCCTTAATGAAGATTTACTGGACACTGTTTTCAAAATGCAACAGTCAAAATTCAAAATTAACTTGAGTCAGGAATTTATTCTAAAACACGCAGAGACAGAGGAACTGTATTATTTCCACTCATCAGTTAATAACGCACGCGTTTTAGATTAGCCACGTTTGAAAACTAATCCAGATAATTTCAACCAATTTTTGGAGGTAATTGGAGAAGATTTAGTGGAGTAGGCACGCATGCGTCGACCGACAACAGTAGTTAGGGGAGCCAATATAGACCCAAGATCTGCTTACTTATAGACCCAAGATACGAAACTTATAGACCCAAGAACTTATAGACCCAAGATTTGTGAAACTTACAGACCCAAGAACTTATAGACCAAACATGTATGCACTGGTGGCACAGTGCATACATGTTGGGTCTATAAGTTCTTGGGTCTATAAGTTTCACAAATCTTGGGTCTATAAGTTCTTGGGTGTATAAGTTTCGTATCTTGGGTCTATAAGTAAGCAGATCTTGGGTCTATAGTGGCTCCGCATCATGCTTTATGACCAGATCCTATAGTATATTTCTGGCTTATAAGTTTCCACTGTACATTAATTTATTTTTTGTAGTTTGCAAATTAATTTTTTGTTTAGCTTAAATGTTTTTGTGGTTTGCAATATAATTTTTGTTTAGCTTAAATATTTTTTGTTTTTGTGTTTCGCAAAATAGAAAAATAATTTGCAAACACAAAAAATATTTTCTAGTTTAAGATGATATCTTAACCACCACAATCCGTTCGGTAATTAAAAAGTTATAGACTATTATCTGTCAAAACAAACACAAATCCATATTCAACACAGGCATTCCAACCATCGTCGTTAAGCTTGAGTGACTTTTTCTGAGACATCCGTGTTGGATATTTATAATCTCAATATGGCGAGAAACAGTCCATTTGATAGTGAACCAGCGAGGAGAGAAGATCGTTCTTTGTACAGATGAAGTGGATAAGAAGATCATGGCGCAGTTGGAATTCAGATTCAATTCAAAGAGGTGTGATCCTCATAGTTCCCTTATGTTTTGGCAAAATAAAATACTTTGTGGTTACAGAAGTTAATTGTAGTTGAAGGGATTCAGCTACAACTTTGGTTTGGGGTTCCGAGCTGAGTTTTTTCATAGCGAAAAACACGGAAGAGAGAAAAACTTAGACGTATCCCCTGTAATCACAAAGTATGCAAATATTTCACACCAATGTGTTTTTTAAAACCACCAAGTAATACATTTCAAATGGTGTTATGCAATTAGCTTTTACAGGGTTCATACAGCTCTTGAAAAACCATTGAAAATGAGTTTTTTCTTGAAAAACACTGGAATTTGAAATTAGCCCTTGAGAAACCCTTGAACTTTCAGAAATCTCTTGAAAAACCCTTGAATACCAAGCTATTTCCTGGGCATTGTAAATATATATGTACTCGCCTTTTACTTGTTTGTTGCGCTCATGTCGCCCAGTTAAAAAAACCCATGAAAAAGTATGGAACGTTTTACCAAGAAAACTGTAACACAGATCATACTTTGGGTACCAGTACTTCCTGACTTCCAAAGTCAGATCTGTGTCACATGAATCTTAGATTTTTAGAGCTCATACAACAAGCTGAATAGTATATGTAGCCCTTGAAAAAAAAGAGAAGCCCTTGAAAAACCCTTGAATTTTGAGAGCAAATTTTTGTATGAACCCTGTTTTGTGTTGCACTTAAGTTTCCACGGTACATTAATTTAATTTTTTTTTTTTCCAAAAGTTTTTCTGAAAAAAACTTTTGCAAACATAAAAAATATTTTTTGTTCTGAAATGTTTTTTTCTGTTTTGCAAGTTTATTTTTTAAGAACATATTTTTTTGTGTTTGCAAAAGCAGAAAAAACATTTCAGAACATAAAAATATTTTTTGTTCTGAAATGTTTTTTCCATTTTGCAAGTTTGTGTTTGTAAATTATTTTTATGAAAAAGTTTTTGTCATAAAAATAATTTACAAACACAAACTTGCAAAACAGAAAAAACATTTCAGAACAAAAAATATTTTTTATGTTTGCAAATGTTTTTTCTATTTTGCAAGTTTTTTTTATTTTTATAAATAAAACTCCCCGAGTTGGAAAACATTTCTGTCTTTTATACCCAACGACCTCTGGATACTATACACCAGTTGTTAATGTTGATTGAAATATACACTAACAAATAAAAGCTATAAAATATTTACCACAGGAATATTTCCCATGGAGTGAATGGATTACATTTTATGACTTTTCAAATGTGTATAAGAAACATTTATTAACAGTATAATTCAGTAGGTATTAAATGAACATTTAAATGCACATTTAAATGTACATTAAAAAGTATAAAAGGAGGAAGAATTTTAGGTTGATTCACACTTGGTTTTTTGACTTCAAGAAGACAAGACATATTTTCAAAAGCTAGAAGACGATAGAAGAAAAGATGAAGAGATCCATTGAAGAATATAGTGAGACAGAGAGTGAAGTAGATAACAAGAAACAGAGAGTAGAATCAGCAAGAGACTTATACATCATTCACCCACTCCTACAAAAAACATCAAGAAAATTCCGTTCCAAATCCCATGTATGCAGAATAACCTTTAAACAATTTAATCCAAAGAATCCATTTGACACCCTTGGAAAAGTCTTTGACAGTTTGGTAGATGATATTAAAGAAGAATGTGGAGTAGAAGACAATGATCCAATGAGAATATCAGTTGACCACCCAGGATTAGAAATAGGTATATTTATCCCATTTACTAAGGCTTCAGGTATCACTGGTAACACCATATTAGATGAAATAGAAAAAGTTGTACAATCAAATGATAACTTTACTATCCATGATGGGCAATTATCTTTAGAAATAACACACACTTCTCTACCACAAGGGTCTGGGCGACATGCACCAATTTCATTTTCATCTGTTGATAAAATGGTTGGAAACAAGAGAAGTATTATTGAAATTAAAAATGTTAATGATTCAATGTGTCTCGCATGGGCCATTGTAGTGGGAAAGTGTCATGTTGATAAAGATAATTCTGAACTTTGGCAAAAGAAATGGAAATGGACAAAGCAGGTCTTGATTATAATATTCCTTGTGGATATGAAGCATATTATAAAATACAAGACCTGCTTTACCCAGAGTATGTCATCAAAATTCATCCACAGTATGCAAAAAGTGAATTTTTATTCAAACCTCCAATTACCACCACTGATAGTAAAGTTATTCATATTTACCACCATGACCAGCATTTTGACACCATCACTACAATTACAGGATTTTTAGGATGTCACTACTATTGTGAACTTTGCAGTAAAGGGGTCCAACAGAGAGAACGTCACATGTGCCCTTTTGGTTGTGTTTGCTATGCTCCAACAAAATGTATACCGGAACATCCCATCACCTGTTACAGTTGCAATAGACAATTTAGAATCCATCATGCTATAATAACCATATCACTAGAAAGGGGAAAGAAGAAAAAACAATTTGTCAATTAGTTCAAAAATGTAAACAGTGCAATTCATTAATATATCCAACAAAAGGAAAGTACATTTGTGAAGGATTCAAAAAATGTAAATATTGTCAACAAGTAGTTAATTCTGATCACCAATGTTTCATTCCAAAATACACTTCACCCGAGGATGAAAAAATACCAAACATTCCATTTGTATTTTTTGATTTTGAAACCACACAAGACTCAGGAGTTCATATCCCAAATTTCTGTGTTGCTCATCGTTCATGTGGGGAATGTATTTGTAGATCAAGAATGTATTTCCTGTGACAAATTTGGACAACGGCAATAAATATTTAAAGTTGAATCTACTTTATCAAATTTTTGTGATTGGCTTTTCAGTAAGGAACATAAAGGGACAACAGCTATTGCTCACAATTTAAGAGGTTTTGATGGACAGTTTATTTTAAGGCACCTCATTGAAACTGGTACAACAACTCCTGATGTAATTATGAATGGGAACAAAATTCTTTCACTTAAAGCTTGTGGTATTAGACTTATAGATTCTTTAAATTTTCTTTCAATGAGATTGGCACAATTTCCTAAAACATTTGGCTTGACAGAATTAGCAAAAGGTTATTTCCCCCATTTGGCAAACACACAAGCTTATCAAAATTATATTGGCCCTTATTTAGATTCAACATTGTATATGCCAGATTCAATGTCTCCATCAGATAGGGAGGATTTTATCAAGTGGTACAAACAAAAAATTACTAGTAATGCCAGTTTTGATTTTCAAAAAGAAATGGAACTATACTGTAAATCAGATGTAGATATCTTACGTAGGGGGTGTGGGGAATTCAGACAAAAATTTATAGATAGTGATGGCATAGATCCCTTGAGAGAAGCATTTACCTTAGCCGATGCATGTACACAAGCTTGGAGAAAAAATTCACTTCCAGAAAACAAAATGGCAATCATTTCAGACATAGGTTACCCAGCTAAAGTCAGATACTCCATTAAAGCCATTAGATTTTTACAGACACTTGCACAGGAAGAAAACATACATATTCAACATGCACTTAATGGTGGGGAGGTTAAAATAGGGGGATATTGTGTTGATGGGTTTCACAAAGACACAAATACAATCTTTGAATTTTATGGATGTATGTGGCATGGATGCATAACATGTTACAAAGACAACAGACATGAGAAAAATCCAGTCAATTTGTTAAATTACCAAACTCTATACAACAAAACACAGGAACGCATACTCCATTTAGAATCATTAGGGTATAATATGAGAATAACATGGGAACATGAACTTGATGATTTTTGCAAATCAAATCCTGAAGTAAAATTAACATTAAATTCATTTTTTTCCAAACATGGATCCTATTAAACCACGTGAAGCATTATTTGTGGGGGGAGAACAAATGCTATTAAATTACATCATAAAATAGACCAAAAACACGGACAATGAAATAAAATACATAGATATCTGTTCACTCTATCCTTATGTCAATAAACACAGAGAATATCCAGTAGGTCATCCAAATATACTCACAAAAGAAAACATAAACATGAATAATATAAGACAGTACAGGGGACTTATCAAATGTAAAGTTTTACCACCACAATCTCTATACATGCCAGTATTACCAATTGCAACAAGAAAATGGTTTTTACACTTTGCAATACATGTGCAGAACAAGAATTAGACAAATGTGAACACACACCAGATCAACGCAGTATTACAGGTACATGGACATCTGTCAAACTTTTTAAAGCATTGGGGATGGGATACACATTACTTGACACTTATCAGATTTGGCATTGGGGAGAATGGTCTTCAGAAATTTACAAACATTATGTGAACAAGTATTTAAAAATGAAACAAGAAGCCAGTGGATATCCAGATTGGGTGAAAACAGAAACAGACAGAGACACATTTAAGAAAGACTATGCACAAATTGAAAACATACGTTTGGAAAATATTGAAAAAAATCCAGGACAAAGATCATTTGCTAAAACCATGTTAAACTGTTTATGGGGGAAAAGTGCACAAAACAATTTAAAAACAAAAACAGAATATATACAAGACCCATCAAAATATTTTGACCTGATACAAGATAAAGACATCATTATTAAAAATTTTGAATTGTTTGATCATGATAAATGTATTTTAGTCAATTATACAAAGTCTACAGATGTTTATGAACCTCACAAATCAGCTAATGTTGCAGTTGCATCTTTTGTCACAGCTAATGCACGAATGGAATTATATAAAGTAATAGGACGCTTGGGTAGACGAGTATTATATTTTGACACAGACAGTTGTATTTACATCCATAACCCCTCACTTTGGAATCCACAAATTGTAAACAGTAGGTTAGGTCAATGGACAGATGAACATCCAGATGCAAAAATTATTGAATATGTAGGTTTGGGTCCAAAAAATTATGGTTACAAATACATTAAAGATGGTCAAATACACACATCATGTAAAGTTAAAGGAATCACATTAGATTACAATACATCACAGAAAGTCAATTTTGAATCCATGGTGGAATGTGTACAAGACAGACATAATTACAAAATGAACATTGAATACACACATAGAATTAAACGCAACAAGAACAGACAAGTCACAAGTGAAAGACAAACCAAAACATTCAGATCTGTGTACACAAAACGTTTTGTAGTGGATAAATATGACACAAGACCTTATGGGTTTAAGGTATAAAAGTACCCTTCAGATTTCTCATTTTAACTTTGAACACTGAGCAGGCAAGATGTCTCTACCACTTAATCCTACTTGTCCTATATACTTGTCAGAGTTAAGAAGACTTTCGAGTTTTAGTATGACTACAAATCCTATTTTAAAATCCAAGAAAGAAGAATTAGCTAAAGCTGGATTTTTCTATGTGGGAGATGGTAAAGTAAAATGTTTTGTATGTGGACAAGGTTTAATGAATTGGGAAGAAAAAGATATTCCTTTGCAAGAACATGTTAAGTGGTCACCAAATTGTCCTTATATTCAATTAATAAGAAATTGTCAATTATACAATCCACCAACAAGTATGCAAACACCCCCAGATAAAATATTATCAGTGATGGATTATGGATTCACTTTACATCAAATATTTTCAACAATGAAAAAATATGACAAGTGTTTAGATGATTTTCCAGATTCTAATTCTTTATTTGCACTCATGGTACTAAATGATCAAAGTACATCATTTAGTACCATAATTGCAAGACAAGCTGCAGGACAATTCAAAACTAAGTTAGATAAAATGTTTACAGATAATGTAGGAAATGATTTTCCTGACTGTCCTGATGTACAAAGTGCATGGTGTAATATGGTACCTGATGCACAAAATACATCAGAAGAGACAAAAGAATCATCACTTTGATTTCAACCATGGAACCAGTAAGACGTATGTTAGACAACAAGATTACACGTAAGGCATTATTATTTGCATTTCAATTGATCACTCCTGGTTATCTAACAATAACAAAAGAGTTTATTCATAATCAATTGGGAAGAGATGAAATGTATGGGGAATTTTGTAATGCATTACAAATCATGAATGCTTTTTACAAAGATAATATAGAAAATATTTGGACAAGAGTTGTGTGGGGTAATATAATTTATGATAAAGAAATCATTAATTACTTGTATAGACAATGTGTACCACAAATAGATAGAAGCATAGATTCTTCAGAAACTTTATTTGAGTTAAAAGCACCCTTAAAACGAATACCTACTAAAAGACATGAAGAAGGTATGGAAACAGAAAGTATATAAGTGAGTGATTTGCCAAAACTTTTTCACACAACTACAATTATGGCATCAAGTGAATGTTTATTGTTTCAACACTCTTGTAATATCTTTATTTCGGGACCTAGTGGTTCAGGAAAAACAGAATTTGTCAAAAAGCTTATTGATATGAAACATGACTTATTTCAAATTCCCCCACAAAAAATTATTTGGTGTTATAAAGAATGGCAAAATACATATAATTTACTTAAAGAAAGTGAAAATATTAAATTCATAGAAGGTATCCCTGATGATGAATATGAAATTGTCAGTGATGTCACTATTCCCCATCTTGTAGTTTTTGATGATATGTTAGGAGATAAAGATGAAGAAAAAATTAAATTATGGTTCACACGAAAAGGACATCATAGAAATACAAGTGTCATTTACATTACACAAAATATGTTTCAACAATCTAAATCTAGTCGTACCATAAGTTTAAATGCTCATTATATGATTTTATTTCAAAATACCAGAGATAAAGGACAAATTAAAGTATTGTCAAATCAAGTTCAATTACCACATTTAAATGCATGTTATCAAGATGCAACAAGTATTGATCATGGTTATTTATTAATTGATTTTCATCCTAGAACTCCTGAGTCTTTGAGATTAAGAACTGATATTTTTCATCCTTGGGTAACACAAAATGAACGTGGCCCCATCATTTGTACAAAACTATAAATTCCCCATGTTCTAATGAGTTGGTGTTAGTTAGTCAAAGTTTGTCAACGACGACACATCATCATGGTATCATTCATACAACCTTTGGAACAACTTGGTCAAGAAACAAGTCCATTTGCAAGACAAAAATTACTTAAGAAAGGTTTTAAGAAAATTTTAAAATGGTTTACATTAGCAAGTAGAATCATACTTAATAAGAAAATTAAATTGCCAAAACAAACTTTAACCTATATGGATAAACATAAACAAGATCTTGAACAACTTGCAAATCCCAGAGTTGATCTTGCAACAAAATGAAACATTATTTTAAAACCAGGAGGTGGTGGATTTTTTGGTGGTGTTATCATTTGTAATTTAATTCGATGGGATGGTCATAAGACAAGTAGATCATTCTATTCACCATTCAAAAAAACAAAGAGTAAGAAACAAAAGTCACCTAAAAGGAAACGAAAATCCCCTAAGAAAAGATCAAATAACTCATCAAGTTCTAGAGAGATAAAAAATCAACGAAAGGTAGGACCTAAATATATGTACACAAATTTTGAAATTGCACCTCATAGATCTCCATCTACAAAAACAAAAGCATTACTTGTGAAAAATCTTCAAAAACAAAGAAAAGTATCACCACTTAAGTTAACACGTGTAGTGTCAATAACAAAAGATGGTGTTAAAAATCATGAACCAATGTATTCTGTAATAAAACCAAGTCAAAATGTACTGCATGACCCAATGGGTTCTATCATGGTGGCTCAGTGGTAGAGGTGCAGGCTGCAAGCCGAGAGGTCCTCAGTTCGAATCCACCCTGCGGCAACCGTGTTGTGTCCTTGGGCAAGACACTTCACCCTGATTGCCTACATGGAGGCACGATGATGCTGTGTACTGAGGCGTACTGCACGTCGATGGTGCGCATGTCTTCAACCAATCTAGCCCTGCCTGTGCTGTGGTGCAGAGTTCAGAGTTACGATGTTGGAGAGCTGACAGCTGCTCGTCGTTGCTCGGTGGTTCTCTCCGGGTACTCCGGCTTCCTCCACCCGTAAAACTGTCACGGTCACAATTAGCCATTGTGCATAAGTATGTGACCTTAAACACCAATAAATAAATAAATTTGTTGGTAATCGTGAACGTTGGTTATGGATGAATAGACAACCTATACCCAAACCCAGTAAATATCAAAGTTCTCCAGAAGATAGTTGGTCTGAAACTCCTCAATCCTCCCCTCCAAAACGTAAAGTTTGTCGAGGTCATAGAGTGCAGTGGAGTGAAGACACACCAAAGTCAGCACTAAAGCGTAAATTGACAAATCGTAGATTATCTGAAAAATGGGAGGTTTATTGAATGATTTATTAACTGAAATATATTACAATACAAAACATCCCGCTGGTTATGGTGGTATACAAAAATTGTACAAAGCAGCTCATAGTAAAGATAATTCCATCACAGTTGATCAAGTGAAAAAATGGTTGAAAGGAGAAAGAACTTATACCTTACATAAACCCATCCGTAAAAAATTTTCAAGACGTAAGACTATAGTGGGTGGTATTGATCATCAATGGCAGATTGATTTAGCAGACTTACAAAGTTTACAATCTTACAATGACCGATTTCGTTATTTAGTTTGTGTTATTGATGTATTTTCCAAATATGCATGGGTAATACCCATTCACAATAAATCAGGAGAGACATTAACAAAATCTTTCCAGAGTATTTTGAAAACTTCTGGACGTAAACCTTTATCATTACAATCTGATAAAGGTTCTGAATTTAAAAATAAAGATGTACAAAAATTTTTAAAGAAACAAAACATTCATTTCTTCACAACAGAAAATCCTGAAACAAAAGCTAGTATTGTTGAACGTTTTCAACGCACATTGAAAACACGAATGTGGAAATATTTTACACACAAACGTACATTAAGATACATTGATGTGTTGGAAAATTTAGTTGATGGATATAATCATAGTTTTCATCGAAGTATTCAGAGAACTCCTGCTTCAGTATCATTAGAAAATGAAGTAGAAGTATCTCAACATTTGTATGGTAAAAAAAAATCTAAAAAGAAAAAAATACAATTTAAAGTTGGTGATATAGTACGTATTAATAAAACCAAATGTACATTTGAAAAAGGGTATTTACCAAATTGGACAAAAGAGTTATTTAAAATTACTCATGTAAAACATACAATACCACCCACTTATGAACTTGAAGATATGGGTGGTGAAAATATACAAGGGACATTTTATCCACAAGAAATTCAAAGTATAAAAGATGATAAAAAATATATAACTGAATCAATTCTTAATAGACGGTCAAGGCGTGTGGGAAAGAAAATTATTAAAGAACTTAAAGTACATTGGGAAGGTTATCCAAAGAAATTTGATAGTTGGATAGCAGAATCAGATTTGATATAAAAAGAATATGTCATCAAATGAAACTTCATTACCTAATGAAACCACAAGTGTTGATGTACAAAGTCAACAATGTCAACAATTTAAAATTTGTGGAAATCGTGTTGCAAAAAATCAAGTCACTTATTTCACACAGATTATTATCATTTATGGTATTATAATTACTGCCATTGCACATTTGAGTTTACAAAGCCCTGATAAAGAATTGTGGTTAGTGTTATTAAGTAGTTCATTGGGATATATTCTTCCAAGTCCAGGTTTAAAATATTTGAAACAACCACAAGATAAGAAAAATGAATTCATTTTACGTAACACTTCTGAGTGATAGTTCTATGGATATGTTTCCAAATAATAACCAATGTTGTTTTCAAACACAATTATCTAAACCCATTCATGTTGATAAAGAACATTGGGAAGTGGGATTAGTTGAAGTAATTTTACCTTCGGAAGCAAAAAATATTACAGATGAAGAATCTGTTTTTAAAATCATTGTGACAGATAGCAAAATATCAAATCGTATTAATAAAACGAATTTGAAACATACATTACACAAAGGTGTTGCTGTTGTTGAATTAAATATTTTATCAGGTGCATATTCAAATGGCGCTCATGTCATAGATGAAATGCAAATAGAAATTCAAGAAAAACTTGGAGACATATTTAAATCATTTGATGTATTATTTCATCTTGGATTTTCAAGTCTCCAAGGCCGTGTAAAAATAGTAGGAAATAGTATTGGGAAAGTGGGTATTGAAATGTCAGAAAGTTTATTACAAAAAATGGGATGTAAAGACAATATTTTCCTGTCATTTTTCCCAACACATCAAAAGGTGCATTTAAATATAATGTGGACTTAAATGTGGATTTCAATCAAATCTTTATTTATTCTGACATAGCAGATTATACATTTTTAGGTGATATTGAAGCACCTATTTTACGTGTGATTCCATTTGAATCACATAAAGAGTCTTTGCATACTCATATAGAATTTGATAATGTACATTATGTACCAGTATCAAATTCTTATTTTGATCAGATTAGTATAAATATAAATGGGAACACTGGTAAACCCATTCAGTTTGCAAGTGGCAAGACAGTTGTCAAGTTGCATTTTAGACAGAGACATAAATTAAATTTGTAAAAAATGATGCCGGTGTATCAAGGTGTACCACGGCAATATGGATATGGATTAGGGTCTATTTATTGCACAGCAATAAGAACAGCTGCACCATTTATAAAACCAATTGCAAAAAAATGCATTTCAAACCTTAAAAAGAGATGGATTAAGACATGGTTTAGAAATAGCAAATGAATTGATAAAAAAACGTAAAGCACCTAAAGACATTTTATTAACTCATGGAAAAGATCTTTTGAAATCAGTTGGTGAATCTGCTTTAGGTATAAAAAGACAAAAACAAGAACGAAAACGTCAGTCTGTGGTTCGTTCTCGTAGAGGTAAGACACGTCAAAGACAAGCTTATTCAAAACGAAAAACAAGACCACTTGATATATTTGATTGAAAAAAAATCATGATGTTACATGGATCTTGCGAACATTTTGGTAGTAGTTTTGATCCAGATAATGTATCACCAACATCAAGTGGTATAGAAAATATTGGTGAAATTGAACAATTTCCTATTGCATCTTTAAATAATTCTTCACCAATAGAATTTTTAATTCCAAGACAAACAACCAAGTGGTTAGATCTTGCAGCATCTACACTTGAAGTTCAATTTAAAATTACAAAACAAGATGGGAGTGTTTTGGCTGGAGATACACAAATTGCTCCTATCAATAATTTTTTTCATAGCATGTTCAGTAAAATTGATGTTACACTGAATGGCAATCTTATCACCACCAATACAGATCTTTATCCTTATAAGCATATTTTGAGAATTTTCTTAGTTATTCAAGAGATGTGAAAAAAACGCATCTAGCTGCTAGTGAGATGTGGTATACAGATACTCCTGGACACCACACAGAAACAAGTAAAGCTTCGTCGAACAAAGGTTTGACTGAACGAGCTAAAATAATTGGTGGTAGCAAAAATGTACAACTAAGAGGAAAACTGCATTTAGATCTGTTTGTGCAAGATAAGTATTTACCAAATGGAGCTGAGATGAGAATTAAATTGCATCGTGCTCCAACTAAATTTTGTTTGATTGGTAGTGAACATGGAAAAATAAAAATTCAAAAAGCCATATTCAGAATACCGGCATTGGATTTATTTCCAAAATTTGTGAATGATCTTAATGCACAAATAGATCGAACAAATTATAAAATGCCCATAAGACGTAGTGAAATTAAAACTTTTACTATTGGAAGTGGTCTTCGTTCAAAAATAGAAGACTATCTGTTTCATAAACAAATGCCAAAACGAATTACTCTTGGTTTAGTTAGTAATAGAGATATAAATGGAGATATTGGCACTAATCCATTTAGTTTTCAACATTTCGATTTGAATAAGTTAGAAATCACAATAGATGGACATTCCATTAAAGCACGTCCCTTTGAACCGAATTTTGAAGGTGGACTTTATCTAAATTCATATTTATCATTGTATGAAGCTATGGGCTATTTTGGACAAAATCAATCATTTAATTTATCTTTGCGGGATTATGCAAAAGGGTATACCCTTTGGGGTATTGATTTGACACCTGATCAGAGTAGTAGTGTGCCCTTGGCTCACCCAATAAAGTCTGGCAATCTTAGGTTTGAACTTCAGTTTGCTCAAGCTCTTCCAGAGGTGATCAACGTTGTTGTCTATGCAGAATTTGATAGTGAGATAGAAATCAACAAATTCAGAGAAGTCATATTTGACTATTAAACAAGATGAGTCAGTGTGAACATTGCAAGATGTGTAAAGAGAAAATACAAACATTATTTCAAGAATGTGTAGTGATAGAACTGATAAAATACATTCAACAGAAAATGAAAAATATCTGTGAAGAAGAAAATCGAACCAACACAACAACATTAATAGATATGAACATTGCAGAGTGTTTACAGAAAGTGTGTCCAGTGACTATACTATATAATCTACACAACAGAGCAAGAAAATAAACTTATTAGAATATTGTGCTCATATAGACTTTGAAATAGACTGCCAAAAAGACATTCAAAAGTGGGCAGATTTAGTAAAAAGAGACTGGTCATATTATACAGCATATCTTGATTAACGGCTCCGTGCCAGCCTTTTTCAAGGCTAAGAAGATGGAAACCATACAATTACAAACTATACTTGACAGTTCTCAAAGGTTATCATCCTTAAATGGAAAAGTGTGTTCAAAAGACTTGTTACCAAAACAAAAACCTAAACACAGACAAGCATATATTGTGAACACAGATTCATCAAAAGAACCAGGAGAACATTGGATAGCAATATATTTTAAAGACAATCATTCTGCTATCTACTTTGATTCATATGGTTTACCACCAATAGATAGAGACATATACAATTTCATAGTGAAAAATACAGATTCCTGGACAATAAATACAATGAGACTACAAAGTGAATTTACTGTTGTGTGTGGAATGTACTGTATATTTGCTTTAGATCATCTTGCAAAAGGATATGATTTAGAGACAGTTCTTACTATCAAATTTGATCCAAGAGATTTCCAAGAGAATGATAGAGATGTTCGACGATGGTTTGAGCAAACTTATAGACATTATTTGAAATAACTGTAATAAATATCAGGTGTCAAAACAATCCCACAGAGGTAATTTTTTACATTTTTTAGTTTTTAATTTTTTATTAAAGTCAATCATCTATTATATAATTTTCGCCAGGCATTTGTGTAACAGAGAGATAGGGTTTTTTAGTTACTTTTTATATTTGTTTCAAAATCAGATCACTTGAGTGATATCAGTTTTTTTATCTGACTCCCAAGATTGTTTTCAAAAAACAATATTGGCTGTTAAATAAAAACTAGCATAAAAAAGAATCTTGATGTAAATAGGTTTTCTCATGGATAGGCAAACTCAGATCTCGGTGTATATATGTTCAGAGTTCATTTCAATATAATGATTCAACTTTAAATACAGTTTTGTTTTTTGTTAAAACCTCTGTGATAGTTTAGTCGATTTTGTTAGGTTAGTCCTATAATCCCTTTTTTATCACCGTGTCCCTATTATTTCCCAACAGTAAAAAAGAGTTAAGAGTCACTTCTCTTTTTCACTGTGAGTATTAGGTTTTTAATACTGTATGCATACTTATCAAAAACTTTTATAGTGTAACCTGATATACAGTTTATACTGTAGAGAAAAGTTTGATTGCTAAACATACAATGAATACTATTCTTACTATAGAAAAAACAACTATCACAGAGAGTTCGACCACAACGCGAATCCCTAAGTATTTTTATTTTGTGCATGTGTTCTTGTGTTTTATTGTAAGCATAATTTCCTTATGCTCACAACAAAACACAAGAAGACAGACAAAATGCCATTTCCCCATTTACAGAAGTTGTATGCACAGAGTGGAGAGATGACAACCCAAAACCATATGGATAACCCCTAATATAAAATGATTTTAAAATAATATAGACATTGGCTCACACTCTAGGGAGGGAACTGTTTTTTTTTGTCTTTTCATAACAAAGACTTGGTTGTGTACATGAGAAGATATATCTCTTTCTAATAGTGTGGGTAGCCCTGAAAAGGGCCGTTTTTAAAAATCTTCAGTTCCGTAGAGAGGTATTTGGTAAAAACTCATCTCTTCTTTGGTGAAGAATTCACTTTCCCACACGTCTATAGTTGTTGCTAGCATCTCTTCATCTGTGAAACATTCTTGTTCCCATTGATAACTTTTCCCCACAAGAGCTTCTTCCTGCATATGTACGGGGAGATCAAACCAGTGTTTAGGTCGATTCATGTACTGGATCTCCCTGAACGGATGTGTGGCGGCTTTGACGAATGGGTGGTCTTCAATCTTCTTAAGTTGTTCTTTCATGGGAAGTGTTGCTGACCACCACTTTCTCAAAGCCAAGGCGAATTCTTCATCAGCCCTCTCTTTCTTGGTTCTCTCATAATTCTCCATGGCTCTGTAATCAATCTTCGTTGGTTCCATGTCTTTTTCCTCTCTGTCAAAGATGATTTTCTTTAGTCAGACGATGAAATGTATCCAAATCCTCAACTCACCTTCTTTTTATAGAAAACTTTTTATAGTTTTGTGACGCTAAATTTTACGTTTCCATGACGCGATACACATTGGTACGGCACTTAACGTAACGGAATAAGTATTAGTCAAAAATGAAAGCCGCTTAGAAGGAAGTAAACTTCCGAGCATGACGGCAATTTGACGAAGTTATATTAAATATTTGATGAAGTGTATATATATATATATATATATATATATATATAATGGCTAGGGCCCGCCTTCGTCCGAGAACGAATTAAATGGGCAGATGTGTTGAACATGCGCAACTTGAGTGTCCCAGAAGACTACCTGATGAAAATTATATGTAATGCAACGTTTCGGCCAAACTGCCGAGTAGTTTCCTTGATCGCCACTGCGCATGCACGAAGACGGGAACACACCTCACACCCGACGATGGCAAATCACTACCCGATGGACCCTACATACAAATCCCAAGTTTCGTCCGGATCGGCCCAGTAGTTTCCGAGAACGTCACTGCGCATGCGCGAAGACGCCCCCCTCCCCGGTCCGATGGGTGGAAAACCTTCCCGGGGCAGAAGACGCCCCCCCCCCCCCACACCCCGATCCGATGGGTGGAAAGACTTTCAGGGTCCGAACTACATACGCATGCCACGTTTCGTCCCGATCGGCCCAGCCGTTTTCGAGTCTATAGCGAACAGACAGACACACACACAAACGAACTCAAATACATAGTAGACTAGCTCGGTGTCTGACTTCGTCCGGGCTTTTGTCACTGCGCATGCGCAAAGATTGGCTCCCACCCCTGCAAATCATTACCCGATTGACTGTATACACACTCGACGATGGCGAATGAGATTTTGTCACTGCGCATGCGCAAAGATTAGCTCCCACCCCCATACCCTATAATGGCAAATGATTACCCGATCGACCATACATACAAATCTCAGATTTCGTCCCGATCGGCAAAGTAGTTTTTGAGATCGTCTCTATGCATGCGCAAAGACAGCCCCACCCCATATCTGACGGGGGAAAATCACTACACGATGGATTCTACATACAAATCCCAAGTTTCGTCCCGTTCGGTTCAGTAGTTTCTGAGATCGTCACTGCGCATGCGCGAAGACGTGCCCCCACCCCGATTTCGAATAGCCCCCAAAACCTTCCCGGACCCGAACCACACACCCGTGCCAAATTTCGTCTCGATCGGCCCCGCCGTTTTCGAGACTATAGAGAACAAACAAACAGACAAACAAACAGACAGACAAAATTACTCAAATATATATATAGATTAGCTGGGTGCCCGACTTCGTTCCGGCTTTTGTGCCCGCGCATGCACAAAAATTGGTTTCCACCTCATAGCCGACGTTGACGAAGGACCGTAAATATAAACCCAAGTTTTGTCCTGATCGGCCCAGTAGTTTCCAAGATAGTCTCAGGGCATTCGCGAAGCCGGGCCCCACCCCCACATTTGAGTAGCCTAAAACCTCCCCGGACCCAAACCACACACCCATGACAAATTTCGTCCCGATCGGCCCAGCCGTTTATGAGTCTATAGAGAACAAACAAACAAACAAACAAACAGGCAAACAAACAGACAAGATTACTCAAATATATGTATAGAATAGCTGGGTGCCCGACTTCGTCCGGGCTTTTGTCACTGCGCATGCGCAAATATTGGCTCCCAACTCATTACCCGATTGACCGTACATACAAATCCCAGGTTCCGTTCCGATCGGCCCAGTAGTTTTTGAGATCGTTACTGCGCATGCGCGAAGATGGACCCTACATACAAATCTCAGGTTTTCGTCCCGATCGGCCCAGTAATTTCCGAAATCGTCACTGCGCATGCGCGAAGACGGGCCCCCACCTCACGTCCGAGTAGCCTAAAATCTTCCCTGGCCCAAACCACACAACCATGCCGAATTTCCGTTTTTGAGTCAAAAAGAACAAACAAACAAAAAAAAAAACAAACAAGCAAGATTACTCAAATATATATGTAGACTAGCTGGGGGTGCCCGACTTCGTCCGGGCTACAGAGATACTCGCTGCGGATGCGCAAAGATTGGCTAACACGCCATAGCCGACGGTGGCAAAACACTACCCGGTGGAACGTACATCCCAGGTTTCGTCCCGATCGGACCTGTAGTTTCCGAAATCGTCACTGCGCATGCGCGAAGACGGCCCCACATAAACACCCGACGGTTGCAAATCACTACCCGATATTCCCTACATACAAAGCCCAAGTTTCGTCCCGATAGGCCCAGTAGTTTCCGAGATCGTTACTGCGCACGCGCGAAGACAGTTCTCCCCCCCCCCCCACCCCCGGTACGATGGATGGAAAACCTTCCCAGGACCGAACTACATACACATGCCAAGGTTCGTCCCGATCGGTGCAGCCGTTTTCGAGTCTCTAACGAACACAGACAGACAGACAGACAGACAGACAGACAGACAGACAGACAGACAGACAGACAGACAGACAAGCTCAAGCTCAAATATATAGTACACTAGCTGGGTGCCCGACTTTGTCCGGGCTTTTGTCACTGTGCATCTGTGCATGCGCAAAGATTGGCTTCCACCCCATAGCCGAAAGACCATACATACAAATGCCATTTTTCGTCCCGATCGGGCACCACTCCATACCCGACAATTGCAAATGATTACATGATGGAGCCTACATACAAATCCGATCCCGATCGGCCCAGTAGTTTCCGAGACAGTCACTGCGCATGAGCGAAGACGGGCCCCCATCCCACGTCCGAGTAGCGTAGAACCTTCCCGGGCCCAAACCACACACCCATGCCAAATTTCTTCCCAGATCAACCCGGACGTTTTCTAGTCTATACCTACAGACAGACAGATAGACAAGCAAGATTACTCAAATATATAGATAGACTAGATGGGGGCCCGAAATTGTCACTGCGCATGCGCAAGATGGGTAAACACCCCATAGCCGACGGTGGCAAATCACTACCTGGTGGAACGTACGTACAAATCCCAGGTTTTGTCCCGATCGCAAAAGTAGTTCCGAGATTGTCACTGCACATGCGCGAAGGCGCCCCCCCCCCTCCCCCGGGTCCGATGGGTGGAAAAGCTTCACGGGACCGGAATATATACGCCTGCCAAGTTCCGTTCAAATCAACCCATTCGATTCCGAGTCTATAGCGAACACACAGGCAGACAGACAGATATGTGAAGACGGGCCCCCACCCCAGGTCCACCCCAGGTCCAATGGGTGGAAACCTTCCCAGGACCAAACTACATGTGCATGCCAAGTTTCGTCCCGATATGTCCATACGTTTTCGAGTCTATAGCAAACCCACAGACAGACAGACACACACACAGGTACAGACAAATAAACAAATGTTTAATAGACTAGCTCGGGGCGCGGTGGCTCAGTTGGTAGAGGTGCAGGCTGCAAGCCGAGAGGTCCTCGGTTCAAATCCCACCTGCGGCAACCGCGTTGTGGCCTTGCGCAAGACACTTCACCCCGATTGCCTACATGGGGGCACGATGACGCTGTGTACTGAGGCGTACTGCCCGTCGACGGTGCGCATGTCTTCAACCAATCTAACCCTGTCTGTGGTGCGGTGCAGAGTTCAGAGTTTCGATGTTGGAGAGCTGACAGCTGCTCGTCGTTGCTCGGTGGTTCTCTCCGGGTACTCCGGCTTCCTCCACCCGTAAAACTGTCACGGTCACGATTAGCCATTGTGCATAAGTATGTGACCTTAAACACCAATAAATAAATAAATAAATAGACTAGCTCGAGGCCCTACTCCGTACATGAATGATTTACATGGAAAGCTGAGCCGAGCATGAGCAATTTGAGTGGCCCAGGACACTGCCGGATGGAACTTACATACAAATCTCAGGTTTTAAGCCAATCGATAAAGTAGTTTTCGTGATTGTCACTGCGCATGCGCTAAGATGGCCCCACCCACATGTCCGAATAGATTAAAACCTTCCCGGGTTGTGGTGGGGCCATCTTCGCGCATGCACAGTATGATCGCGAAAACTATTGGGCCGATCGGCACAAAACTTGGTGTTTGTATGTAGGGTCATCGGTTAATTATTTGCCACCGTCGGGTATGGGGTGGGGACCTGTCTTCGCGCATGCGCAGTAACGATCTTGGAAACTACAGGGGCGATCAGGCCGAAACTTGGGATTTGTATGTAGGGCCATCAGGTAGTGATTTCAGAAAAAAACTTTGTTTTATAATAGAGAAACCCGTCTGAATCTAAAGACACTTCAACAGCAGAATCGTTCAGTGTCGATAAAAGCTCTACAAGCGGGGGAAACAGGAGTCCCCCAAGCCTCTCTTCCCATCCCCACCCTCACAGACAACGTCGTGGTGAGCACGGACGAGCAGCTATCAGCTCTCCAACATCAAGACGTACACAATCGACGTGCAGTGCGCCTTAATGCACGGTGTCATTGTGACCCACATGAGCAAGCGAGTTCAGACAGGCAGCGATGCGTACTAACACTGTGTATTCCTTTGTCGACATTTGTGTAAGGAACGGGAAAATGATAAATTCGAAGTTGAGTAGCTAAAACCGTATTCTAAAATCGCAAGCCCCAAGATCTCCCCCCCCCCCTATTTACAGAAGCCATAACAAGACGCATAAAACAGAGTTGCCCCTAAAATATCAGCACAAGCAATATTTATAGTATAATGCAATATTCAAGTATTCATGCATACTTGCAGGCTGACTGGGAGGAATATACCGATTGAAAATCCGTTTTATAGAATGGATATGTGTGGTCAGCTGCCACCGGACTGAAGGCGTCAAACGCTGACCACTTACCCAACATAAAGACGAAAACGGCCCGATCATTGACCACATTAAGCCTAAAATAGCCTTAAATATCTCCAAAATTTCTCGCAGACCTATTGAAATTTGGATATTATCAGAATCGGTTTTTTGGGTTCTAATGATATCCAAATGTGTATGCAATGTGTAGTTTCATTGAAAATAGGTGGAACTTATATTGGACAAAATACGAAATTTAATAATCTCAATAAGTGCCGTGTTAGGTAAAGGGTTAAAGTGCCAAATTTTTTGGCATGGATTTCCCAAAGCAATTGGTCAATATAAGTTTGGGTCGAATTATACAAAATTCCATCAGTGAGAAAGGGCAAATTCTTTAATTTAGCTCTGATCATATCGCGCGAATAATTTTAGCCTTTGAAAACTGGGAAATATTTTACTACAAAAGTGTTAAAAACGTTACTACAAAAGTGGTGACTTTGTTTTTTATGACAAAAGTGGGCGACGGTTACTACAAAAGTGGAGACCTCATTTTACTACAAAAGTGGGCGACGTTACTACAAAAGTGGTGAGCTACCACAAAAGTGGGCGTTTTCTACTACAAAAGTGGTGAGCTACCACAAAAGTGGTAATTACTACAAAAGTGGGCGTCACAGTCGAGTGCTGTTTTATTCTGTGTGAGCAGAATTGAACACCTGTATGTCTGATGTGACTTTCTCTTTGATGAAGAGCTTTAGGTTGCAGATTACAACACTGACAAATCCCTCAGTGTGAGTTATGCAGCTTCCAGAAAAAAAAAATGACTAATAATGGCACTTCACCAAAATGTTTTGTATGAAAACCAATAAATCATATTCTGGTTTTATTAAACTGCTTGGAACTTGGATCGTACATGTATGTCATAAAAAAACAACTTATTTTGAAATCTAACATTAACATTTGTTTTTCATTGGTGACTGTCAATGAAGGGTTGTTGATCAATAGTGCATAAAATACTTTCTTACCACACTCTTCTCATGACTTAAAATGTACTGAACTCCCGCCAAATATCCCCTTTGAGCGGAATAGGTAAACATCGAACTTTTGTGTCTTTTATCTCAGCAGTGAATAGAAAATTAGGAGTACATCATTATCACAGGACCACATCGAACTCAAGCCACTCAAGGAAAGAGGCTCTTTACATTTAACCCTTTACCCAACGTAACGGCCAAAACCGGCCAGCGCTATTCTCAAAAATCGCCAATTAATTTTCAAAATATTTTCATCTTTTGTCTCAAAAACATAGGTTATGACCCCTCGTTGGAACGAGCTCGTCGAGCTCGTTCCAACGAGGGGTCATAACCTATGTTTTTGAGACAAAAAATGAAAAAAATTAGTTATCAAGAATTTTTTTTGCAAGTGTCGTCTGCTTTTCATGTTAGGTAAAGGGTTAAATATGCCTAATTAGAAACCCAATGGAGAATATTTGACTAATGTAAATAAATCGGCCCCACTTCGAATGCTCGCCCGTGGGAACAAATCGCACACGCGAATTTTGTTTTAGGTGCACGGCACACCAAGCACCAGTGTTGTTTTAAACTGCAAGGTATGCAGTGTGATCAGTACTGCCTTCATCGTTTTTCTTTCATACATAATGCTACTGATAGTTTGTTTTATTCGAATACGAATCGAATATAGTCCGCGAATATTCAAAAATATGGTATTCGTTTCAGCGCTATTGAATGCTAAAAGAAACTAGAATCAGTAGAAATGAAATATTTTCTCTGGATTCAGTGTACAAATGTTATTTAGAGGTCGGTTCTGGCTAGGTTGGTATTTAGGCTTTTTAAAAGTGTTTTTGCCATTTTTGGAGAAACATACTAAATATCAGGATCCCCACCTCCAGATGTTGGTCAGACGAGGAGGGTGACATTGACTAGTTTGAAGATGATTTCAGTTGTATTCTGGTTGCAATGCCTAAAGCATCCAGGAAATAAAACATTGTTTACCATTACACAGAGGAAATTTTAATGGGAGTTCTGTGTGGTTCTGGTATTTAGCAATTACTTTAGGAGAACACATCGTATCACAAAATTGGCTTGCCGCTACACTGTAATTCCGACAGTCTTAAACTGACATTGTATTGTGTCACTGGTAAAACAAGGTCAAAGACTGGAGCCAGTGAAAATGTGAAGAAAAATCTAGTAAATAAATGAATATCGCTGTTCGCGTGCATGTCTGTTTCTGAAAACTTTTACTACAAGACTGCACGCCCGTGTTTTAAGAACGAAAATTTCCCCGGAACGTACGTCAACATAACTTAAATTCATCCGAACTCCGGCTGTTTCTAAGGAAATCGCGCTAAGTTCTCCACAAATGAAAAAAGGCCCACTAAAAGTGTCAATAAATCACCTCGTTTATTTTTTTATTCGTTGCCAACAATTTGTGAAGTGTACGTTCTCAATTAAAATTGAAACTGGGCTTTGAATCTGACAAAACCGGCAACGGACGGCATTGGCACTTCGAAGTTTCAAACAATACTAAACTCGCCAACAACTACCTAACTTCGAAAGGCACTTCATTATTTAATTATTCTCATAGTTTCCAGCATTCTGCGACAACAAAGTTTACATAATTTCTTTTGATAAGTCACAAATAATTAAATATCCGTTAGAGTGATTCCGGATTATTAATCAGTAGGAGAGTCACGCTGCCAGATGGCACTAAGACTCTATTGCATGGTATATAGAACAATTATAAAATCATGGATACGTACCTGAGTTACCTATGTGCGCAAACACCACTTCGTGGGTGTGTACTATTATTAATTCCAACTCCAAAATGTGTCGGTATTCGATAATTCGAAAAACAGATGGTGATGCCACGGCCACGTTTTCCAGCGACTGAAGATAATCTTCTACAGATCACACCTACATGCCCCCCCCCCCCCCCCCCACCGAACGGGCGTGTGAAGTGTTGTGGAGTTCGGATAAAAAATGCGGCCTGTATATATAGGTTATGGCAAAGAACAGTCGGCAGAAAACCAGGACATTTATGAGGAGTATGAGATGTCTCCGAATGGCGCCGATTGGATGAATTTCATGAAGGACTCCACAGTCCACGCGTGATTTCCCTTTAACCACACCCCCCATTTGACGGAAAAGGGAAATATTTTTATGCGGTCAGGGGTTGGTAACAAAAACTAGAACCTCCTGGGTAGGTGTCAAATATTATGAGAAACAACTTCAAAAGTAATTCAAATCAATTTTCCCTGTCAGAAGAAGAAGCTATTACAACGAGGCTTAAAAACTATTACAAAACTGGGGAACTCCTACCAAAGGGTTACTTAATTAATATGAAAATACGCCACACGCAATGGTGCACACCCAATATTGTTAATTTCGGTAAATATTGCAGGCCCCAACCAATATTTTTTCAGAAAAGAGATGCTATATATCGCAGAAAGAGCAGCGGTTATGTGATATATAACAAATTGCCAAAACTTGTACAGCAACATGCAATAAACACAGAACCACACATATATGTTCATATGTTAATGTGGCGGCAAATATAGCAATCGAGAAATTTAGAAAGATTGCGGAAGCATTAAAATTGAGACAAGCTATAATAAAACAAATCTTCATTTTTTAACCTGACAACATATCAATTGGTTCATTAGGGTTTAACAACACTTTCAAACAAAGGCTACATTATGAGCGGGATTGTACGTCAATTTCAATAACTACGGGCCTCCTAAACAACGGAATGACGCCGAATGACATCAACAAATAAACTTTTACCGTTCAAAATGTGTTTTAATACACACTAGGACCGCGATCTTAATCATAAGTGACCATTGTTTATGTTTTTTGTTCCAAGCAGACTGAAAAGTGGGCGAGTATAGATATACAGTGAGAGTGTTTGAATAACGCAGTCAGAACTTGTTTGCCGTAATTGCATTGAGGCGGCTGATTGCTAATCCCATTGTTTAATGGTTAGAACTTGACGGACTCAGCTGCTATAGGTCTATGTCACAAATATTCAATATAAATATATATAATTATACAATAAATTCACCAATAAACAAAAAAAATATGTGACGATTTATCCCATCTTTCTATTTCCAGATGGTCTTGGCCCTAACAGCAGCAGAGAAGCAGATACGTTATCGTGAGTGACGTGATGCCGATTCTGAACGCAGTAGGAAGTATTTGCAGGAAGAGAAAGCTGCATATGAAAATAAGAAGGCCACTGGACAAGTTAAATTGATTGACAACATGAGCAAAATAGAACCGAGACATCAACGCAAAGTTTGGAGAGAAAACGTAAATAATTTAATAATTTGCCCCGCCTCTGCGTTTGATTGGTTGAAAGCATACAGCGTTAAAGTCGTCAAAATCGTATAAACCAAATCACGTCATGATTTGGAATGTCGCTACACGTTCGCACATCTGATCCAACTTTGAAGACTCTGGAAGCCCCGCCCACTCAATCCAATTGTCACTGTGAGGGCGTGACGGCAGACTGATAGATGGATATCAAACTTGAAATCAAAGATCAATGATCGATTTTTTATCGCCTCCAGTCAGCGAGAATATCATGATAATTTCTCGGGAACAATTGAATTTAATAAAATATACCGAAGTGGGAGACGAATAAAAGATCCTAAACCCAAACATGATTTTGGGGGAACTTGAAAAGAAATGTTTTTAATGATATTGTTACGAGACTTGCTAAATATCTGTCGTCTGCGATCGAAAATCAAAACAACAAACAATTTGACAATGATTGACGTGACCTATTTGTGGCACACTTTCCTGAGTTTGACTGTTGTCTTGCGAAAATTAAAAGTTTTTCGTTCACGAACACATAGTTTTTATATTTTAATATTACAGCCGGATTAAATTATAAGAAATAACTGTTGTTTTCCTTCGGTTTATGCGATATAAACTGCAAATTTTCAGCACAAGCTGAATCAAAACTCGCCACGCGAGTTATGAAGCTTGTGCTGAAACTTTTCGGTTTATATCGTATAAACCGAAGGAAAACAACAGTTATTTCTTAAGAAAACCGCACACCAAACGCCACCACATTCACCCGGTTCCCTAGAAGAACCATCTACATTAAGGCAGAGACTCACAAGTGAGAAAATCAGGCGAAAGGAGCGTTCAAAGTGCTATCTGGATAACAAAGTATTACAAGAAAAATTAGAAAAGGCTGAACGGAAAGCAGAAAAGTACAGAAAGCAGTTACAGAGAAAACTAAAAACACAAACAAAAACAGAAGGAACACCACGATCACAAACTCTTCTGTTACCAACATGTCCATTCTGTTACAGCTCAGATAATTTCTCTTTCCATGAACCACATAAGTATTTTGCTCGCCGTCTTTTCTCCATTCTGCAAAAGTGTTCCCATGCTTCGATATAACCATACTAACTTGCAGTATGTAAAATACTTTTCTCTTGAATCCACACATTTTTTTAGTTGCAATGTGTACCCCATTTTTCATCGTAACCAATACACTTCCACAACCCGTCGACAATGTATGCATTATAAGGGGGGGGGGGGGGGGGGGGGGGCGGTGGCTCAGTTGGTAGAGGTGCAGGCTGCAAGCCGAGAGGTCCTCGGTTCGAATCCCACCTGCGGCAACCGCATTGTGTCCTTGGGCAAGACACTTCACCCCGATTGCCTACATGGGGGCACGATGACGCTGTGTACTGAGGCGTACTGCACGTCGATGGTGCGCATGTCTTCAACCAATCTAACCCTGCCTGTGCTGCGGTGCAGAGTTCAGAGTTACGATGTTGGGGAACTGACAGCTGCTCGTCGTTGCTCGGTGGTTCTCTCCGGGTACTCCGGCTTCCTCCACCCGTAAAACTGTCGCGGTCACGATTAGCCATTGTGCATAAGTATGTGACCTTAAACACCAATAAATAAATAAATAAATAAATGCATTATAAGGGAAGACAGTCAAACTGACTAAGAATATTTATTTATTTATTTATTTATTGATGTTTAAGGTCACATATTTATGCACAAGGGCTAATCATGACCGTGACAGTTTTACGGGTGGAGGAAGCCGGAGTACCCGGAGAGAACCACCGAGCAACGACGAGCAGCTGCCAGCTCCCCAACATCGTAACTCCGCACTGCACTGTAGCACAGGCAGGGTTAGATTGGTTGAAGACATGCGTACCATCGACGTGCAGTACGCCTTAGTATACGGCGTCATCGTGCCCCCACACGGGCAATGGAGATGAAGTGTCTTGCCCAAGGACACAACGCAGTTGCCGCAGGTGGGAATCGAACCGTGGACCTCTCGGCTTGCAGCCTGCACCTCTACCTACTGAGCCACCGCGCTCTCACTGACTAAGAATTAACTTAAGAAGTTTGTACATTGTGCACAATCCCGGTTCAAGCAATTAAGTTCAACCATTCTATTGTAGGGTTAATTAATGTTAGTGGTAACAACGTGGACATCAACCAGGGATCCCAACCTTCTGGACTTAATATCTCCAAAATAGATAGTGAGCAAGGTTGCATTTTGTTTCTGATACTTCTGGAGTACGACCCAAATACCCTGACTCAGAAATCACCCGTCTGAAGTTATTTTCAAATTTCAAATTACTGTCGACCTAAATATCCCATTTTGTTGAAAAATGCCGATATAGGAAACATCAGGCAAGACATTTTAACATCGAGATATTTATACTTGAAGGATGTATAAGGGGGTTGGGGGTGCGTAATAGCAGATTTATATCTCAACTTAATGACAGCAATGCGGTCAATCATTTGCCAGACACGAGAAAAAAAAACGTCGCCGTGAAAATGTCCCCGGTGTTCTGTCGCCGGATTTACGAAATAACGGAGCCGTTATTTGGTAATTTATCCGTTTCACCTGGTTGAGGAACCCTTGGGGCGATAGGAAAATGATGGAATCTTTAACAAAAGTAAGACGGTAATATTATTTGATAAGCAATTGCTGCCAGTTTTAAAAAGCATAAACAGGCTATTTCTCTTTACTTTGTGTGATATCATTAGGTATACTTATTTAATTCTATTCATGAAGTTTCAAATTTTTAGTCGAGTTTTAAAAAAAAACCCCTTGACTGTTGGTTTGGAGAGGGCTGGTCGCCGGGCGGGCGGCCCTTTTTGTTAAAAACTTAAGTTGTTTTTGGGCGGATTTTGAGATCTGGTATGTTGTTTGATGTACATGTGCAACACCTGATGACGCAAAACGGGGCGTGTCCACGCTTTTTCATAAGAGTTATGGCCCTTGATTCAAATCTACTAATTCTGAGTTTGATGACGCGATACTTTGAACAACAAACGCCAACCTATTTGACAGATATTTGGCACATGGGGTTTCAAGGAAAAATGTCTTGGACGAGTTCGAAAACGGACTCGGTCCGATGTACGGGCGCATAATTATTGGGCTGACTAGATCATTTGTTTTGTTTGTTTGTTGCTAAAATCGACTAATTTTAAGCTTGATAGCGCGATAACTTCAACATACATCAACCGATTTATCTGATATACAGCACTTCGATTTCAAGGAACAATGTCTTGATTGAGTTCAAAAACGGACTTGGTCCTATATACGGCTGTAGAATTATTGGGCTGACTTTGTCATTTTTTACAAATGCTGTGCTTGATTGAGCCATAACAAATGTTAACCGATTTGATTCTGTTTTTTTTTGTATGGGTTTCCAGGACAATTGTCTCGACCAAGTTCGAAAATGGGCAAGGTCGGATTTATGGCAGCAGAATTATTGAGTTGACGTAGTCATGCTGTTCAAATTAGTTATTTAGAAAAAGGTTCTATCATGTTTTTTTAGTTCAAGTTACCCACCGCTGTGTTAGCCACGAAAACACGGACCCGCATCTGCCATGCGGACCTTTCTATAAAAAGAGTAGTTGACGTTCGTTTCGTGATTTTGCTTTTTGATCCTCAAATGGCTTAATTGCAAGAACAGATAAGTTATGTCCCTTGATGTGCATTGAATGAATCTCCACTGCCAATTTCTATCTAGGGGAGATAATTCTTTTTTTTTCGCGGCGCTGTGAGTGATCACTTTCAGTTTTGAAATATTGTTGAAGAGGACTGTCAGCCATAATTTTTTTCATGTGATAAATTGAGCTTTTAGATTTGACTTTGAGGCTACCTTTCCATATTTGATTACCACAATTGATAAACTTTAATTCATAAAGCATTACACAAGCCAGATTTTAACCAATTATCATGTTTTGAAGGAACCTTTTTATGAAACCTCAAGTTTGTGTACATGCGGAATGCCAGTGACAACGACCCATGACGATCTCGTCCCAAAGTGACCTCGACCCGATTTGGTGACTTCGACCCACTTTTGGTGATCTCGACCCAGAGTGACTTCGACCCACCTTTAGTGATCTCGACCGACTATTTTTCCCGTCCAGAAGTGCGGTAATAGTCTCATCAATTAGAGGAGCTGAGAAACTATTCGACAAGCTTGGGTATTTATATACCAAAAAGAGACAAAACAGTCAGTTTCGTTGGAATTCTGTGGCAAGTATACCTTGGTACATTAACAATGGTAGGACATGGTATTTTACCACAGTGAATTTACCATGGTATACAATGTAATAATAATAATAATAATAACACTTCGGCCGGCCGCTGATTTGTCGCGGTTCTCGTATGAGAAGGCCTTGGTTACCCATGTTCTACCAACTGCCTCCCTATTCCCGCGCTTCTTCTCTCCTCCCAACACTCGGAGACGAACTGCTTGATGACATCCCTTGCCCCATTCTTCCCAATCTCTCAGATTAGTATATTAACCATCTCCTTTGAGTCGCCCCCTAACCACATGTCCTTCATTCTCCCATCCCACTTCTCCACTATACTCCCCGTGAATCTTGTTCTTTTAGACTGGTATTTTGGGCATTCTATAAGAAAGTGTTCCAGGGTCTCCACCGCGCCCACGTTACACATCTGGCACTCCTTTTCACTGTTTTTTCCAATTTTTCCCCTCAGCTCCAGGGACCGCGACCTCAGCTTGAACAACAGTGACCTCCCAAAGGTGCCATCAAGGTACTCTTCAAATCCAGGCTTCTCTTTATCACGCAGGCCACCCAAAGATCTCTTTGATTTGACCCCCTCTCGCCAATTACGGTTACAATCCTCCATGACCCTTTCTCTGACGATCTTTTTGCCCTGGTTTGCTCCAACGTCAAGGTCCGAGATCTCCATTGAGTAGTTTTCTACTAGCTCCCTCACTTGGACCATCCACCCCGTCTTGATATTTGAGTTGAAAGGTCTCAGGAACATTACTTTACACCATCGGCTATCGGGGAGATTTACCAAATAATTAAGATAACCGAGTTTTATAGGTCTATCCTGTCCTTGATCCTCATCCACCCAAGCTCACCCCTGATTGCTTCTAGTGCTGCGGCATTACTCGAGCCTGTTATCCATCGGGCTGCATCGTTCTGCAGGATTTCCAAGCTCTTAACAGCTGTCTGGTTTAGGGGTACAACTTCCGTACCGTATGTTATACTTGGCAGACCCACCATTTCCCAAATGGTTTTCCCCACGAAAACCTTATTGAAACTGTTTCTCCCTATAAGTTTCATTTGGTCAAGGATTCGCTTCCCCTTCAGAATCAATTTATTTGTGTGGTAGATTTCGTAGATTCCTCTTCCTGTGATGTTTATATTTACCCCCAGGTATTCATAGTCACTAGTCTCTCCTACACTCCTACTAGGTCTAATTTACCATGGTAGTATACTATTAATTAAATTAGCACTGATGATGAATGAAAGGTTTTAGCGCGCCGAAGGCGCGCAGGGACGATGTGGTATTTACAAATCCCTTGCGACCCGGTTAGCCTTATTTTATTTCACTTGGATCTTGGATCACACAGGCCTAGCTTTCCTATTGCCTCAAATTGGGTCTGAAGGGGTATGCACGCGGTTAGAATTCCCGGCAGTTTGCATTGGAGTGATAGATTGTCAAAGACCAAATTAGCACTGATGAATGAAAGGTTTTAGCGCGCCGAAGGCGCGCAGGGACGATGTGGGATTTACAAATCCCTTGCGACCAGGTTAGCCTTATTTTATTTCACTTGGATCTGGATCACACAGGTCGAGCTTTCCTATTGACTGAAATGGGATGTGAAGGGGTATGCACGCGGTTAGAATTCCCGGCAGTTTGCATTGGAGTGATAGATTGTCAAAGATCAATCCCTCAACGCCATTAAGACTATTAGTGAGTGGGCTCTATTCGGTCCCAGCTTGGCGATGGTAGAGGTTTGAGTCCCACCATTAGCACTGAGTGAATGAAAGGTTTTAGCGCGCCGAAGGCGCGCAGGGACGATGTGGGATTTACAAATCCCTTGCGACCCGGTTAGTCTTATTTTATTTCACTTGGATCTTGGATCACACAGGCCTAGCTTTCCTATTGCCTCAAATGGGGTCTGAAGGGGTATGCACGCGGTTAGAATTCCTGGCAGTTTGCATTGGAGTGATAGATTGTCAAAGACCAAACCCTCAAAGCCATTAAGACTATTGGAGAGTGGGCTCTATTCGGTTCCAGCTTGGCGATGGTAGAGGTTTGAGTCCCACCATGGTGGCGAGCCAGAATATAATGTTGTGCGATGGCAATTTTAAGGGAAAAGGAAAAAAGAAAACCAAACAGCAACGCCGGTTTGGTAGCGGCCCCGGTATATGACCATAGCGGTTACAAAAAAGGAATGGAGAAAGCTCCAACAGTTTAGTTTGAAAAAAAACCGGGAGTCATCCATCAAGCCTTCTGGGAGATAGGATGCCGTATGTGATTTTGAGGTATCTGGTTATCCTTCGGGAATTCCAAATGACCTCCACCCCCCCCCCCCCAAAAAAAAAAAAAAAAAAAAAAATTAGCACTGGTATTCTGGAAGCATCTTTATATACCCTTAGCTAAAACTACTCTTGTTTATTTACGATATAAGTATAGTTCATCAGTTAAGAACACATAAACTGCTCGCTGGTTTTGATCTACAGGTTGAAAGTGTGAAACCGATTAGGTACCAGTTGTTGTTTTTATTCACCAATGAATGAACCATAGAATTCGAAAATCAAAACATGATTAAACTAATTAAATCAAAAGAGTAGTCCGTGATTAGATACTCAGTAGGTATTTCTTTAGACCCATTGAACTCATTGACATGCAATGGATATGTCAGTGCCGATGTTTGTTTTAAATGATTTTTTTTTAAATAAACATCATGGACTATTTGAATTTTATAAAAAAGGACAGTCGGGTGGGTCGAGATCACCCCCTGACCAGTACCGCACTTCTGAACGGGAAAAATAGTGAGTCGAGATCACTAAAAGTGGGTCGAAGTCACTCTGGGTCGAGATCACCAAAAGTGGGTCGAAGTCACCAAATCGGGTCGAGGTCACTTTGGGACGAGATCGTCATGGGTCGAGTCACTGGACACCTACATGCGTTCCTATGGCAACCACAGCTAGAAATTTGTGTGAGGTCACAAAAGTTAAATATAAGCACTTACATACCGGTACTGTCGGAACTGTTGAGACGGAATCAAAAAGTATGATTGAAGTGTCTGGGGAATTAGAACAGTCCAATATGGTTGATAATTTAAAACCTGAGGAAGAACACAAAGACTTGAGCGCACAGGGGTCTGGAAACGTTATTTTAGTGATTTAGGGTATATATGTTTAAAAAAGGGTAACAACAGGCGAAATTGGGAAACTTCAACCAAGTGTCGACAAGTTTAAAAAATTATTAGATCTCGATGTACTTGGTTCCTGGCACATACCAGTTCTATTCTATATACATTTCCCTATTACTTAAAACAAATTTCGTCGAAATATCTTCAGTATTACTAGAGATATTCAATAAAATGTTAGCAAAAAGAATGCTATTTTCTGATTTGTAAATAAGGTTGTCCAAACGAAACCCGAATTTTTCAACACAAATCAGTGAAATAAATGCACATAGAGACATTGACCTACGCTTCACTGTGGCTCTTTGTGTACCTTTTTGAACACTTTCAACGACTGCCCAACACCAGTCGCCTATCTATACTCTGGGTAGATATTTTTTCAACATTTGCAGGTTTTTCAGCCTTCTTCCTCGTCATCATCGCCATATTTTAACAACTCCGCTCAGAATAGAAGCAAACTTGAAAGCCTTACCGCGATTGGTTACAAGTGAACTGAGAAATCGAAAGTAGATTTAGGTCACTGATCTCAGAGTACGTTTCCGTGGTCAATCTGGATTAATCGAGATTAACTGCGCATGCGCAGTATGGTCAGATTGATGCTTATTGAAACAAGCTCTAATCCAGTTTATTAATCCGTCCAATCCTTCTCGAAAGGTGAATTGGGTTTCAATCCTGACATGCGCAGTCAGTAAATCTATATTTGTTGACACGAAAATACAGAAATGAATGGTAGGGGATTCTAAAGATATTAAAACATTAGTAACTTGCGACAGTGCAATCCTACCAATGAATTTTGAGTTATTAAAATTATATGCACATTTTAATTATACTGCATTCTACAAAAGCCTTAATTTTTATTATTATGCGACTTATTGAAATTAAAATTTAATATTTTGTTGGACTTTAATTTAAATTTTGTGAAAATATTAAATACAATGTAGTTGAAATTGAACGGATTTTACGGTATACCGGGGGGTGGGGGGTGGTCGAAGAAAAATTCTGAAAACCGATTGAAATGCGTGTAGGTCGTATCCGTGAAGAAGTTAATCGAAATCTGGGTTATCAATCTCGATTAATCCAGATTTGCGACGGAAACGCACCCTCAGTTCACTTGTAACCAATCGCGGTAAGGCTTTCAAGTTTGCTTCTATTCTGAGCGGTTGTCACTAAAAAGTGTACTCCGACCCCGACATATTCTGAGCGGAGTTGTTAAAATATGGCGATGATGACGAGGAAGAAGGCTGAAAAACCCTGCAAATGTTGAAAAAATATCTACCCAGAGTATAGATAGGCGACTGGTGTTGGGCAGTCGTTGAAAGTGTTCAAAAAGGTACACAAAGAGCCACAGTGAAGTGTAGGTCAATGTCTCTATGTGCATTTATTTCACTGATTTGTGTTGAAAAATTCGGGTTTCGTTTGGACAACCTTATTTACAAATCAGAAAATAGCATTCTTTTTGCTAACATTTTATTGAATATCTCTAGTAATACTGAAGATATTTCGACGAAATTTGTTTTAAGTAATAGGGAAATGTATATAGAATAGAACTGGTATGTGCCAGGAACCAAGTACATCGAGATCTAATAATTTTTTAAACTTGTCGACACTTGGTTGAAGTTTCCCAATTTCGCCTGTTGTTACCCTTTCTCCTTTTTTAAACATATATACCCTAAATCACTAAAATAACGTTTCCAGACCCCTGTGAATAAAACCAAGGACGAAATCACGAAACTGAAAGGTAGCTACAAAGAAAACAAAACTTTTACCGGCAAAAATGAGATTTTCGTCGTAAATGAAGCTGAATCAAAACATTTGAATATGGGTGACTTAAGACAATTGGATTCTCTGAATTCTAAAATAAACCGTAGAATGAAAAAGATGGAATTGAGTTATGAAACGAAAAGTGGGTTGGATTCTGTAACAAAGACTGCTAACGCAAGTGTAAATACAAACCAAATGTATATTAATAAGCATAAACCCCATGTTTTACTTTCATCTTCAGACTTCAATCAAATTCAGATTCAGATATGGAAAGAGTAAAGGCTAAAGTCAATTTCAAACAAAAAACTTGCAATTTAATATCTTCTGATTCGGCCTCCGATTCAGAATCACCAAACATACTATCCCCTGTACTGTTGTCAGAAATGTCGTAGATTAAAATCTGGTCTAAAACGGGAAGCTTGTGAGGCAGTTGTTGATCCACAAATTTTTCCGCAGACCAGTCTACAGTATGAGTTTGTAAATTCTGGTATTCAATTCATGTCTGGTGAACTGGAGACAATTAATCGTCTTAATATTTCAAAATTGGAAAGAAAAGGGAGATTAAATCTTTTTAAAAAAGATAGCCTATTACCATTCCATTTATGAATGGAAAGCTTTGATCAATTTTTACTCAGATTGGTTGAGGAGAATAGAGTTGGGTTTAAACAGCTGGGCCGATGATTCTAGTGTCATAGAGCTTCCCATTTTAGCCAAATATGTTCGCACCAAATCTTTTGGAAATACTAGTTTCAATAAATATGGTGCTAATATGGAAAGAAGTACCGGTATTAATGATTCCAATTTGGTTTGGTTTTGTCTTTTGTTCAAACTATCAGCGAAACAAGTGTACTTTTAAAGGTACACATAAGGCTACTGTTTAAGGGCAGAGTAGAAATGTTGAACACATTTGTGCTACTTGTTGGCAAAAAAACAAAGAGAAATTATATCACCCTGAGTGCTTGTCTGATTGTATATTTCAAAACTGACTCGGACTTGCGAAAGTAGCTTTAGAATTGAATCCCATGGCTGAAATATTTTATCCTAGTTATTTTGTTCAAGGAAACAAAAATTTTTGTCCGAAAGAAAATTCTCCTTCTGGTCGTTTTCCATCATCACAATGTGTTTCGGATGTAATTTCTCAGAATTTTGATTCTCATTTGAATGAACTTTCTGATAAAATGGTTTCCGAAGAAATGTTAGAGATAAAGCACAGTGATTTACTTCATGACTTTCCATTGAAAACTTTAGAGAAAATTAAAGATGATGAAAAACAGACATTGAGGGAGAATTTGAGTGAAAATATTAACACACCTAGTTATGGTGCTTTGAACCCATTGGCTGTTAACATTTCCACAGATTGTTCACTTCATGAACAAACCAAGAATTTTCTGGATAATGAGTTGAATTTTGAATGTAATTTATTCCCTATTGACTCTGATGACAATGTGTACAATTCAGTTGTTGAATCCGCTCCAGATATTCATTCTCTCATTTGATCATGGTATATCTGCTTCTGTTGATCTTCGTCAGAACCAATATATTATTGACCATAACAGAATTGTTCTATCTGGACAGCCCAATTTTTTGATGTGTAAAATTCCTGTTTCCTCAAAGATTAACGTCAATTTTTTTCGCCACAATTTAGAAAATTATCCAGATTATTCCATTTGTGACTTGTTGGAATATGGTTTTCCCATTGGACACTCTGGTGCTATAGCACCCTCTGCATTTCAGTATTCTAATCATAAAGGGGCCAATGAATACCAACTTGATGTTGGTAATTATATTGAAAAAGAATTAAAATATGAAGCTATTTTGGGCCCCTTTTCCGAAAATCCATTCAATGTTAATATGAAGTTGAGTCCAATTAATAAAGTCCCAAAGAAGAATTCTCCAGAACGTCGAGTAATAATGGATTTAAGTTTTCCCAGGGGTTATTCCATAAATGAGGGAATTTCTTCAGACACTTTTTGGGAGATAACATTACTTTGAGTTATCCTAAAGTTGACCATTTGGTAGAAATCATTAAGAGAAAAGGTAAAGGATGTGTATTATTCAAGAAAGATCTCAAAAGGGCTTAACGACAAATTCCATTAGATCCTGGAGATATTCATCTTTTGGGTTTTTTCTGGAAGAACAAAATTTACTTTGATAAAGTGCTCACAATGGGGTTGAAATCTGCTGCACAAATTTGTCAGAGGTTAACTGATGCAGTTGTTTACATACAGTACGTGGTGAGTAATAATAATAATAATAACTCTTTGGCCAGCCGCTGATTTGTCGCGGTCCTCATAAGAGAAGGCCATCATTCCCCCTGCACCTCACCCCCTCTTCCCCTCCTCTCCTCCCAGCATTCAGATATAAACTGCTTAATAGTGTCCCTCACTTCCTCTTTTTCAATTTCTTCAATAAGCATTCCTACCCTCTCCCTCGTGTCCCCCTTCAGCCATCTATCCTTTGTTTCTTCACCCCACTTCTGCATTATTCTTCCAGTAAATTTTATTCTATGAGGTATATACTGTGGGCATTCCAAGAGAAAATGTTCCAGGGTCTCCACTACTCCAGAGTGGCACATTTGGCATCCCTTTTCTCCATCTCTCCCAATTTTTCCCCGAAGCTCCAGTGATCTTGATCTCAGTTTGAACAGCAGTGACCCTCCAAAGGTGCCATCTAGGTACTTCTCAAAAGCTGGCTTTTCTTTATATTGTAACCCCTGCAGTGATCTTTTCACGCTAACCCCTGCTCGCCAGTTTCGATTGCAATCTTCCATGACTCTCTCTTTGACAAACCTTTTGCCTTCTTTCATTCCTACTTCTATGTTTGTGACCTCTATAGAGTAATTGTCCATTAGTGCCCTCACATGTTTGGAGTGATTGGATTGTAACTAAATCACACATGGAGTGGAGTTATCACCCAAGTTATAACTTTCAAATTTCGCACATATCGATAAAAAACATAAGCAATGTTTCAGCCAATGGACCTCCGGGTTTAACCCGGAGGTCCATTGGCTGAAACTTTGCTTGTACTGGTCATGCTTTGCAACAAATTTGAAATTATTGCCTGGGTGGAATCTCCACTCTGCAGGTGATTTAGTGATAATACACTCTCCCTGTGCTGTAGCTTCAAATAATAATCTAGATATCATAAATTACTTGGATGACTTTGCAGGTGCAGATACCCCAGAAAAAGGTGAACAGTCTTATTCTACATTAGGTAGTTTATTAGATTCTTGTGGTTTAAAAGAATCAGTTGAGAAAGCTTGTCCTCCTTCCACGGAAATGGTTTTTCTTGGTGTTTTATTCAATACAAATTCTCTAACCTTGGAAGTCACAAAGGAAAGACAGTTCAAAGACTGCATGAAATTTTGACTTTGGTCATGAAATGGCTTAATTTGGAGTCAGCAAAATTAACACAAGTACAGTACGTGGAGAGTGTATTATCACTAAATCACCCGCAGAGTGGAGATTCCACCCGAGCAATACTTGCAAGTTGCAAATTTGTTGCAAAGCATAACCAGCACCAGCAAGAAAGTCATACGCCTACCACTACCACCCTCAACCCTTGGTGGGTTGAGGGTGGTAGTGGTAGGCGTATGACTTTCTTGGACAACAGGTCTGGGTACACACACAGGTCTTGTCAAGTGTGTGATCGGTTGTTGAGTGAGACATCTAGATGTCTAAGAGATTTCGCTTTACCTTAGTAAAGTTAATAAAATCACTGATGTAGTCTGTTGGTTTCAGTTTCAATGAGTTCCTTCAACTGGATACTTAAAATGCTGTGTAAAGCTAATTGCTCTCCTAAGCTGATTGAGGAGAGCGATTTTTTGCCCTCCTGCATTTTTCAGAATGCCAGGCCTGAGAGCATTCAAAAACGATAAATTTTTGCTACAAAAAATTCCTCACTATGTACAAAAAGATTTAATGTGGTGGAAAAAGTTTCTTCCAATATATAATGGTATTTCCATGCTGTCTTTCAATGAATGGTCTTGTCCTGATCAGCTTTTGGCCTCTGATGCGAGTTTACTCGGTTGTGGTGGTATTTGTGGAGAAGAATATTTTCATGCTGAATTCCCTGTTTTCATTTTAAACAAAAAATTACACATAAATGAATTAGAAATGCTGACATTAGTAGTATGTGTTAAATTATGGGCCAAAAGACTTCAGGGCAAGAAGGTTTTAATCCACTGTGATAATTTGACTTCCGCTTCAGTTTTAAATAAAGGTTCAACAAGAAACAGTATCATGCAGTCTTGCCTAAGGGAAATTAATAGCCTTTATTGCAGCCATTCATGAGTTTGAAATTAGAGCTAATCATATTGAGGGAACCACAAATCGTTTACCAGATTACTTGTCAAGATGGAATGAGGGATTCTCCTTTCAAGAAAATTTTATCTCAGTACTCAGAATCTTGATATTTGTGAAGTAAAGGTTCCTAATCACTGTTTTATGTTAGATAATGATTGGTAAATTATTTGGTTTCAGACTCACAGTTATATAGTTTGAAAAAAGAAGCTCAACAGTAATTTTTCTCAGCCTTTGCCAGTGGAACTTACAAAAATCTACAAATTCAGTGGCGATCATATCTTCTGTTTTGTGAATATTTCAACCTCACAGACTTTCCAGCTACTTTTGAAACTCTTGAATTATATTCTCAATTTCTAAGCAGATCTTTGAAATCTTCTCTATCAATTAAATGTTATCTTAGTGGAGTTAAATCTTTACAGAAAATATCAGATTTTGACACTTCGGCCTTTGAATCTTATGAACTCAAACTGTTACTTAGGGGGGTATATCGAGGCAATTAAAGCATTTTTGTCCAGACAAGCCCTTCCCATCACTCCACATATCTTACTGGAATTTCATCAAATTTTAAATTTTAATGATCCTATTCATATTTCATTTTGGTGTTTGTTTTTGTTGGCCTTTTTTCTGATGGTTAGAAAGGCAAACTTGGTACCTGTTTCTGTCGCTAAGTTTGACGCTTCTAAGCAATTAACTCGTGGAGATATTTTCATAGAACAAGATATGCTATTGGTGGTTATTAAATGGACAAAAACCATTCAATATGGTCAAAGAATTTTAAAAATTCCGCTGGTCTCCATTCCTGATTCCCCTCTCTGTCCGGTAGCTTCATTTAAAACAATGTTAAAATTCATACCTGTTGTAGACACGGATCCAGCCTTTATGTATTTAAAAAATGGTAAGAAAACTCCACTCACTTACAATCAGTTGCAAAATTTTGTCAAGCGCCTAATTGTTAATACAGGTAGGCCCCCACCCCTTCTAAAACTATGAGAAGAATATTCATTAAGATCCCTTAGGGATCTTAATGAATATTCTTCTCATAGTTTTAGAAGGGGTGGGGGCTTCCTGGGCCTTCCAATCTCATGTACCCGCCGAATTGATTCAGTTAACAGGGGATTGGTCTAGTGATGCTTACAAAGCAAATCTTCATTTTACCATGAAAGACAAATTAATGGTCATATCTAAAATGAAGGATTTGATTCTTTCAACTAATTTTGTGTTTATATTTCAGCTAAACGACAATGCAGAGTTCTACTACTTAGTGACTCCATTTGCAAACACATCAAGGATATTTTTAATTTGGAAGTAAGGGCCTTCCCTGGGTATACAGTGTCACATATGACTTATCTTCTTAGTTTGGACATTTCTGATATTCATGAATTCACTCATATCATTTTTCATGTTGGCACAAATGACATTGAAAGGAAATCAGTGGATTCTGTTATTTCTGCTTTCAATAACTTATTCACAACAACCAAAATCAAACATCCGAGTGTACAACTCATCATTTCCTCCACCATTCCTCGTCCAAAAGATCATGATACACTGGGAGCTAAAGTTTTGGAAGTTAATTCAAAACTACAAAAATTATGCCAGGACAGAAACTTGGCCTTTGTCAAGTCCTTCAAACCTTTTGTGTCTGGGGGTCATCCAAAGAGGGAATTATATGCTGAGAAAGATGCATTACATTTGAATGTAGAGGGCACTCGACGATTGAGACATTGTTTTCATACAAGTATTAAACAGGTTATTCTAGTATGATATATAACCATTACTGACAGAAGTATCATTCAGATTCATCATCATAGTTTATCTCTAGCAATGTTCTTGAAGTTTTAACCCTATTCTGTTGGGAATATCTAACACAATTCTCATCTATTTTCAGTGCTTCCTTTGCAGTTCGCTTCTTCGAGGGCCATTGGCTCCTTGTGTTGCAGCGTCAAGGTTAGGAGGTCTGAGCTTGCACCTCATTCTTGTGCTCTGCTGAGTAGGCTTGAGATATACATGTAATTGTGGAAGTGTCGGTAGACGTAAGTTTTTCCAGGTTCGTTCTTTCTCTTTTTTGGGGGGCCTTAGGCTTGGTGGCTTCTTGCATGATAAGTAATTTATTTTTCTCAGTTTACATTTAGTTCCTGAATTTTTGGCATGGTCCTTTTATAGGTCCTGCTTCGTGCCGCGATTTGCCAGTGCAATCTTCACATGTTTTTTCCAGTTCATTTCTATATGTGGTTTTCCAAGACAAAATCATGTCCATGTTGTGGGTATGATTCGGTTTTGGAGAGCAGATTGTGTTTCCATGTCTTGGCATTGAGCAGGACATGATTTAGACCCATTTCGGTAACAGCATGGTTTTGTTGCAGCTCGAAAACTAAAATGCATGTTAATGTATTTATTTGTGTATATTTTGTTTATAGTGTAATATTCTTGTACTTCTGTGATTGCATGCATGTTTCGTGCTTGTGTATTTGTTTGCATGTTTGATGCTGTGATTTGCTTGAATCTATCTGTGCTGTGTATCAAAATAATATGCATTGATCAACATTATTTCAATGAGGCAATTTAATAAATATACATTTATTAATTCACACTTTATTTATCGTAACTTGCAATTTTACTTATTTGATCCTCAAATGGCTTAATTGCAAGAACAGATAAGTTATGTCCCTTGATGTGCATTGAATGAATCTCCACTGCCAATTTCTATCTAGGGGAGATAATTCTTTTTTCTTCGCGGTGCTGTGAGTGATCACTCTCAGTTTTGAAATATTGTTGAAGAGGACTGTCAGCCATAATTTTTTCACCCTCCCTCCCTCCCTCCCTCCCTCCCTCCCTCCCATTTCAATGAATAGGTTGCTTTTTGCATGATATTGCCCTAAATAAGTAATTTATTTTTCTCAGTTTACATTTAGTTCCTGAATTTTTCGCATGGTCCTTTTATAGTTCCTGCTTCGTGCCGCGATTTGCCAATGCAATCATCGCATGTTTTTTCCAGTTCATTTCTATATGTGGTTTTCCAAGACCAAATCATGTCCATGTTGTGGGTATGATTCAGTTTTGGAGAGCAGATTGTGTTTCCATGTCTTGGCATTGAGCAGGACATGATTTAGACCCATTTCAGTAACAGCATGGTTTTGTTGCAGCTTGAAAACTGAAATGCATGTTAATGTATTTATTTGTGTATATTTTGTTTATAGTGTAATATTCTTGTACTTCTGTGATTGCATGCATGTTTCATGCTTGTGTATTTGTTTGCATGTGTGATCCTGTGATTTACTTGAATCTATCTGTGCTGTGTATCAAAATAATATGTATTGATCAACAATATTTCAGTGAGGCAATTTAATAAATATTAGGGCTCTCATGATTATTCGATTAATTGATTGCTGATCGATCACGCCAAAATCGATTAGTATTTTTCATTGTCGAAGAAACGGTAAATTTTACCCCGTTTTAGACGTTTAATAATTTAAAAAAAATGAAAAAACAATTGTTTCTTAAGGTAAAGGGTTAAGAACATCGACGTTAAATCTCAAGAAGCCGTTAGAAGCATTTGCCTTTTAGGAACATTCAAAGCTTTGATGTTCTGAACTTTTGAACTGTCAGTGTAATAATCAAGACCGGTCGGCAGTTGCGAACTTGCGAAGTTCGCAACTGACGACCGGCCTTGATTATTACACTGACGGTTCAAAAGTTCAGAACATCAAACCTTTGAATGTACCTAAAAGAGGATCGTCTTCGTTGTTTACTTGAGGAAGGTCAACTGACTTGAACTTCATTTTTAACGACTTAAAGAGAGGGAAATGTGGGGACAGGGCCATCTATGTACGATTAATCGATTATAATCGATTATTTGCAACGATTAATTGATTCCTAAATTCAAAAATCGTGACAGCCCTAATAAATATACATTTATTAATTCACACTTTATTTATCGTTACTTGCAATTGATCATAATTCCACGATTTGCGCAGATTGTTATTGCTCTCACACAAGGTGAAGGTGAAATAAAGTTGAAAAAAAGTGTCTCAGTGTGGCCGCCCCCCTCCCCTCCCCTCCCCACCCCACGAAACAAACGTTAACATCAATTTTGTTTCTAAAATCGAGGTTGCAGCTATATTATTCACCAATATTGATAGACACTGCCATTTTATCCTAACAACTGATGTCAAATTTTCTTCCTCACACTGATGTGGTAAAAATAGCTCTCAATAAATGTATGCCCCCCCCTCCGTATACCCCTTTTCATAAAAAAACTATGATATAATTCATAAATTAATTGATGTTGACACAAAACAGTCATCTTTTGACAAACTTATCACAAATGGGAAATTTATACTGATGTGGTAACAATTAAAAAAATAGCCCTCAATGGATGTGCACCCCCCCCCCCCCCCACCACCACCACCACCACACACACAGTATACCACTTTTCATCAACAACTATGTTATAATTCATAAATTAATTAATGTTGACACAAAACAAACAACTTGTGACATTCGTGATTTGTTTGGTGAATCATTTGCATTTTTTGTAAAAAAAACCCCCCAGTTTCCTCTGTTAAGGCACCTAGAGTTATCGGTATGATACTGATAAAATATAAAATCCTGTTTTTTTCCAACAGTATGACCAGTACTGCTCCTGTGGTATCTCATAGCATTCTTAAAATGCCCAAAACCATCCAATACTGATTACATGTATGTGCTTTAGATGCAAGTATCCATTGGGGCACTTTCACAACCTTGGATTTAATCCCCACAAACACCCATTCTGATAAAAAGGGAGTGAGATTGTGGAAAATATGTCACCAAGCCGTATGGATCAGATATTTACTTGCATAATATTGTGTTTTTTAATGTTTAATATATTTGTGTGTGAATGTGGAGGGGGGAGGGGAGTGCGTAGATTGTGCAAAATAGTCAGCTGCCAGTTGTTGAAAATGTAAAACCAGCAAATGAAAAACAAAGAAACACTTTGTCTGATGGACAGACCTGTAGACAGACGTACAGTCACACAAACTGAAAGCCTACACAGAAATAAGGACTGACATACAATGGACAATTTTGTGAGAAACGGTAGGACAAGATGGTCAAACAGAAAAATAAAAACGCAATGGACCCTGAGTGCTGCAGTACCAAAGCAAATCACAGGAAACTAAAAGTGTATGGGATTGACTTTTGTTTCCAAAAACATACTTTACAGCCTTTCCAATTGTTTCTCATCAACTGAGGTTTCAGTATGGGTGGGTAGGTGGTTGGGGAGGACCTGATTCAAGGAGAGAACAAGACTACTTTATTGCAACTCATTTGCTACTTTATTTTAGGGCTGTCACGATTTTTCAATTTAGGAATTGATTAATCGTCGCAAATAATATACAATAATCGATTAATCGTACCTAGATGACCCCCACCCCTCTCCCTCTCTTTGAAGTCGATAAAAATGAAGTTCAAGTCAGCTGACCTACCTCAAGTAAACAACGAAGATGATCAACTTTTAGGTACATTCAAAACTTTGATGTTCTGAACTTTTGAACCGTCAGTGTAATAATCAAGACCGGTTGGCAGTTGCGAAGATTGCAACTGCCGACCGGTCTTGATTATTACACTGACAGCTCAAAGATTCAGAACATCAAAGCTTTGATGAATGTACCTGGAAGACAAATGCTTCCAACGGCTTATTGGGGTTTAACATCGATGTTCTTAACTCAATACCTTTAGAAACAATAGTTTTTTCATCAATTTTCTTTTACTTATTAAACATCTGAAGCGGGATACAATTTACCGATTATTCGACAACGAAAAATACTAATCGATTTTGCCGTGACTGATCAACAATCAATTAATCGATTGATCGTGACAGCCCTATTTTATTTGCAACTTTATTATGTTATTTTTTCCACTGTACGTGTACCCCACCCCCAAGTTTGTGTTCCAAAGTACTCTTCAATGAAGAAATTATTTTCTAACAGTTTTAAACCCTTTATCAAATATAACGGCCAAAAGCTGCTGGCGCTATTTGCAAATATTGCCATTCCATGTTCATTATTTTCTCGTTTTTTTGTATCAAAAATATAGCTTATGACCTCTCATTGGAATGAGCTCATTCCAATGAGTGGTAAAATGTCATGTTTTTTACACACAAAAATAGTAATGCAATACGTTTGTGGGCAAGTGTAATCAGCTTATTATGTTAAGTTAACCGGTAGAGTGCTAAATTATTTTTCAAAGGTGATTTTAAATGCAAGTACCATACAAGGAGCAAAAGGAATTCCAGTGTAGTAATATTTTGTTCATAAAAAATTGTTTTGTTACAATGTATTGGAGAGTGCCTCATGGCAGTCTCCAGTAAATTGTAATAAAACAATTTACTTAAACATTTTTTGTGTTTCAACTGCTGAGCAAACGGGGAACAGAATACAGTGTAAAGCCACTATAGTGGCTTTCAGCACTTTTCAGAAGAGCCCTGATAGTGGCTTCTAGCACTCGACCAGTTAATAGCTGCTAGCATAACACAGACAAACATCTGAATACCAGTAAATAGAATTACAATATGGGTTTTCTGGCTGTGGGTTTGAATGGTGATTTGGAAGGGGGTTGGAAGATTGGAACCCCCTCTGCCCCAGTACTATGATGGGGAACCATGGTTTAATTACATTTTTTAATACATGTGTACATTAGGGTAAAATAGGTTGTTATTTGGCATTTGCTGGATGCTGTAGTGTGCCCCTGGAGGCTACACTTGCTCAAGATGTGAATTTGTTTGCAATATATATCCCTTATTGCTGACAATGACAAAACATACTTTTCCAAAACAATAAAAAAGTATTGTAACGTTTGTGGTCCACCAATGAATGTTTAAATGTGAAATAACCTCTCAAAATAATAATTAAATCAGGTTCTGAAGCCAAATTATGTATTTCCTTAATCAACCCCAATCCTATCAAAGATACATTTTACCTCTTTCATGTGACAAAAGAGCATGAGAATTCAACTTCTGGCTTCTACTGAGTCATCAACATAGGAAATTTGTTCTTTTAAAGAAAGGTGTCCAAATTGTGTCAAATGGCTTAAAAACTGCTGTTGCCAACAATACATTTTTCTACCATGTTACCTAATGAGTAAGCTGAGAGGCAAGGAATTCATGTAGCTTTTTGAAAACTAACCTAATCCCAAAATAAAACTAAAATCTGCAACAACATGCAATACTTTAGGGAAAAATCTGTCTCAATTAACCATACAACAAGGCAAAGAGTGGAGTTCCAACTCCACAAAACAATATGAATGTAAATTTTGAATCAAAAATTGTGGTTGCAGCTATATAATTCACCAATATCAGCAGACAGTACCATTTTATCCGAACAACAAATTTTTCTTCTACATACTGATGTGGCAAATATAGCCCGAAAGTGTCCCCCCAAGTATGGGACTTTTATCAAAAACTAGGATAAAATTCAAAAATTAATTGATGTTGACACAAAACAAAGCTCTTGTGATAGTTAATTTCCCATTTGTAATAGTTTTTAAATCAATTGGATTTAATCCCTACAGGCACCCATTCTGATAAAAAGAGTGAAATTAGGGAAAATACATATATGCTTAGTATCCAATAAAAATGATATTTGTTCCAATAATATAGTGCTCTTTAATGTTTAATATATTTGTGTATGTGTGTGTGTGTGGCGGGTGGGGGGACAGTCAGTTACTGAAAATGTAGAACTGGGCAATTGAAAAGCAAACCAACACTTTGTATGATGGACAGACAGACATATAGACAGACCTGCAATCACATATTTTGAAAGTCCACATATATGTAGGAATGCTGACTGACAAACAATGACAAATTTTGTGAGAAGAGCCAGGAAAGGGTTGTCAAACAGACAACAACTCAGTGGACCCTGAGTGCTGCTGTACTAAAGCAAATCATAGGAAACTGAGAGTGTATGCTATTAACTTTCGCATCAGCTGAGGGGTTCAGTATGGGTGGTAGAGGGACAATTGTTGATGTTGTTTTGTGCTATAACATGGGGACCCTGACAACACTAGTATCAGACTACTATATTGGTAGCTGTGCACAAAAGCCATTCATTCACATTTGCAACTTTGTTACTTTTCCCACTGTACCTCCCCCCCACACCCCCCTTTCCCCAAATTTATGTTCCAAAATACTCTGAATGAAGAAACTGTTTTTTAACATTTTTAACCACTCACTCTCAATGTAATGGCCAAAACAGGCTAGCACCATTCACCGAAACTGTCATTCAATGTTCATTACTTTTGCATCAAAAACATAGCTTATGACCCCTCATTGGAATGAGCTTGTTCAGCTCATTCCAGTGGGGGGGGGGGGGGGGGGGGGGTCATAGCTATGTTTTTGACGCAAAAAAATGAAAAGAAATTAGTTATTCAAAAGTGCTATCTTCTTTTCATGTAAGGTAACGGGTTAGCATCATAATATGGAGAAAGCTTCTATTAATCATTCACTCAATGTAATGGCCAAAACAGGCTAGCACCATTCACCAAAACTGCCATTCAATGTCAATTATTTTTGCATTTTTTGGCATCAAAAACATAGCTTATGACCCCCTCATTGGAATGATCTTGTTCAGCTCATTCCATTGAGGGGGGGGGGGGGGGGGGGTCATAGTTATGTTTTTGACGCAAAAAAATGAAAAGAAATTAGTTATTCAAAAGTGGTATCTTCTTTTCATGTACATGTAAGGTAAAGGGTTATCATAAAATAGAGAAAAATTCCATTATACCAGTGAATACAAGTGAAATATGGGTTTTCAGGCTAAATGTTTGGATGGTGATTTGGGAGAGGATTGGAATATAATTGGATTCCCCTCTATCACAAGTACAATGAGGGGAAACCATGGTTTAATTAAATGTGTTAATAGGGTAAAATAGGTGGTTACATGTGCATTTGGCATTTGCCAGAGGTTATAGTGTGCTTCTCAGTTCTGGATGCCACACTTGGTCAAGATGCATTTAACTGCATTATTTTTGGCAATATATGGCCTTTATTGCCGACTGTGACAAAATATAACTTTTCAAAAATAAAGCAGTACTATTCAGTCTGTGGTTCTTAAATGAACATTTAAATGTGAAATATGTGTAATATCTAAAAAAATATAATTAAATCAGTGTTGGAAGCCAAAATACATGTACATTTACATGTACATATTTCCTATAATCAAACCAAACCTTCCGATGGGTAACCTACAAAACTTTTCCCTGACAACCTCTCCCCCCCACCCCCCCCCCCCCCCCTCCCCAATCATTTTCACACCATGCGCAAAATGCCCTCCCCATGTTTTTTTTCAGCTGAACAGAAATTCCTCCCTCCATAATTTCTGGTGAACAAAAATCCCCATCCCCATCCCCTAATTTGTTAGAAGTATATTTAAAGCCATACAAAAATGTTCAAAGCTTTTTACCACTCGAGGCCGAGCACTTGTCGCTTCAATCAATGCTAACTTTGCTTGTGTGGAGTTAGCACGTTGGATAATTGCTCACTGTTACCAGGTGGTTCTATCAGTGCACTTTAGCTTCCTCCACCCATAAAACTGTCCGACATGAGGTGACACTGGCTGTTGAAAGTGTCCTTAAACTCCAATAAATAAATAACTGTCTTGATAAATAGTTATTGAGGCATGCTTTCTTGTAAATAGTGATGAGTGTTTATGTAATTTACAAATTAAATACATGTACCCACTTTCATCCAAAACTATGATTTAATTCATAAATTAATTGATGTTGACACAAAACAGACCTCTTATGATTTTAAATTTCACATTTCTGATGGTTTTTAAATCACATTCTGGCTTCTTAAGATATTTCACATTGTGTTTGATGAATATTTTGCAATATTTGTAAAATTTTTACATTCCTTAATTAAGGCACCTAGAATCATTGGTATATCTCTGACAAAAACATTAACATCGAAGAGTCACTGATCACCTATTTACACTCACCCAACTGATAGAATCAACAAAGGCTGAAAAGAAAAAGATGTTTCTGGCATTTCTAGATGTGAAAAAAGCGTACGACCGAGTGTGGAGGGAAGGTATGTGGCGAAAGCTCGAGGGCATCGGACTGGGGGGTGACTTTGTGGGAATCATGAAAGCACTGTATACAGATGTGCAAAGCCAACTCAGTCTAGGGAGTATCACTACAAAACGAGTCCCTATGGATATAGGCCTCAAGCAGGGGTGTATCTTTTCACCGATTTTGTTTGCATTGTATGTTAAAGATTTAGGGGACGAACTAATTCAGAGTGCGGAGGGGGTAAATGTTGGAGACATAAAGGTACCAGGCTTATTCTTTGCGGACGACATGGTGTTAATGTCTAGAACTGAACAGGGGCTAGAGAAATTGCTGGAAATTGTTGGTAGATATGGGAACACTTGGCGGCTCGAACTAAATGAAAATAAAAGCAAGGTAATACCCGTTGGACGCAAGGTAGATATGACGAAGAGATGGAGAGTGGGGGAGTTCTCAATCCCCGAAGGGGAAAGCAAACAAATCACTGTAGGAGAAACGGGAGAGTATGAGTATCTAGGGGTAAGCATAAATATAACGGGAAGAGGGGTGTACAGAAATTACTCAGCCAAACTGATTCTGAAGGGGAAAAGAATTCTGAACCAACTAAAACTTTTAGGGAAAAATAGTTTCAACAAGGTCTTTGTGGGGAAAACACTGTGGGAGAGGGTGGGTTTACCAAGTATAACGTATGGCACGGACGTGATTCATTAAACCAAACCGTTATTAAGAAGTTGGAAAGTACTCAGAATGATGCCGGCAGATGGATAACAGGGTCGAGTAATGCTGCAGCTTTGGAAGCAGTAAGGGGGGATGAAAATCAAGGACAGGGTAGATTTGGGAAAACTGTGTTACTTTAACTACTTGAGAAACCTGCCTGACAACCGGTGGTGCAAACTGATGCTCGATACCATTTGGAATTCTAATATAGATACGGGGTGGTCAAAACATGTGAGGGAACTAATGGACAATTACTCTATAGAGGTCACAAACATAGAAGTAGGAATGAAAGAAGGCAAAAGGTTTGTCAAAGAGAGAGTCATGGAAGATTGCAATCGAAACTGGCGAGCAGGGGTTAGCGTGAAAAGATCACTGCAGGGGTTACAATATAAAGAAAAGCCAGCTTTTGAGAAGTACCTAGATGGCACCTTTGGAGGGTCACTGCTGTTCAAACTGAGATCAAGATCACTGGAGCTTCGGGGGAAAATTGGGAGAGATGGAGAAAAGGGATGCCAAATGTGCCACTCTGGAGTAGTGGAGACCCTGGAACATTTTCTCTTGGAATGCGCACAGTATATACCTCATAGAATAAAATTTACTGGAAGAATAATGCAGAAGTGGGGTGAAGAAACAAAGGATAGATGGCTGAAGGGGGACACGAGGGAGAGGGTAGGAATGCTTATTGAAGAAATTGAAAAAGAGGAAGTGAGGGACACTATTAAGCAGTTTATATCTGAATGCTGGGAGGAGAGGAGGGGAAGAGGGGGTGGGGTGCAGGGGGAATGATGGCCTTCTCTTATGAGGACCGCGACAAATCAGCGGCTGGCCAAAGAGTTATTATTATTATTACACATTGATTTTTTCCAACACCATGACAGTGCAGGTCATGTGGTATCTCATAGCACCATTAAAATGCCTGAAACCATCAAATATTGATTCTGTAATGCAGTGCTTATGCTGCAAGTACCCATAAAGGCACTTTCACAACCTTGGGTTTAATCCGTACAGACACTCATGACCCATTTTGATAAAAGGAGTAAAATTTAGGAAAATACAATGTACATACAGTTTTCCAGAGAGGATGAATCAGATATTTGCTTCAAAAAGATAGTGCTCTTTAATGTTTAATCTAATTGTTTATGTATGTGTGTGGAAGGTGGAGGGGATTTTAGTGTGAAAAATAGCCAGAAGCCAGTTACTGAAAATGTACTTGTACAATGTACAACCGAGCAAATGAAATGCAAAGAATCGCTGTCTGTGATGGACGGTTCTTGGACAACTTGCAACCTGGACGATTCATACCACAATTAGGGGGTACGAATTGTCTTGACAATAAGATACAATTGTCTAGGCAAAAGGTACAAATTGTCCCAGGAAAAGGTATGAACTGTCTCCTTTTTGGTACAGCTTGTCTCAAGTAAGTGTACTAAACTGAGTTAAACACAAGATGCCCGAACGAAATGGTTTGGCGCGCCGAAGGCGCGCAGGGACGGTTCGGGGGACAAGCCCCTTTCGACCCTCTTTAACTATATAAGTTTTTGGCTTGTCTAGATGTGGAAAAGGAGGGAAGGAGTTAAGGTAATCAGTGGCGTCTGTGTCTCCTGCGGTTTTTCTTGGGAGGAGGAGGATGCGTCGGTGAGATAGTTGTAGGTGGTGTTTTCGGATCAGGGGAAAGAGTATGCTCTTCTTTGGCGATGTACAGCCTGATCCTTGCTGCTGTTTCTTGAGAACTTTCTTGAGAGCTGTTGTAATGTCCGATGATCATATTGAGTACTGTCCTGGTCATTTGGGATGGGGTACCTGCTTCTTGTTGGTTGTATGACTCCTGGAGTGTGGCACGGAAATACTCGCACGGGATCTCCTCCCCGAGGAATGCCTCCACGGAATCCGGGATGCTCTCCTCCTGGTCCGAAGAAGCCGGAGAACCAAGAGCTGGAGGGGTGGAAGGTGCGTCGTCTGGGACAACTTCCTGTACCATAGACAGATCGTCTGCCTCCATCTTCTCTTCAGATGAAGAGTCAGATGGATTGGAGATCGATCTGTCACCTGACGACCCATAGTCCTCCGGACCCTCCTCCTGGGAGGGGGGTGACAGGTGTTGACCCTTTGACGCCCTCACTTGCCTCCTTCTCTTTCTTCTTCTCCAGAAACTCCGTCATTCGGCGGGCATCTCGTCGTCTGGCGGAGGGTCTCTTCTTTCTCGTCCTCTTCTTCTTGGTGGCTGTGTTACTCCGGCGGCCTTCATCCAGCTTATCCGCATCACTAGGAGGGTGACCAGTGTGAGGGGAAATCCCCTCACGAAAGGTACTACACCTCTCCACGGACGGCGGTTCCGATTCTCTATCAAAATCCACTGTCAGGTGAATTTTACCCTTGAGCACTTGGATACTCCAGGTGGTGGCAAGGGTAGCCTTCACTCTGACAAGTGTGTCTTGAATAACAAGTGGGAGCTCCATTGTTTAGTTGTTAGCACCTCGGAGTCCAAGGTGCGAATGTGTATACTAAACTGTCTCATGTATTAACTATTTAAATGTTTTTGACTCATGTTTGAGCTCCATTGTTTAGTTGTTAGCACCTCGGAGTCCAAGGTGCGAATGTGTATACTAAACTGTCTCATGTATTAACTATTTAAATGTTTTTGACTCATGTTTTGGCTGAGTTGAATGAAAAGTCGACGGAGTAATACAAACACAAACATATGCATGAAACAACCAATCAAAACAAGATTTATGAATAGAAATTAAACTTCAATGGGAGAACCATCGCTTAACAGTACATTTGTATAAACAACCAATCAAAACAAGATTTATGAATAGAAATTAAACTTCAATGGGTGAACCATCGCTTAACAGTACATTTGTATAACTGAAAAAGCAACATCTAGTATTATCAAATTTGGGTCCAAACGTGGTAAAAGAAAATTTATAGTGGATAGTAATGGATGTAGTTTTACAGTTAAAACACTATTTTTTTTAATGAAGCCACAATAATTCTTTAAATGGATGAACATCTAACAATAAATAATTTTATGACGCCCCAAATAATAAGTTAAAGAGCATGCTGCCTTAATAATTTAATACTAGCTCCCTCAATAGAGCATTTTCTTTTTGTCGTCATGAAGCTGAATCTTTTTAGTGTCTACTTGCTTTTTACTTTAAATCATGAAATTTGATATTCTGCGTCTTTTTAAAATATCAAAAATGACATCGCCTTTTTTATCCTTTCTCCAAGTTTATAATCCTCTCCCAACCCCATCTCCATGTATATTTTTTCAGATGGGGTTAATTAAGCAGGGTATGAATTTGCAGAAGCGGATACAAATTGTCCAGAGGGGGAATGAACTATCGGATACTGCCCAGAGGAGTACGAATCGTCCAGACAGAAGGTACAAATTGTCCTGGGAAAAGGACAAATTGTCCAGATATCGGGGTACGAATTGTCTAGCAAAAGGTGCCAATTGCCAGGGGTTCGAATCGTCCAGGCTATGAGTTGTCCAACTCTCTGATGGATGGATGGATGGATGGATGGGCAGACAGAAATGCAGTCACACATTTTGAAATAAATTCAATTTCAGTTTCCTTTTGAATTCTAAAACAAATTAGAATGAGTAGAAATGAAATATTTTCCCTGGAACCAGTGTGCAAATGTTATTTAGAGGTCGGTTCTGGGGAGGTTGGTATTTAGGTTTTTTTAAAAGTTTTTTTGCCAATTTTGGAGAAAAATACTAAAGTCTAAATATCAGAATCCCCACCTCCAGATGTTGGTCAGACGATTGACTAGATTGAAGATGAATTCAGTTCTATTCTGGTTGCAATGCCTAAAGCATCCAGGAATTAAAACATTGTTTCAAGCTTTCTGTCGAATCCCTCTCTTACACAGTAAGCATTTATCTAGTCTTCATTTGATTCGTTTATACTACTGTATCTTGTGTTGCTCAGATCTTTCTTGTTAACTGTTCTTGTGAAGTGTATATACTTATCAATTATTCAATAAATATTGTTTAAACTAAAACATTGTTCACCAAAACACAGAGGAAGTGTACATGTAATTTAAATGGGAGTTCTGAGTGATTCTGGTATTTGGCCTTTAAGGAAACACGTCGGATCACAAACTTGGCTGGCCGCTACACTGTAATTCTGACAGTCTTAAACTGACATTGTATTGTATCACTGGTAAAAATAGTTCATAGACTGGATCCAGTTCCCCGTGGGAACCCCGGGAAGTAAGCCGCACTTGTTTACTGTGGTAAACCAGTTCCGCTTTACTAGTAAAATAGGACCCAGTCACCAATGCTTGGGGTGAAAGTCCTCTAAAATGGGCAACATGTAGATCAACGATTGACTAAACTTGACTTCATCTCCATGTTGTGTCACGATTAGCCATGGTGCATAAATATGTGACGTTAACCACAAACAAACAAACAAACTGGATCCAGTGAACTTGTGAAGAAAAATCTGGGAAATAAATGAATAGGTATCGCTGTTCGCGTGCATGTCTGTTTCTCTGTAAAATTTTACTACAACTTGTAGTACAAGACTGCATGCCCTTGTTTTGAGAACAAAGATTTCCCCAGACCGTATGTCAGCATAACTTGAATTCATCCGAACTCCGGGTGTTTCTAAGGAAAACGCGCTAAGTCCCTCACAAATGAAAAAGGCCCACTAAAAGTGTCAATAAATCACTTGTTTTATTTTTTATTCGTTGTCAACAATTTGTGAAGTGTACGTTCTCAATTAAAATTGAAACTGGGCTTTGAGTCTGACGAAACTGGCAACGGACGGCAATTGGCACTTCGAACTTTCAAACAATACCTAACTCGACAACAACTACCTAATTTCGAAAGTCATTTCATTACTTGATTATTTATCATAGCTTCCAGCATTCTGCGACAATATATTTTACATAATGTCCTTTGAAAAGCCCAAAACAATTAAATATCCATTACATTGATTCTGGATTTTTTGCCAGTGGGAGAGCCACGCCGCCAGATGGCACCCCAAACTCTGTTGCATGGTATCTTTTTATATCCGATTTCTATGCATGGTATATAGAAAAATTATAAAATCGTGGACACGTACCTTTTACCTACGTGCGCACACGCCACTGCGTGGGCGTGCACTGCAAGACGTGTGTATTGTCTGTAATTTATAGAACACATTGCTCGCAACATATTAAATCATAATTTCCGTTCCTATTTACTGTCCGGAAGAGGCCAACGTTGAAGGACAAAAAATATGGGTCAAAATTGATAATGACTCCTATGTTACGCAAGCTTTTGTTTTTCTTATAGGCGATGACAGGTCGAAGATTCAAAGGTTCATTTAATTTAGCATTGGTAAAATTGAATTCATCTTTTAACATTTTTGCTATTTCGATATTCATTCTGTTGTACGTTAAAGTGAATGGAAAGGGGGCGCGGTGGCTCAGTTGGTAGAGGTGCAGGTTGCAAGCCGAGAGGTCCTCGGTTCGAATCCCACCTGCGGCAACTGCGTTGTGTCCTTGGGCAAGACACTTCACCCCGATTGCCTACATGGGGGCACGATGACGCTGTGTACTGAGGCGTACTGCACGTCGATGGTGCGCATGTCTTCAACCAATCTAACCCTGCCTGTGCTGCGGTACAGAGTTCAGAGTTTCGATGTTGGAGAGCTGACAGCTGCTCGTCGTTGCTCGGTGGTTCTCTCCGGGTACTCCGGCTTCCTCCACCCGTAAAACTGTCGCGGTCACGATTAGCCATTGTGCATATAAGTATGTGACCTTAAACGCCAATAAATAAATAAATAAGTGAATGGAATGATGGACCTCCTTTCGCATTCGCCCTCTGATATGTTCATACCAAATGGCCAGAGGGTTTGAAGCGTATTGATCCAAAAAGCTTCACGTTTTTTTCTAAATTCATCCGTTTCTTCTAATGTGTCTTTAATTGGTGGTTGTTCAACAGGAGGGATTTCGAAATCGTCCAAAGAATGGCCAGGAAGGTTAAAATGTTGTGCTACTGGGGCATCAGCATTATGTTTTATATCCTGTTTGTGTCTAGTAGCACGTTCTCGGAAAGGATTTTGACTTTGACCAACATACTGTTTCCGACAGCGCTTACATGTGATAAGGTAAATAATGTTTGGTGAATCACAATGGAGTGTGTGCGTGCGTGTGAGGGTGTGTGTGTCAGGGTGATGGTTTGTGTGTGTGTGTGTGTGTGTGTGTGTGTGTGTGTGTGTGTGTGTGTGAGGGTGTGTGTTTGAGGTTAAAAAATCGAACTCGCACAGACATTTCCTACTGAAACGTTTTTCTCCTTTTAATATGCCGGTGTGTGTGTGTGTGTGTTCGTTATAGACTCGAAAACGGCTGGGCCAATCGGGATGAAACTCGGATGAGCATGCGTATGTAGTACGGTCCTGGAAAAGGTTTTCCATCCATCGGACCTGGGGTGGAGGTCCGTCTTCGCGCATGCGCAGTAACAATCTCGGAAACTACTGGGGCGATCAGGCCGAAACTTGGGATTTGTATGTAGGGCCATCAGGTATTGATTTCAGATAAAAAACCCACTTTATTTTATAATAGAGAAACCCGTCTGAATTTAAAGACACTTCAACAGCAGAATCGTTCAGTGTCGATAAAAGCTCTACAAGCGGGGCAAACCGGAGTCCCCCAAGCCTCTCTTCCCATCCCCCACCCTCACAGACAACGTCGTGGTGAGCACGGACGAGCAGCTGTCAGCTCTTCAACATCAAGACGTACACAATCGACGTGCAGTGCGCCTTAATGCCGGTGTCATTGTGACCCACATGAGCAAGCGAGTTCAGACAGTCAGCGAAGCGTACTAACAATGTGTATTCCTTTGTCGACATTTGTGTAAGGAACGGGAAAATGATAAATTCGAAGATTTTAATAATTTTAGATGAGCTTAAAGAGTAGCTAAAACCGTATTCTAAAACCGCAAGCCTCAAGATCCCCCCTCCCCCCATTTACAGAAGCCATAACAAGACGCATAAAACAAAGGTTTGCCCCTAAAATATCCGCACAGGGGGGGGGGGGGGGGGGGTGGGGGGGGGCGGTCTTCCAAAAAATTCCGGACACAAGGCCTAAAATATTTTTTTCCACCTTTTGACCACCACCCACCCGCGTGCAAAAAAAATATTTTTTTCCTCTGACCACTTGGACACCCACCCCACACCTATATTTTTTCAGTGTATCACCACAGTGGGTAATGAAAAATTATTACACTGAGCTTCCAGTTGTCAATCCTTAATTGCCTTAATTTGAATCCTTATCTGATAACTGTTTTTTCACATCTTTATGTTCTGGTGGTTCAAAAACCTGATGACAGAACTTTCAGTTGAGCATTTGTAATTCATGCATTTCAATAATATGCCTATATACACTATGGCCATAGTGTATACTGGCATATTATTGAAGTGCATGAATTACAAATGCTGAACTGAAAGTTCTGGCCTCAATGCTCTCATAATAATTATCATTCATGTGTTAAGTTCCGAGACTGAAGAAACAGTTTAAATTTAGTGAAGAAGTTTTAATTTTAATGACCTGACTACAGGCTAAGTGTCTAGGTTTGAGGTTTCAGCCAATTGTCATTACTCAAAAGATAGTTGATAGCGTAGGAAAGCTGAAAATCTGTCACCTAACACTATTGTAAATCTCACTGTCCATCCTGGTCCATCTCCGAAAAAAATGTCAGCATTGATTTCTGCATATAACAGCATATAATGTAAGAATTAGACTATTTTTGTGAACATCAAATAGAGGATTAAAATAATCTTCTTTTGCTGCATAGTATTATGCTCAGCTACTCATTTATATACTCTGGCTCAGTCAGGGTCAGTTTTCAAATCAAATATTAACTGTAACTTTTGTTTCATGTTTTCACGAGATAGCCAGACAAACCCTCTGTGAAAACCCTGGTACTATCACTATGAGCTTGAATTAAGTAAGTGGGGTTTTATATCAAAGATGCACAGTGAGAATTTTCATTGGTTTCAGGTTACAAGAGCTCTACTCAGAGAAACTGGGCATTTAGATTGCTTTCCATAAATTTTTTACATTATTTTAGATGTTCTGCTAAACACATTGCTACTCATTGTAAAATCCAAATTGTGCCGTGATGATTCAGCTATGAAAATTATGTTAACCATTCCCAAATTAAAATTCATAAATTTCAACTGATTGTTTTTAGTCAAACTGGAGTACACTATTCTTTAATGCATCTAATTTAATTTACAAAAAAAGAGAACAAATCCCCTAATCAGCCTAGTGGGGCCTTATTCACTAACCCTACCTGACAAACAGGTGCCTATTAGACTACCAAACAACAATATAGCCTTGTTATGTAAAAATAATTTGAAAAAAAACCACCAGGAAAAAAATTGCAACTCCAGGAAAAAAGGTGTTTTGGCCCCCATCCGACCACCCACCCACCCCGGCCTTGTGTCCGGAATTTTTTGGAAGACCCCCCCCCCCCCCCCCCCCCCCACCCCATGCACACTTGACTGGGAGGAATATATCGATTGAAAATGCGTTTTATAGAATGGATATGTGCGGTCAGCTGCTACCGTGCTGAAGAAGTCAAACGCTGACCACTTCCCCAACATAAAGACGAAAACGGCCCGAACATTGACCACATTAAGCCTAAAATAGCCTTAAATATCTCCAAAATTTCTCGCGGACATATTGAAATTTGGATATTATCAGAATCGGCTTTTTGGGTTCTAATGATATCCAAATGTGTATACAATGTGTAGTTTCAATGAAAATAGGTGTAACTTATATTGAAAAAAATACGAAATTTAATAATCTCAATAAGTGACGTGTTAGGTAAAGGGTTAAAGTGCCAAATTTTTTTGCATGGATTTCCCAAAGCAATTGGTAAATATAAGTTTGGGTCGAATTATACAAAGTTCCATCAGTGAGAAAGGGCAAATTCTTTAATTTAACTCTGATCATATGGCGCGAATAATTTTAGCCTTTGAAAACTGGGAAATATTTTATTACAAAAGTGGTAAAAACGTTACTACAAAAGTGGTGACTTTGGTTTTTTTATGACAAAAGTGGGTGACGGTTACTACAAAAGTGGAGACCTCATTTTACTACGAAAGTGGGCGACGTTACTACAAAAGTGGTGAGCTACCACAAAAGTGGGCGTTTTCTACTACAAAAGTGGTGAGCTACCACAAAAGTGGGTGTCACAGGGGGTGGTGCGTTTGAGAGGTTGTCCAGTGGCTTCAGCACGCACCAAACCCGCACCGCGCACTTTCTACCCGTAAGTGACCATATGTCGGCCAGCATGAAAGAGAGGGTTTGCCAGAACAAGGAGTTGAGTTGAGACCTGATATTTGAAGGGTGCAGTCCCATCTTTTCACGGCTATAGGGCCAAGCGCCGGCCAGCTATGATCGAGTGATTACCTCAGCAAATCTTTGGACTCTCAGGAAGGGAAGCAGCAGGAAGCTTATCCCTTTGTTTTGGTTTCTTTTTCTTTTTGGATTTTCTCTGTAGTATCAATGTCTACTCGAAACTTGTATTGTACCATTTATTACCATTTTTTGAATGCTTTGGTGTAACTTAGGGATAGGTACATTTTGTTCTGTGTAGTAGTTTTGTGGTACTTTGGGGGAACACTGGGGGTAGTTTTATGGTAGCTAGTGTCAACATCTTTCCGAGGCACACTTGATTTTAAATGAGATTAAACAGAATTTATTCCGCGAAATTCAGCCAATAATTACTATTTTGACCATTTGGTTACCCTTAAAAGGGGTCGGAGTGTGAAACTTAGGATTTGAATAATGTTGTATCTTTGGGTGGTACCCTACATCGTCGTTTATTCCACGAATGTCGGCCAATAATTACTATTTTGACCATTTGGTTACCCTTAAAAGGGGTCGGAGTGTGAAACTTAGGATTTGAATAATCTTGTATCTTTGGGTGGTACCCTACATCGTCGTTTATTCCACGAATGTCGGCCAATAATTACCATTTTGATCATTTGGTCACTTTTAGGGGTCGAGCTGATCCCTTAAAAGGGGTCGGAATATGAAACTTAGTACTTCAATAATCTTATATCTTAGGGCGCCACCCTACAACGCCGTTTATTCCGCGAATTTTGGTGAATAATTACCATTTTGACCATTTTTTCACTTCTAGGGGTCAAGCTGACCCCTTAAAAGGGGTCTAAGTATGAAACTTAGTATTTCAATAATCTTGTATCTTAGGGCGCCACTCTCCAACGCCATTTATTCCGCGAATTTTGGCCAATATATAATTACTATTTTGACCATTTGGACACTTTTAGGGGTCAGACTGACACCTTAAAAGGAGTCGGACCGTGGAACTTAGTACTACAATGCCTTTTATTCCGCGAATGTCGCCCAATAATTACAATTTTGACCATTTGATCACTTTTAGGGGGTCACGTTAAAAGGGGTCGGAATGTGAAGCTCAGGATTTCAATAATCTTGTTTCACAGGGTGCCACCCTACATCGCCGTTTTTTCCGCGAATTTCGGTGAATAATTACCATTTTGACCATTTGGTCACTTTTCGGGGTGAAGCTGACCCCTTAAAAGGGGTCGGAATGTGAAGCCCGAGATTTCAATAATCTTGTTTCTTAGGGTGCTACCCTACATCGCCGTTTATTCCGCGAATATAAACTACATTATTATTATTATTATTACTATTGGGGTGTGAGCTAACTGCACCACGATGTATTCAGCAGGTTGGAATCGCTGGCCTTCACGTATCAACACAGAAAAAGCAACATTTCATTCATTTGTGTGTATGTATGTATATGACTTCTTACGTTTATTTTTTTCATGCCATACCACTTCTTGTATTTTGGTAGTGCAAATAAATATTCTATTCTATAATTTCTATTCTTTTATTCTATTCTATGTCTTAGATGAGAGCGTCCTTTTTTTGTTTTGGTTGGGTTCAGTCAACCGTGATGGCTGCAGGGCCACGTTACTGAGATTCCTTTAGCACAGTCTGCAGCTTGCATTTATAAAGGGATTTCATTGCAAATGTTTAGGACGACCCCCCCCCCCCCCCCCCCCCCCCAACACACACACACTGGAACCCCGGGAAGTGAAGCAGTGCTTGTTTTACTATGGTAAACAAGCTCTGGTTCAGTGATAATGCCTGGGTGCGACTCCTCTAAAATAGGCAACATGGGGTATAAACGATAGATTGACCTTGACTTTATCTCCTTGTTGTGGTCATGATTAGCCATTGTGCAGAAGTATGTGGCCTTAAACACCAATAAATAAATTTAGGATAACTCAATATGATGTCTAGATGAGAACATCTTATTTTGGCTCTTGATCAGTCAACCGTGACAGCCGAACAGGCATGTGACCTAGATTTGTTTAGCACAGTCTACAGTTCATTTTTATGAAACATTTTCATTGTAACTTGGAATGATAACGCGGTGTGATGTCTTGATGAGACAATCGTATTTTGGCCATGCCTGGTCACGCCACCTAGATTCCTTTAGCACTGTTTACATGTTTTTATGAAGGGATTTCATTGTGTCTTGGTAGGATAATGTCGTATGATATCTAGATGAGACTCTACTATTTGGTCATGATCAAACGCCAAACCTCCCCACAGGAACCCCGGGAAGTGAAGCAATGCCTGTTCACTGCGGTAAACATACTCTGTTTACTGGTAAAATAGGACCCAGTCACCAATGCTTGGGAGGTGCAAACCCTCTCTAAAATGGGCAACATGGCTTATTAACACTCACCCCTGGTCTTGAGTTGATACTCATGTTGTGGTCATGATTCGCCATTGTGCAAAAATATGTGACCTTAAAGACCGATAAATAAATAAATAAATAAATAAATAAATAAATAAATAACACCAAACCGAACCGTCACGTGACCTCGATTTCTTTAGAAAAGTCTACAAGTTATATTCATGAAGGGATTTCATTGTAACTTGGTGGGATGACTCATTTTGGAATGATTTTTCAGTAACGTGGTAACTTTGGTTGACATACGTTAACTGTTAGGGACACATCAACCGAGGTCTTAATCCTTTAGTACAGTCTACACCTCAGATTATTCATATAGCATACAGGGAACAGAAATTAACATATTCTCAATTATCAGAATTCCTGTTTTAGTGTGTGTGTGTGTGTGGGGAGGGGGGGGGGGGCACTTTTTTTCTGGGTAACTGCAGGGGTGTACACATGCGCACATTTTACCATAGTCCAAACTTGGACCCAAAGAGCGTAATGTATTTTTTTTGGTTTGGTATGTCCAAATGCACGCACCAAATCAAAAAATTACATTACGGACTTTGGGTCCAAGTTTGGACTAGTTTTACTATTACTATACATAACATGTAGTCTGTGCTTATTATGGCTAGTTGCGAACTTGCGATGTGCAATATCTCAATATATAAAATGGACAGTGACACCGATAGTATCATGCTGCTAATTTTGATAGAACTATCGCCCACAGTCGATATGGCCATAGGGATTGTGTACGTTATGTCAGAATATGTCCTGTTAGGGTACCCATAATTGGTGAAAAAAGTGTGGGGGGGAGGAGGGGGGGGGGCTGAGGCACGTGTCCCCTGCCCCCCCGGCTCCGCCGTCCCTGCTTATTTCATAATCTTTTCATAAACATTGAACATTATCCTTTTCATTTCTTCCAAGCCTTATCTTGTGACCTATTGAGCTTGTTCTATTAAAGGGTCATAAGCTATGATTTGGAAGAAAAAAATGAAAACTTAATGAGATGGTAGAGTGACTTGCATATATTATGGGTAGGCTTTGGCCGTTATGCTGGGTAAAGGGTTAAACCATGTAAGAAAATCTATAAATTATAAGACTTGGTGCATTAGTTTCTGAGGCGACTTGGTGTAGTGAATGGCTGGTAAGAATCGGCCCTTTTAGCTTATATTTCATAACTTCGAAATATAGAGGGAAAATGGAGAAATCTCTAGCTTTGCAGCAGCATTGAGCCCAGGGCGTATTTTGGGGTCACGTTATTCATCTCAACGTCACCAAAAAAATAAATTCTGCCCGATTTTCCTTACATTTTAGTATGCTATAACCACCCAACCGTTACAAATATATAGATGGGTCATGAATAATTTTTCTCCATATGAAAGTGTAAGTAAAATGCAGTCTGACCTTGGGTGGAGAAGCCTTGAAGAGAGACGTATGTGCTCCAGGCTTGTTATGTTCTATAAAATAATTCACGAACAAGTAGCCATACCTCTCCCACCCTACGTTCAACAACCCTCAAGACTTACCAGACACATGCACCTTTCCACTTCAGACAGATCCACACAGGAGCAAATTTTTACAAATTTTCATTCTTTCCACATGCCATTGTTTTATGGAATGATCTTCCATCAAACACTGTAACACTGCCTGACAAAGAGTCCTTTGGTAAGGTAGTGAGAGATTTAACCTATCCCTGAAGCCAGAATCGATTGTTTTTAACCTGATTTTATCTTTTTAAACACTGTTAATAAAATACTAGTCTATCATCTTTTTTTTCAGACCTTACTATTCTTATTTTCATCTCTTTTCGCACTAACTCCCAGACGTTGCACCTTTTCCTGCTCATAATACCCGCAAGGGGTGTGCAGCAGTATTTAAAGAAAGAAAAGAAAGATATCAATATATTGTTTCAAGTATGTTCAAAGCAATAGATGAAGTTATGCATGGGTGCATTTTATTGATATTGTCGAAAAATACTTAAATACCAAATACAGATATATCACATGAAACGTCGTTAATTTCGACGTAACAACCATTTTGACCATTTGGTCACTTTTAGGGGTGAAGCTGACCTCTTATAAGCGGTGGGAGTATGGAACTTAGTATTTCAATAATCTTGTATCTTAGGGCGCCACCCTACAACGCTGTTTATTCCGCGAATTTCGGCCAACTGATGAATGTTGAATAAGGAACTGGGAATAAGTAAAAGATTTCACAGCGCTTCGGGAGAATATTGTGAGAAAAGCGACAAACCCGAAAATGTGCTTTGTTATGCTAAACAGCCGGACAAACATATTGTGAGAAAAGCGACAAACCCGAAAATGTCCTTTGTTGTGTTAAACAGCCGGACAAACAAGAATTAAGAACTGTGTTATTCACTGCTATAATAAATGCATTCGTCTTTCTGATATTATTTACACTTTTCAATTCTATGTAATGTAATACCAATTTAATTATGTCTCCCCTTCCCAGAAGGGAGACCTATTGTTTTAGTGCATATTCTTCTTCTTCTTCTTCTTCTTCTTCTTCTTCTTCTCATACAAACTTTGTCCGGGCCATAACTTTTTTGTCTTTTGAACCACACCTTAGATACTTGGCATGTGGATGTATCACCATGAGACGGTGTGTAGTGTACAATGGTGACCTTCATGTGACCTTGACCTTTGACCTGAAGGTCAGATTTATGTGTTTTTTTAAGGGAAACATCATACAAACTTTGTCCGGGTCATAACTTTTTTGTCTTTTGACCTACACCTTAGATACTTGGCGTGTGGATGTATCACAATGAACCGGTGTGCAGTGTACCATACTGACCTTCATGTGACCTTGACCTTTGACCTGAAGGTCAGATTTATGCACTTTTTTAAGGTAAACTGTCTGGACCAGAACGTTTTTGTATTTCGAGTCAGGCTTTAGATATTTAGCATGTGGATGTATCACCATGAGCCGGTGTGTAGCGTACCATTGTGACCTTCATGTGACCTTGACCTTTGATCTGAAGGTCAGATTTGTGCTTTTTTCAAGGAAACTTTGTCCGGACCAAAACTTGTTTGTCTTTTGAGCCAGACCTTAGATATTTGGCACGTGGATGTGTCACCATGAGCTGGTATGTCGCATACCATTGTGACCTTCATGTGACCTTGACCTCAAGGTCAAATTATGTACTTCAAATAGGGAGTAATTGTCCAGACCAGAATTTTTTTGTTTTTTGACCTAGGACTTGGTTATTTGACGTGTGGATGTGTCACCATGAGACCGCATGTTGTGACCTTCATGTGACGACCTCAAGGTCAAATTTGTGTACTTCAAATAGGGAATAATTATCCAGACCAAAACTTTTTTGTTTTTTGACCTAGGACTTAGATATTTGACATGTGGATGTATCGCAATTAAACCGCATGTCACATGTAATCATGACCTTCATGTGACCTTGACCTAAAGGTCAAATTTATGTACTTTAAATAGGGAGTAATTGTCCAGACCAGATTATTTTTTTGGACATGTGGATGTGTCACCATAAAACCGCATTTCCGCTACCTTGATGAACTGCATGTGGCCTTGATCTCTGACCTCAAGGTCAAATGTATGTACTTCAAATTGGGAATAATTGTTCAGATCAGAACTTTTTTGTTTATTGACCCAGGACTTAGATGATTGGCATGTGGATGTATCACAATGAGACCACGTTATCATGACCTTCATGTGACCTTGACCTCAAGGTTAAATTTATGTACTTTAAATAGGGAGTAATTATCCAGACCAGAATTTTTTTTTGACATGTGAATGTGTCACCATGAAACCGCATGTCCGCTACCTTGATGAACTGCATGTGATCTTGACCTCTGACCTCAAAATGAAGGGGAGACATATGATTTAGTGTGCTAAAACACTTTCTAGTTAAATATAAAATATTTCCAATCGGCGTCGTGTAGTTTACTCCTTATATATTTTAACAAGGCAAAGCAGAGGAAATAGACTAATGTGAACCCAATCCACAGAGTTTAAAACCTTTATGTTGTGATTACCCGTCTTTAGGACTAGAGCCCAATATGGGATTCATGGACTCAATCAGTAAACTAAAAAAAAAAAAAAAATCGAAATCAAATCAAAAGTTTCCCTCTCTCATTGATTGAAAATTAATGGCCCGTGAACCAAATACATTTTTTATTTGACCTAACTTTAATACACATTTTTATTGGAAAGTAGGCGTCATCATTCGTATGTATTTTGATTGGCAGGAGGTGCTAACGGAACCAGCTGTCTCTATATTGAATGTATAGTAGATGAAATCCGAACATGCGTTTCTTGGTGGTACTGTCATAACGAAGAATTCAACATGGGACTTTATGCATCCAATAGACTGCTTCTAAACTATATATGGTTGGTAATAGGACGGGTAAGTTATAATTCATTATTGTATTTATTAACCCTTTCCCCAACGAATCGGTCGCATCCGCCCGCGTAATATGCAAATTCAGTAGTTGAAAAAAAATTATTTTTCAAAAAATTTCAACAAAACCATATCATGTGACCCCTCGTTGGAACGAGCTCGTTCCAACGAGGGGTCACATGATATGGCTTTGTTGAATGTTTTTGAAAAATTTGAAAAAATTATATTTAAAATAATAAATTTTGATATCGTCTGCGTTGGGTAAAGGGTTAACCAGTGCATTTTATTTTGATTGTTTGACTGTGTTGTTGTGGCTGTTTTTTTTAGCTGCGACTAGCAGCTCAATAAGTGGCAATGTCGGTCTGTCTGTCGGTCTGTCGGTCGGTCTGTAGGTCTGTCGGTCTGTCTGTGACCAACGAGTTTCAAAACTCAATAACTTTTGAAATACTTGATGGAATGACTTTATATTTGACATGTAAGTGTATCTTATTTATGTCTAGCTACTGTTCAATGCATGTGTTGTTCCAAATATTTTTCTTGGAGTTATGGCCCTTGATGAACTTAGAATTTTGTGAGATTGCACGACCCGTCGCAGCTACGGCGTCGATGTCACGATTTTTTTTTTGCATTCGGGAGCGCAATGATTGGCTCAGTGGTAACAGCATTAGACTTCAAACCGAAAGCTTGAGGATTTGATCCCTTCCAGGGATAACCGCTTTACGTCGCTGAACAAAGATTGCACATGTGGGGGCTCGGTGGCGTTGTGTACTAAGGCATACTGCACATGTATGGTGCTCTTCTCTTCAACCAATACTAACTCTGTTTGTGTGGAGTTACCACGTTGGGACGTCTGACAATTATTCGCGGCTGCTCGGTTGTTCTCTCTTGGTACTCTGACATCGGTGTCTTCCCATTTCATCAATTCCCATTTCATCAACTGCCTCTAAAATTATATTTTCCCATTTCCTCAATCCCCACTTCATCAACAGATTTTTTTCAGGTGTGTTTTATAATTACATGTTATATATATTTTAAAAATACAATTAGCCAGTTGACGAAAAATCAATATTTTGAGGGTTTATTGTAACAAATTACTTGAGAAGTACAACAGGTGTAATTTCTGTTTAATTTAATATTTTTTATAATTGGTAAAAAAAATGCATTTACATAAGATTAAAACATATTTTCATTCTGTTGATGAAGTGGGAATTGATGAAATGGGAAAATATATTTTTAGAGGCAGTTGATGAAATGGGAATTGATGAAATGGCAATAAACCCCGACATCTTACACCCGTAAAAGTGTCCGACTCGAAGTGACACATGATGTCGAAAGTGTCATTAAACCACAATAAATAAATGAATTAATGATTCTTTCCGCATTTCTCTTTCGTTGTAGATGAGGGGTGGCTGTTTGCTTGATTCAGCCGAATATCCTACTACTATTCAATCGTTGTGTTTTCGTCCACATTTCGACACGTGAGAACCACGATGTTCTCTCACCCAGTAGGAAATAGAAGATTATATTTCTCATGTGACATATTGGTATTGACATTGCACAGGGATGTGGCTAGAGAGTTTCAGCTGGGAGAGGGGGGGGGGGGGTGCCACCGGTGTAAATTCCAACTGTGAGTAGTTTCGATAGGTGGTTGGACTGCAGCGCTGGGTGATATCTTTAAACCCTTTAGCCAACGAATCGCCCGCATCCGCCCACGTAATATGCAAATACAGCTGCTGAAAAAATATTATTTTTCGAAAAATTTCAACAAAACCATATCATGTGACTCCTCTTTGGAACGAGCTCAACGAGCTCGTTCCATAGAGGGGTCACATGATATGGTTTTGTTGGAATTTTTAAAAAAAAATAAAAAAATGATATTTAAAATAATGAATTTTGAAAACGTCTGCGTTGGGTAAAGGGTTAAATTGATTATATATACACACACACATGCTTATGAACCCTTCTGAAATCTTTCACTAGTCCTGAAACGGCGGAAAAAGCATCATTTATAATGTGTCTGGGTCAGAAAAGTTACCGAATTGAAATCAGATTCGAAATTTTGAGACCATGTCAGTTTTAGAGTAGGAAATTTGAAACTCAAGTTTCCAGTTGGAAGTAAAAGATCAAAATTTCTCATCAGTTGGAATTTTAATATTTTTCATGAACAATGTTAATTTATTGAATTTCCAACAATTTGATTTTTGACCTCGGCATTTCCAACTATTGAAAAAAATACTCCTAGCTGGGGGAGGGGGGGGGGGGGTGAGACCACCCCCTCCACCCCCCAGTCGCCACATCCCTGACATTGAATTGTCAATACGAGAGGTTTATCTTACAAGCAACATGTACTTTGTCCATACTAACTCAGCAACTGTCGTGTATCCAACCCCCTGATACAGATGTTTGTATCAGGGGGTCGGATACAAGCACGTTGCTTTCGAGTGAGGTTCATTTTAGCTCAACTTTGGTGAAGCCAAATTTGAGCTTTTGTCATGGCCCGTCGTCCGTCTGTCCGTCTGTCCGTACGTCAACAATTGGATACGGCTCGGGCTAGAGGCCGTATTTATGAACTGATCTTTACGAAACTTCTTGGGTACCTTTGTTATGACCGTGGGACGAGAATGAGTGTTTTTGGGTGCGGTCCGAAATTCAAGATGGCTGCCAGCCGCCATTTTGTACCGACGATGCAGAAATCTGTATTTTGTACAGAACTTCCATATGAAAGCTCTGATTTGAATAATTTTTTGTATGAATGTTTAGTACCATGGGATACATCACATATAATACGGGTTTTTTTCTCGTGCTTACATTGTGCAAATTAGACTAATTTTGATGTTTTTTGGTGTTACTTTCAGCACTGTAAGTGCAAATGCCAATACGGCTCGGGCTAGAGGCCGTATTTATGAACCGATCTTTATGAAACTTCTTGGGTACCTTTGGTATCACCGTGGGACGAGAACGAGTGTTTTTGGGTCCGGTCCGAAATTCAAGATGGCCGATGGCAGCCATTTTGTACAAAATTAGGTGCAATCAGATTTTTGCACAGAACTTCCATATGAAAGCGCTGATTTGAATCATTTTTTGTGTGAATGTTTAGTACCATGGGATACATCACATATAATACGGGTTTTTTTTCTCGTGCAGAAATTATGCAAATTAGATTAACTTTGATTTTTTCAGTGCGACTTACACACAGTAAGTACACATGTCAATACGGCTCATACTGGAGTCTGTATTTATGAACTGATCTTCACGAAATGTCTTGGGTACCTTTGTTATCACCTTGGGACGAGAACGAGTGTTTCTGGGTGCGGTCTAAAGTTCAAGATGGCTGCCAGTGGCCATTTTGTACCAAAATTAGGTCTAATCAGTTTTTTTTGTACACAACTTCTATACAGCTCAGACTAGATGCCATATTTATGAACCAATCTTTACGAAACGTCTTGGGTACCTTTGTTATCACCGTGGGATGAGAGCGAGTGTTTTGGGGAGTGGCCCGAAATTCAAAATGGCCACCAGCAGCCATTTTGTACCAAAATTAGTGCAATCAGTCTTTTGTACAGAACGTCTGTATGAAAGTTCTGATTTGAATAAATTTTTGTATGAATGTTTAGTAACATGGAATACATCACATATTGTAAGGGGTTTTTTTCGTGCAGAAATTATGCAAATTAGATGAACTTTGATTTATTCAGTGCTACTTACACAATGTAAGCACACATGTCAATACGGCTCAGGGTAGAGGCTGTATTTATGAACCGATCTTCACAAAACTTCTTGGGTACCTTTGTTATCACCTTGGGACGAGAATGAGTGTTTCTGGGTACGGTCCAAAATTCAAGATGGCTTCCAGTGGCCATTTTGTACTGAAATTAGGTCCAATCAGTTTTTTGTCACAAGTTCTATACAGCTCGTATTTATGAACTGATCTTCACAAAACTTCTTGGGTACCTTTGTTTTCAACTTGGGACAGGAACGAGTGTGTTTTGGGGTGCCTTTGTTATCACTATGCAATGAGAACAAATATTTTGGGGTTCAGTCAGACCCACTATGGGACTCAAAGATTTTTTTCTAGTTTAGCATCTGACTGTCACCCACCTTTACAATACTTTACCTATACATTTGTTAAAGGCAACGGTCAGTATTTATGTACAGACCGTTACAATACTTTATATGCACCTTTGTTATCAGGTCATTACCTAGATGTTTGTCATTGCTGTGTCACATACTATACATGTACATGTCTTTGTCTTGACAAGTTGAGCTACAGTGTCATTGACCCTTTCATTTTTCTTTTTGTTCATCCGTACGAATAAATAGTTCGTTATATATTTGTCTACATTCCTGACTTATCCCCAATATATTGTAAGATAAAATGATTATTACCATTATGTGGAAGTGCAAAATATGTATCCGAGTCTCATTCCGGATTCTAAGGGTGGATCACGACGAGTCGATACTCAGTGTCAATGTCACTAGTTGGGGGATGTCATTTGAGGATACTTATATCAAGGTGATGTACGATTTGGGGATGTCATTTGAGGATACTTATATCATTGTGATGTACTATTTGGGGATGCCATCTGAGGATACTTATATCATGGTGATGTACTATTTGGGTGATGCCATTTGAGGATACTTATATCATGATGATGTACTATTTGGAGATGCCATCTGAGGATACTTATATCATGGCTATGTACTATTTGGGGGGTGCAATTTGAGGATACTTATATCATGGTGGTGTACTATTTGGGGGATACCATTTGAGGATATTTATATCATGGTGATGTACTATTTGAAGATGCCATTTGAGGATACTTATATCATGGTGATGTACTATTTGTGGGATGTCATTTGAACATACTTATATCATGTTGATGCACTATTTGGACATGCCATTTGAGGATACTTATATCATGGTGATGTACTATTTGGGGGAAGTCATTTGAGGATACTTATATCATGGTGATGTACTATTTGGGGATGCCATTTGAGGATACTTATATTATGGTAATGTACTATTTGGGGGATGGTATTTGAGGATACTTATATCATGGGAATGTACTATTCGGGGATGCCATTTGATGATACTTATATCATGGTGATGTACTATTTGGGGGATACCATTTGAGGATACTAATATCATGGTGACGTACTATTTGTGGATGCCTTTTGAGGATACCTATATCATGATGTTGTACTATTTGGGGATGTCATTTGAGGATACTTATATCAAGGTGATGTACTATTTGGGGATGTCATTTGAGGATACTTATATCATGTTGATTTACTATTTGGGGGATGTCATTTGAGGATACTTATATCATGATGATGTACTATTTGGAGGATGCCATTTGAGGATACTTATATCATGGTGATGTACTATTTGGGGGAAGTCATTTGAGGATACTTATATCATGGTGATGTACTATTTGGGGATGTCATTTGAGGATACTTATATCAAGGTGATGTACTATTTGGAGATGCCATTTGAGGATACTTATATCATGTTGATTTACTATTTGGGGGATGTCATTTGAGGATACTTATATCATGATGATGTACTATTTGGAGGATGCCATTTGAGGATACTTATATCATGGTGATGTACTATTTGGGGGAAGTCATTTGAGGATACTTATATCATGGTGATGTACTATTTGGGGATGTCATTTGAGGATACTTATATCAAGGTGATGTACTATTTGGAGATGCCATTTGAGGATACTTATATCATGTTGATTTACTATTTGGGGGATGTCATTTGAGGATACTTATATCATGATGATGTACTATTTGGAGGATGCCATTTGAGGATAGTTATATCATGGTGATGTACTATTTGGGGGATGCCATTTGAGGATACTTATATCACGGTGATGTACTATTTGGGGGATACCATTTGAGGATTCTTATATCATGGTGATGTACTATTTGGGGGATGCCATTTGAGGATACTTATATTGTGGTGATGTACTATTTGGAGATGCCATTTGAGGATACTTATATCATGGGGATGTACTATTTGGGGGATGCCATTTGAGGATACTTATATCATGATGATGTACTATTTGGAGATGCCATCTGAGGATACTTATATCATGGCTATGTACTATTTGGGGGGTGCAATTTGAGGATACTTATATCATGGTGGTGTACTATTTGGGGGATACCATTTGAGGATATTTATATCATGGTGATGTACTATTTGGAGATGCCATTTGAGGATACTTATATCATGGTGATGTACTATTTGTGGGATGTCATTTGAAGATACTTATATCATGTTGATGCACTATTTGGACATGCCATTTGAGGATACTTATATCATGGTGATGTACTATTTGTGGGATGTCATTTGAAGATACTTATATCATGTTGATGCACTATTTGGACATGCCATTTGAGGATACTTATATCATGGTGATGTACTATTTGGGGGAAGTCATTTGAGGATACTTATATCATGGTGATGTACTATTTGGGGATGCCATTTGAGGATACTTATATTATGGTAATGTACTATTTGGGGGATACTATTTGAGGATACTTATATCATGGGAATGTACTATTTGGGGATGCCATTTGATGATACTTATATCATGGTGATGTACTATTTGGGGGATGCCATTTGAGGATACTTATATTGTGGTGATGTACTATTTGGAGATGTCATTTGAGGATACGTATATCATGGGGATGTACTATTTGGGTGATGCCATTTGAGGATACTTATATCATGATGATGTACTATTTGGAGATGCCATCTGAGGATACTTATATCATGGCTATGTACTATTTGGGGGGGGGTGCAATTTGAGGATACTTATATCATGGTGGTGTACTATTTGGGGGATACCATTTGAGGATATTTATATCATGGTGATGTACTATTTGGAGATGCCATTCGAGGATACTTATATCATGGTGATGTACTATTTGTGGGATGTCATTTGAAGATACTTATATCATGTTGATGCACTATTTGGACATGCCATTTGAGGATACTTATATCATGGTGATGTACTATTTGGGGGAAGTCATTTGAGGATACTTATATCATGGTGATGTACTATTTGGGGACGCCATTTGAGGATACTTATATTATGGTAATGTACTATTTGGGGGAAGTCATTTGAGGATACTTATATCATGGTGATGTACTATTTGGGGACGCCATTTGAGGATACTTATATCATGGTGATGTACTGTTTGGGGGATACCATTTGAGGATACTAATATCATGGTGACGTACTATTTGTGGATGCCTTTTGAGGATACCTATATCATGATGTTGTACTATTTGGGGATGTCATTTGAGGATACTTATATCAAGGTGATGTACTATTTGGAGATGCCATTTGAGGATACTTATATCATTATGATTTACTATTTGGGGGATGTCATTTGAGGATACTTATATCATGATGATGTACTATTTGGAGGATGCCATTTGAGGATAGTTATATCATGGTGATGTACTATTTGGGGGATGCCATTTGAGGATACTTATATCACGGTGATGTACTATTTGCGGGATACCATTTGAGGATACTTATATCATGGTGATGTACTATTTGGGGGATGTCATTTGAGGATTCTTATATCATGGTGATGTACTATTTGGGAATGTCATTTGAGGATGCTTATGTCAAGGTGATGTACTATTTGGGGATGTCATTTGAGGATACTTATATCAAGGTGATGTACTATTTGGAGATGCCATTTGAGGATACTTATATCATGGTGATGTACTATTTGGAGATACCATCTGAGGATACTTATATCATGATGATGTACTATTTGGGGATACCATTTGAGGATACTTATGTCATGATGATTTACTATTTGGGGATGTCATTTGAGGATACTTATATCAAGGTGATGTTCTATTTGGGGGATGCCATTTGAGGATACTTATATCATGGTGATGTACTATTTGGGGGATGTCATTTGAGGATACGTATATCATGGTGATGTACTATTTGGGGATGCCATTTGAGGATACGTATATCATGGTGATGTACTATTTGGGGATGCAATTTGAGGATACTTACATCATGGTGATGTATGACTTGGGGGATGCCATTATATCATGGTGATGTACTATTTGGGAATGTCATTTAAGGATACTTATATCATGGTGATGTACTATTTGGGGAGTGTCATTTGAGGATACTTATATCATGGTGATGTACTATTTGGGGGATGCCATTTGAGGATACTTATATCATGATGATGTACTATTTGGAGATGCCATCTGAGGATACTTATATCATGGCTGTGTACTATTTAGGGGGTGCCATTTGAGGATACGTATATCATGGTGATGTACTATTTGGGGATGCCATTTGAGGATACTTATATCGTGGTGATGTAGTATTTGGGGATGCCATTTGAGTATACTTATATCACGATTATGTACTTTTTGGGGATGTCATTTGAGGATACTTATATCATGGTGATGTACTATTTGGGGATACCATTTGAGGATACTTATATCAAGGTGATGTACTATTTGGGGGATGTCATTTGAGGATACTTATCTCATGGTGATGTACTATTTGGGGGATGCCATTTGAGGATACTTATATCATGGCGATGTACTATTTGGGGATGCCATTTGAGGATACTTATATCATGATGATGTACTATTTGGAGATGCCATCTGAGGATACTTATATCATGGCTGTGTACTATTTAGGGGGTGCCATTTGAGGATACGTATATCATGGCTGTGTACTATTTGGGGATGCCATTTGAGTATACTTATATCACGATTATGTACTGTTTGGGGATGTCATTTGAGGATACTTATATCATGGTGGTGTACTATTTGGGGGATGTCATTTGAGGATACTTATATCATGATGATGTACTATTTAGGGATGTCATTTGAGGATACTTATATGATGGTGATGTACTATTTGGGGATTCCATTTGAGGATACTTATATCATGGTGATGTACTATTTGGGGGATGCCATTTGAGGATACTTATATCAAGGTGATGTACTATTTGGATCTGCCATTTGAGGATACTTATATCATGGTGATGTTCTATTTGTGGGGTGTCATTTGAGGATACTTATATCATGGTGATGTACTATTTGGGGATGTCATTTGAGGATACTTATATCATGGTGATGTACTATTTGGGGATGCAATTTGAGGATACTTACATCATGGTGATGTATGACTTGGGGGATGCCATTATATCATGGTGATGTACTATTTGGGAATGTCATTTAAGGATACTTATATCATGGTGATGTACTATTTGGGGAGTGTCATTTGAGGATACTTATATCATGGTGATGTACTATTTGGGGGATGCCATTTGAGGATACTTTTATCACGGACGAACCGAAAAAGAATGAAGTTACAAATACATGACAGCTTGAAGACAAGAGAAAGAGCGAGATGCGAGTTTCCACTGAGAATAAACCGAAGATGAATGAAGTTACATCTTTGATACAGCTTGAAGATAAGAGTGCAAATTAGGGAACATAACCCAAGAGTGAAAAATAGAAAGCTGCAAACCTAACACAAGAAATAAAAGCCAGTCTACAAGAGTTCAATAAGACAATGTGTTTTATCGAGAATAAAGACCAATCAAGATAACGGGAAGAAGCTCGGGTAGAGACCAATACTCAGTCTGTGATGAGATGTTATTTCATGAGAGTAAACGGAAGAAGAACTACAAAGATATATTAGGTGGAGAAGATGCTTGAGATACTTGCTTTGTAAACTGTGTACTGTGAATGGAGTAACAATGAATTAAATGTTATATATTATTTTTTTGTAAACTACGCAACAGAAGTACCAGGATGTAGCGTGACGTAAAAACATGTATGACAAGCATCCACAGATAAGGATCCCCCAAAAGATACCTTCAAGTGTATCCCCAAATAGTACAATGAGATGCAATAGGTATCCTAATATATCCAGATCAGTCGTAGAGCAGTGTGTGGAGTCACTCGATCGATCAATTGCTCTAGAGCTCATTTGCTCGACGGAATTCGAGTCGTTCATGCAACTGCTCGATAGTGTATCCCCCAAAATGTAACCTCAAATGGGATCCCCAGATCGAACATAACCATGATACGAGTGTCCTCAGATACCGAGATGAGTCGTAGAGCAGTATGTCGAGTCACTCCATTGAGCAATTGCTCTATAGCTTATTTGTTCGATTTGAATATCGTTCGAGCAATGATTTTTCAGTAACTGCTCGATATCTCATTAGGGGAAACCATTATCTTTGTTTCTAGGTATCCCACTTAAAGAGTCTCTTTTTTGAAAACGACTGTGGTTATTAAAACCCCTTTTTGACGGTAACATGGTCTGAGGTTTATGGCTGTGAGCTTATGTTCAACGCGTCTCGGTTAAACTTACGCGAGCCGCAAACCTCAAGCCATGTTACCATCAACTCATCACACCATCTTGCTCTATAGCTCATTTGCTCGACGGTATTCGAGTAACACATATTCCAGTTACTGCTCGATTGCCTTTTGGGTTTCAGAATCATAGAAGATTTAGTTTTACATAAGGGGGGTAACTCTATATTGTTGGGTACAGATTATGGGAACAAACAATCTGAATGGTTAGTTAACTTCAGTGCAGTAAATTGATTGGATGATCTGGCTAAATGAAACGAAACAAGAGTACTCGGAGTAGGATTAAAAATAGCCCGAACAGGCCAGAAAAACGAACAGGGTTGAATAAACAAAAACTATAGTATATCTTATAAGTAGAAACCGAGGATTTTGAAAGAATTCGAACAAGTATAACTTTTTGAGTCTATTTTGAAAATTCTACGAAGTATTTGGAGAAAATCCAAAGCAGTACCCTTATACAAAAGAACATGCCTTATAGCTCTGTTCTAAGCCCGTTTCGGTAGTTTGGCGGGTTGTTTCTGGTTATTTGGGAAATTGTCTGATTGTTTGTGGTAATTGGATTTACTCATATTCAATCGAACTCATTTGTAAAGAAGTCCTGGCCCTATTAGAAGGTTTTATGTCATATAGCAACCACGTGCTACCATAGAAACCAAGATGGCGGACTCCAAGATACAAGATGGACGACGGAAACACGTATCACCCCTAGAACTCGTACTGCACATGCGCATCCAACACGACGTATCGTTATGGGAATAACGTCAGAACATGGCCGCTCACGACAGTTACTGTGACAACCGAACATGGCGCCACTAGGTCGTATGACGTGACGTCACTTCTGGCATACTATTCCCTTCTTGTGATTCACGTAGCTCCATACTTATAAACAAGAGGTTCCAAGGGACCTTAATTGCTCACCTGATAAGTTGTTCAAAGAAGTATTTTGGATCACATTCAGCTAATCATGGCTCATCGCCACTTCAGAGGAATGAAGTCATGAAATTATTATTCACTCTGATTCCTTCAAAACGCAGTTTGTTGCAATTTCTTTCCTCCACTTAATTGACCCACGGGGGTGTTCAGTGGAGTTGGTGGTCATAAGGGCATTTTTTCTTTGAGGTGGGGGGGGGGGGGGGGGTTGCATAAAATCACTCTAAATCACTCTAAATCTTTCAAAATATATCTTTGCAGTCAAACATTTAGTCACATTTAACTGCCACCCCCCCCCCCCCCCTCCCCCCCCCCCCCCCCCCCCCCCCCCCCTGCTGCTGACAAGGAAGGGAGGAAAGGACATAGGGTAAAACAGTTTCGCTTAAAACCATGCACTCTAATTCATCTGGGAACTCGATTTTGATTTTTCCGAATTTTGGTGCAAAATTTCCAAGTCGGCATAGGGCCCAAAATGTTCAGGCTACAATTTTGTTTTCGTCACAAAATTGAACAAAACATATAAAAAACGAAAAAATGTTTCCAAATTTTGGTCCCAAATTTCCAAGTCGGGACCGGACCCAAAATTTTCAGGCTACAATTTTTTTTCATTTCAATATTGAACTAATCGCATAAAAATCAAAAACAAAATTTTTTTTTTTCGAATTTTGGTCCAAAATTTCTAAGTCCGAACGAGACCCAAAATATTCAACCCAGGGACCCGATTTGAACAAACTTGAATCTGACACCTCTAGATTGTGATATATACCAAATGTTAAAGGATTCTGACTGGCGGATCTGAAGAAGAAGATTTTTGAAGAAATTTCCTCATATTGCACAAAGGGAGCCCAAATACTGACCCAGCGACTCGATTTGAACAAACTTGAATCTGACCCCCCTCTAGAGATGTTGTATGCCAAATATGAAAGCATTCTGACTGGTCTGGAGAAGACGATTTTTAAAGAAATTTCTTCATATTTCACTAAGTTAAAATTTGGGCTCCTACAGGGAGCCCAATTATCAACCCAGGGACTCGATTTGAGCAAACTTGAATCTGACCTCCCTATAGATGTTATATACCAAACGTAAAAGGATTCTGGCTGGTGGATTTGAAGAAGAAGATTTTTAAAGAATTTTCCTCAAATTGCACCAAGTTAAACTTTGGTCTCCAATAGAGAGCCCAGATACTAACTCAGGGACCCGATTTGAACCAACTTGAATCTGACCCCCCCCCCCCCCCCCCCCCCCCCCAGAGATGTTGTATACCGATTATCAAATGATTTCAAGGGGTGGATCTGAAGAAGAAGATTTTTAAAGAATATTCCTCATATTGCACTAAGTTAAAAAACTGGTTCCAATAGAGAGCACAAATCTTAACTCCGGGACTCGATTGGAACAAACTTGAATTTGACCGCCCAAGAGATGTTGTATGCAAAATATCGAAAGATACTAACTGATGGTTCTGGAGAAGAAGATGTTTTTAATTAAAAAAAAAATATGGGTGCTATCAGAGTTATGCCCCTTGTGGTGCCCACAGTTCGCGCTGCAAGTTTATTTGAACAAACATGAATTGACATATGATAAGGAATATGCACAACAAATTTGGTTCAATTTGGTCTAGTAGTTTGTCAGGAGAAGTCGATAATGTAAAGTTCACGACGGATGACGACTTCGGTACGACAAGTGATAAGTTAAGCTCCTTCGGTGAGCTAATAACACAGCTACGAAGCCCCACATACTATTTTCTGGTTATTTATTTATTGGGGCTTAACGACACTTTAGACAGCCACGGTAACCTCGTGTCTGACAGTTTTAGGAAGGTGGAGGAAGCCGGAGTACCCGAAGAGAACCACCGAGCAAGGGTGAGCAACTGTCAGCCTTCCCAACATGCTCATTCCACACAATCAGGGGTAGCTTTGGTTGAAGACAAGTGCACCATCGACGTGCAGAACGCCTTAGTACACAATTCCACCGTACCCCACGTGGGCAGTGGGAGTGAAGTGTTTTGCCCAAGGATACAGCGAGCTTACCGCAGGTGGGATGTGAACCGAGGACTCCTCAGTTGGCAGCCTGCACCTCTACCTACAGAGCAGTTCTGGTTATTAGAAACTGTTCAAATCTTTTTTCCACTTCAAATCTAAACACCCGCTGCCGATTTAATGATTTGTTTCTGTATCTTTTATTTTCAACTTTATCTTGAGCCTCAACGTTTGGAAATTTTGGGAATATAATCTGTGCAATCTGCACAAAAAAATATCTAAAGCTGTGGTTCCATTCTTGAAAATACCATTCGAAATCTTAGGTGACGTCATTGGGGAGGGGAGCCATAAGATGAAAAATAGAAATGCGCTGGATTTTCATGAAATTGTAATATGTTGTACAGCTGTTTTTAAGTTTTTCGATTAATCGCCATTTTTATGGGTGTTTTAACTTTACTCCAATGTTATACTTGTACTTAAATTCCGTTGAAAACGAGCGACGGCATGGGCTCTTTCGAGCCGTTAAGTACGTTAACACTTTATCTAACATGAAAAGCAGACGACAGCTGCAAAAACAAATTACTGAATAACTCATTTTTTTTGTCTCAAAAACATAGGTTATGACCCCTCATTGGAACGAGCTCGATGCGATCGTTCCAAAGAGGAGTCATAACCTATGTTTTTGATATTAGAAATGTAAAAATAATGAAAATTAATTGGCGATTTTTGTGAATAGCGCTGGCCGGTTTTAGCCGCTACGTTGGGTAAAAGGTTTTAACGTTACTCCATGTTTATAATTATACCTAAATTTCGTTGAAAGCGAGTAACGGCATGTGCTCTATCGAGCCGTTAAGTACGTTAAAAGGCAACAGACACGCTCCCCTCGATGTTGGGCGGCGTTCGACGTTGGATGAGCTTTGTTGAATGACTTCTATAAATTTGCTTTACTATTTCAAAAACCATCGACTTTTATTTCTAACAGTAGTATAGCGCGGTCAAATTTACCATTTTTACCAAGATCTCGGGATTCGAAAATGACCGAGGTCATTGACCTCGACGCCCAAATCCTCTTCCCCTCCCCACCCTGTATGTGCCTATTTTTAGATGCCCCCCCCCCCCCACCCGACTTGGATGTACCCTATTTTTTAGGCTCTCCCTTCCCAAAGCCCATGTAGGGCCCAGCCTCAAAGCCTCCCCAATGGGGCCCAGGCTAAGTATAGCCCAACATGTATTGGGCTTTCCCCACATTGTTTTGGCTTTCCCTGTATGTGGGCTCTCCCTCCCCATCATATCCCTTTTATGGGCTGTGCCTCCCCACCAAAGCCCTTGTATGGGTTGTTCCTCCCCCTCCCAAAGGTATCCTAAAGCTGGGGACTTCCAAATTGAGACGACCAATGAGTACTAACAAAGAGTTCCCCCTGCCCTTCCCCACGTAAACTTCGAGCTTTGTTGGTGTATCTCTAAGTAAAATGTTGTCAAGGACATGCACATGTAAATACACACCAACAAAAAGATTAATTGATGTTATGTACATACAAAATGCTTTGTTTATAAGAAGATATGATAGTGTTACGTTGTATAGTTATGCAAATAGATAAGGGATAACTGGTATGTTTAATTATGTCATAGATAAAGGTATTATGATAAAGGACTCCTTTGTTTATAAGCAACTTAATATGATAATGACAAGAAGATATGATAGTGTCACATCGCAAGTGTTTGATTACGTAATAGATAAGAGGCTTATGATGATAAAGACCGTGTACTCTGTTTGATTATGTCATAGATGAGAAGGTGTCACGTCGCAGGTGTTTGATAACCCAGTAAGATCGCAGCGATGTCTGATTGGTCAAAATAAGTATCAAATGAGAGCAAGATGGTGTCTGATTGGTCAAACAGTTGTCCACAATCAGATCATGCCACATGGCGGTATGGCTGTAATGCTGAGGTCTAGAAACAGTATTAAGAGCTTGAGTAAGCGCTTGAATAGCTCGCGAGTTAAAATAGTTTTAGGCGTGCGAGAATTGGTGATGTTGAGAACACTTTGCAGAATATTATTATGTAAGCTTTGTTAAGTATATATCTGAAGGCGAAGAATAACTTAACCCCATGAGAGCCAGGCAAGGCGCAAAGTGATCGTGAAATGTGGCAGACGCCGATTGAATTGTGATTGAACTGTGAGAACGCAGATAGAGTCACACAAGCAGAGCATTATATGAGTTAAGCCCGACTGACGGCGAAGTTAACCCTGCGAGGAGGAAGCAACGAGAAGTGAATAGACACTTTGTATTTATCACAAACCGTGAGAAGATGAAGATGATGTGAGGTTAGAGGGAGACTGTGGGACTTAGAGGGCCCTAAAGAATGAACTTTTATTCGTGTAATTAGTGTATTCTTATAAAGATCTCAACTAATTCAAAACAAATTTAAAATCACATCTTTTCAGAGAGGCTTTTTTTGACAGTATGTTACCTGCTGGCCTTCACACCTTTCTCAGTCTGTATATTGTCTTGATAGTCATGAGCTTATTGTTTATTTAAATATACAGCGTTTTAGAGCACTTTGTGATTTTAAGCTTTATAAAATTTCCTTATTATTATTAGCTTAACTTGACATAGTCAAGATAAGCTATTGCCATCACGCGTGCGGAAGTCTGTTAGTCTGTGAGTCTGTGACGTCTGTTCACATTTTCCTTTAGCACGGGCTACACCCCGCAGTTCTTGTCTGATCGTCACGAAATTTCATATGCAGGTTTGGGGTCAACTCTAGATGAGGACGTCCCATTTTGGTCGCGATCGGGCAACCGGTATGGGTGCCCGAGCCCAAAACCTGAAAACCATTAGCACAGTCTACAGGTCGTATTTATGAAGGGATTTCATTGTAACTTGGTAGGATGCCTCTGTATAATACCTAGATGAGAACGTCGCCTTTTGGGCATGATCTATCAACCGTTATGGCTGCCCAAGCCCGAAACCCAAAAACTTTTAGCACAGTCTGCAGGTCATGTTTAATGTGGCGGGATTTCATTGTAACTTGGTAGGATGTCTCCTTATGATGTCTAGATGAGAATTTCCCCATTTGGGCATGATCTGCCAACCGTGGCGACTGCCCGAGCCCAAAACCCGAAAACCTTTAGCACAGTCTACAGGCCATATTTATTGAGGAATTTCATTGTAACTTGGTGGGTTGACTTCATACAATGTCTAGATGAGAAAGTCCCCTTTTGGACGTGATTGGGCAACGGTGACGGCTACAGGAGCCTGAAGCCCGAAAACCTTTAGCACAGTCTAGAGGTCATATTTATGAAGGGATTTCATTGTAACTTGGTAGGATGACTCCAAATAATGTCTAGATGAGAACGTCCCATTTTGATCGCGATCATGCAGCCTTATTGGTTGCCCGAGCCCAAAAACCTTTAGCATAGGCAAAAGGTCATATTTATGGAAGGATTTCATTGTAACCTGTTAGGTTGACTCCATATAATGCCTAGGTGATGACATCCCCTTTCGGTCGTGATTGGTCAGTTGTGATGGCTACAAGTGCCCGAAGCACAAAAACCTTGAGCACAGTCTACAGGTCATATTTATCAAGGGATTTCATTGTAACTTATTAGGATCACTCCAGATGATGCTCAGATGAGATTGTCCCCTACGGTTGCGATCATTCACCCATGATGGCTGCCTGAGCCCGAAGCCTGAAAACCTTTAGCACAGTCTACAGGTCATATTTATGAAGGGATTTCATTGTAACTTGGTAGGTTAACTTCATATAATGTCTAGATGAGAACGTCGCCTTTTGGACATGATTGGGCAACTGTGACGGCTAAAGATGCCCGAAGCCCGAAAACCTTTAGCACAGTCTACAGGTCATATTTATGAGGGGATTTCATTGTAACTTGGTAGGATGACTCCAAATAATGTCTAGATGAGAACGTCTCCTTTTGATCGCGATCATTCAGCCTTTATGGGTGCCCGAGCCCCAAACCCTTTAGCATAGGTAAAAGGTCATATTTATGGAAGGATTTCATTGTAACCTATTAGGTTGACTCCATATAATGCCTAGATGATGACATCCCCATTTTGGCCGTGATTGGTCAGCTGTGATGGCTACAAGTGCCCGAAGCCCAAAAACCTTGAGCACAGTCTACAGGTCATATTTATGAAGGGATTTCATTGTAACTTCATAGGATCACTCCAGATGATGCCCAGATGAGATTGTCCCCTTTGGTTGCGATCATTCAACCATGATGGCTGCCCGAGCCCGAAGCCCGAAAACCTTAAGCACAGTCTACAGGTCATATTTATAAGGGATTTCATTGTAACCTGGTAGGTTGACTTCATATAATGTCTAGATGAGAACGTCCCCTTTTGGACATGATTGGGCAACTTTGACGGCTAAAGGTGCCCGAAGCCCGAAAACCTTTAGCACTGTCTACAGGTCATATTTATGAAGGGATTTCATTGTAACGTGGTAGGTTGACTCCAAATAATGTCTAGATGAGAACGTCCCATTTTGGCCGTGATCATTCAGCCTTGATGGGTGCCCGCGCCCAAAAACCTTTAGCATAGGCAAAAGGTTATATTTGTAGAAGGATTTCATTGTAACATTGTTAGGTTGACTCCATATAATGCCTAGATGATGACATCCCCTTTTGTCGTGATTGGTCAACTGTTATGGCTACAGGTGCCCGAAGCCCGAAAACCTTGAGCACAGTCTACAGGTCATATTTATGAAGGGATTTCATTGTAACTTCGCAGGATCACTCCAGATGAGATTGCCCCCTTTGGTTGCGATCATTCAACCATCATGGCTGCCCGAGCCCGAAGCCCGAAAACCTTTAGCACGAAAACCTTTAGCACACTCTACAGGCCATATTTATGAAGGGATTTTAATGTAACTTGATAGGATGACTCATTTTGGAATAATTTCACTGTAACTTGGTAACTTTTGTTGATATACGTTAACTGTGAGGGCCACATATATTAACTGTGAGGTCATATTAACCCACCCCTCAGATCTTTAGTACAGTGTACACCTCATATTATTTTTATCATAAACATTGCATACAGGGAACAGAAATGAACATATTCCCAATTATCACAATTCTTGTCTTATTTCATAATCCTTTCATAAACATTGAACATTATCCTTTTCATCAAACACAACACACAAGTTAAGCTACAGTGTCATTGACACTTTCATTATTATTCTTATAAATAATTTTCTGAGTAATTTGTTTCATATTATATTTCTTCGTACATGTAAATAATCTTTTCAGTGAATTATCGTAGATCACCCTTTGGCGTTGTAAGCCACAGGTGTTGCGGAATAGAAGGAAAATGTTTATCGATCTATGATCGTAAAGTTTGATTTCCACGTTGTGATTACTGGGACTTCTGTGAGGATCCACCAGCCCGTAGCATTTTGTGCTTCCTTACCAGATGATATCAGACACAGGCTCCAGATTCTGGGTTCAGTAACTTCACGAACTTGTCGTGTACATCAGAACGAACACCAGTTTCAAATTATCTACTATTTTATTTAAACTCAGCAAGCAATTATCATAATAATGTGCGACTAAACTGTCATTGTCTCTGGCATAAAAATGTACAGTTAACAAACAAAGTTCATACCTTCAAATCGTAGTGGCGGAATCCAGGGTTTCTTCTTGTAGAGTTCGATCTGCATTCACCAGGAGCCCAGAGACAACTTGTCTAAGCAGTCAGATATTGGTGCTTATATACACCAATTTTCTGATGCAATACTTGGGGTACTTGACGACCGTCAGCAGTTTCTCCCTAACCTCAGGGAAACTAAGGGAAAGTCCTCTGACGTGGCGGTCGCCATTTTGTACACTCTTATACTGCCGTGCAGACTATCGGTGACTCTGCATGCAGTCCATGGAATCTTGGGTCTCAAATAGTATTCCACCGGGGGCCAGTTAACCGGCGGAATGTCCCGGTGATTGGTGCTAAAATGCAACGCAGCATCCCCAGTCAATGGGGAGTTTCACCAGGTACAAGTTATGATTTGTTAGACAGTTCGAACACCAACATCCCAGTGATACTGCCGAATGTTATTGTCCCATCTGTCAACAAATCCTAAAATGTTACTGCTTGTTGACAATATTGGCTTGCAAGGGTATGCTGATATTGTCAACAGAACATCTGGCGTGTACCCACAGAGTACGCCTGTACTCTGGTCGCCAGTTTCATACAATTCCATGTAATTCAGTTGTCATATTCCACTCTGTTCCAAAACTATGGAGATAAGTTAAAAAGTTAAATAAACTTGAGTCTACTGAAGTCCTAAATAAAATCCCCAAGAGCTCGAGCTCTTACCCGAGTTGACAAGCTTAATTAACCCCTGTGAGCTCACTTTGCAACACAGACACCTTCAGGAATCCTAAGAGCCCAAGCGGATAGGGCATTGATAAGGTGGCAAGGTTTACGTTCGAACTGGGCTTCAGACGACAGACACTGGCTGTCGGCTGAGCACTGATAAGAACATAAATTTTCCTCCAGCAAATTTAACCCCGTAATCCTGCGACATGGAGCTCCCTCTTGTTATCCAAGAAACACTTGTCAGAGTGAAGGCCACCCTTGCTACCACCTGGAGTATACAGGTGCTCGAGGGTAAAATTCACCTGACAGTGGATTTTGACAAAGAAGGCGAAGCGACGTCCTTGGAGAGGTGTAGTACTTTTCGTGAGGGGATTCCCCCCCCCCCCCCTGCACTGGTCACTGATTTTCTCCGAGGATAGTTGATAAGCTAGCAAGAACAGGTCTCCGACACTTTCCCAAAAAAAACGCCTTTCTCTATGATTCGTCTTGCTTTCCCTTAAATTCTTTGGCTATATTCCTGATTTCATACTTGTGTGGATTACTGGAATGAGGCATGCTCGTTCTCTCATTGTCATTGGAACACTGAAATTCAAAACGTTCTTTGCATATGCATTTGATCAGGTCATCACTGGCCGTCTTTACCGCATTTTCTGTTTGATTTTGATTAGCATAGGCTAGAAATAGTATTTGATCTGTATGTCTTCTCAACCTGTCTAGTTGTTTTTGGGAGTATAATTTATTTCAGCCCCGTCAGGACAGTAACCATTCTTCTGATAGAGAGGTTCAACTGGTGGTGCATTTCCCATTCGTGGTCGTATTGCTTGGGGCTTTCCAATTCGAGGCATTGATACCAGTGACGTTCTGCTCGATTCAGTATTCTGCCGTTGGTAAATCTGAGGTAGGTCTATTGACGTCGACAGGTTAGTCTCCTGACTTCCCCTTCTGAATGGCTGTTGTAACTCGTTGGCTGAATGAGTCTTCTCGTGGCGGCTTAGATTGTCTTTTCTGTCAAACGTTTTCTGACATCTTGTGCATTTGTAGACTCCTGACCCGTGAGCCACCTTCTCATGCCTATAAAGACTGGATTACTTTGTGAAAATCTGCTGACACGTGTTGAGGGTATGGTGTGAATCCATCGCCGGTCGGAAGCAAAGTTATGATATTCGAATGGAATGGTTTAACGCGCCGAAGGCACGCAGGACGGTATGGGGAACAAGCCCCTTGCGACCCTCAGTGACTGTTAATGACTAATTTCCACTTGTCTACTTGTGTTGAAGGAGGAGCAGGTTCAGGTACTCGGCAGGTGTCACCGGTTGTGGCGTGATGGTCTCTTTGACTGATGTCGGTTGAGCCCTCGGGTGATGACCAGTGTGAGAGGAGGTTGGGTCCTCTCACATGACAAAGGTACTACCTCTCCCCGAGGGTGCAGTCGATCTGGATTTTCAGGCAAGTATAGTCTGCCACTTCGGAGATGATATTGAGTGATGGCCATCACTGGCAAGTATAATCTGCCTCAGGCTCTCTGTTTGGTAGGACGTCTGAAGGAAACAACAACGACCCCTTTCGGGGACCACCAGAAAGAAGACCCAAACTTCTCTGGTTCGGGGACAGGCCTGCATTGTAATCCTATTGGGTTGGGACAAGAGATGCGCAATGCGCTTACAAAAAGGGGCAGAGGCGGGACGCAGGACCAATGTTCGCCTCCCTTAACCCTTAAGCCCCCATATAGCCCCAAACCGCCACTTTTATATTGCATTGAAGCAGGTGCTCCCTTGTGTAATCTTTTTTATTACTCTTGTGTGTAGACTGAATTTTCCTTGGCAGTGGTTCTACATCACTGCTGGCTGCCTGTATAGGCAGCCAGCAGTGATGTAGAACCACTGCCAAGTCATCAATAACTATGTAAGCAGAAAAAGGTAATAAATACTTTAAAATTAATCTGAGGACTTAAGGGTTAAAGTGGTCGACCACTTTTAGGGATGGAGTGGAGGATGTTCAGGAACCACGGGGGTTACCGTTTCCATAATGGTTAGACTGTCCATAGCGGTTATTGGGGTGCTGGTCAAAAAACATCTTCTTCTGTGTACCTGCTTAAAAGAAGAAGGCAGAATTAGTTTTCATTAGAATATGTAAAAATAAAAAAAGATAAAAGTAGCACATTATGTTTTAATATGTGATCTAATCTTTAGCTGAGTCGGTGAAGGCAGCCCTTTCTGGTAGAAGTTAAGCTGTTAATCTGCCTGTTAGATCACCATCTTTGGGTGATGGTGAGTTTGTAGCAGGAGGGTAACAGATTTAGACACTAAACCACACCCGAGGGTGTTTCTGTTATGCCCTTTGCTGGTTTCGACCATATTTAGAGTATGTTGAGTTTATTTTGGATCATGATTAAACACTGCGAATCCCACCTCCAGCCGGGGAGGCCCAGCCCACACAAAACGCTCGCGGCTGGTGTCGCGAGCGTCCTGTGTGGGCCGAGCCCCCCCCCTCCCCCCCCCCCCCCCCCCCCCCCGCCAAAAATGAGATCTACAGTATCCAATCATGATGTAATTTTAGTTGAGTCGGTGAAGGCAGCCCTTTCTGGTGTAAGGCCACCGTTAAGCTGTTACTCTGCCTGTTTATTCACCTTCTCGTTCCCTATTTATTATTTAGTTTCTTAACAATATTTAATCCTGATGTATTTTTAGTTGATTCGGTGAAGGCAGCCCTTTCTGGTAGAAGGCCACAGTTAAGCTGTTACTCTGCCTGTTAGTTCACTTTCTCGTTCCCTAGTTTTTTCGAGCGGTCTTAGTTTTGATTGCAATTTTTGGACTTTTGTCGGCTTTCGCAAATGGCTCCAAGTTCGGAGATTAGTTCACTGTCGGCTAGCCGGTCATGATTTTTCACGGCCAGGGTGGTTAGGCGGTATTTGATGGTGGGGATATCGGCCCTATCGTGGAGTGTTTTGATGGGTGTGTCCCATGGGGCGCGGAGGGCGCCACTAAGCGCGTGATTTTGGACCTTCTGGAGTTTTCCCATGTTAATTTGGTTTAGGTCAGTTAGGATGGTTGCCCCATATTCGAGTACTGGGCGCACAAAGGCTTTGTATAGTTTGAGTAGGGTGGACTGGTTGGCTCCCCATGAAGTTCCGTTAAGCATTTTCAATAAGTTGATGCGTTTAGTTGCTTTTTTCGCCATGTCGTCGGTGTGTTTGTTAAAGGACAATTTTTGATCAATGGTGATGCCCAGGAATTTCGCCTCTTTGCATTCTGGGAGGACTTTGTCCATTAGCTTGATGTCAAAATCACGGTTTTTTGTTTTGCGGGTAAAGGTGATTCGCTGGGTTTTATTGGCGTTCAGTTTTATTCTCCATTTGGCACACCAGTGTTCTAGGTCGTCGAGAGCGCGTTGCAGGGGTTTTTGGAATAGATAGGCCGTGCTATTAGAGTCGCAGAGGCCCTTATCGTCCGCGAATTGTGAGACTTGAACTCAATCCTCAGTGAATTTAAAATCGTTGACGTAGATGATGTACAGGAGGGGTATGATATTCTGCTGTATCTTCCTTTTATACACCTTGTGAATCTGGATACCCGAATGTAGCCTGGAGATAGTATATACCCTGAAGGTAACTTCAATGTAGCCTCACAATGTAGCCTCAATGTAGCCTCATAATGTAGCCTCTCAGTATAGCCTCAATGTAGCCTCACAATGTAGCCTCTCAATGTAGCCTCATAATGTAGCCTCACAATGTAGCCTCATAATGTAGCATCACAATGTAGCCTCTCAATGTAGCCTCATAATGTAGCCTCACAATGTAGCCTCATAACGTAGCTCGTAATATAGCCTCACAATGTAGCCTCACAATGTAGCCTCTCAATGTAGCCTCAATGTAGCCTCACAATGTAGCCTCTCAATGTAGCCTCATAATGTAGCCTCACAATGTAGCTCACAATGTAGCCTCATAATGTAGCCTCTCAATGTAGCCTCTCAATGTAGCCTCATAATGTAGCCTCACAATGTAGCCTCAATGTAGCCTCAAAATGTAGCCTCTCAATGTAGCCTCATAATGTAGCCTCACAATGTTGCCTCATAATGTAGCCTCACAATGTAGCCTCTCAATGTAGCATCATAATGTAGCCTCACATTGTAGCCTCTCAATGTAGCCTCACAATGTAGCCTCTCGGTGTAGCCTCATAATGTAGCCTCATAATGTAGCCTCACAATGTAGCCTCTCAATGTAGCCTCACAATGTAGCCTCTCAATGTAACCTCATAATGTAGCCTCACAATGTAGCCTCAAATAGGGTACATACGAGGCGGGTTGGGGGAGTGTCGCCTAAAAATAGGGTACATACAGGGCGGGAAGGTGGAGAGGGGAGACCTAAAGGATTTGGGCGTCGAGGTCAATGACCTCGGAAAGGGTCGGATCCCGAGTTTAATTTGAAACATTTAAACTATGCTAAGGTGTCAGGTAGCATCTCTAGATGTGCATGAAGGTTTCGGAATTTTGATTTGGTCCTTGTTGGTTCCGGTGGAATCACTTTTATCGTTAGAAAATCAGTTTTCATCGAAAGGCTTCTAGGGTATTTAATTCGAATCTTTAAACTAAGCTAATGTGTTCGGGTAACATTTCTAGATGTGCATGAAGGTTTCGGAATTTTGATTTTGCCCCAAGTGGTTTCAGTGGAACCACTTTTATCGTTAGAAAATCAGTTTTCAACGAAAGGCTCCTTGGGTATTTAATTCGAAGCGTTAAAACTATACTAAGGTGTTGCTAAGGAAATGCGAGGATATACCATTGGGTGCTTTGCACACAAATAACTCAATCTAGTTTTTATATTTTCACTTTTTTCTTCCAAAACATAGGTTATGACCCCTCATTGGAACGAGCTCGTTCCAATGAGGAGTCATAACCTATGTTTTGAAAGGAAAAAATGAAAAGAATTTTTAGTTACACGATGATGTTTTTCCAAGAGCCGTCTGCAACTCAAGTTAGGCGATGGGTTAAAAAGTCACTAAGTGGCTAATTTGTGCGGGTGTGTGTCATGTGATACATAGAATATGAAATGAGTGTTTTTCTTTCACCAGAGGCTCGCCAAAACGGAAAATTCTTAGCCTCGTTTCATAAATATTGTATGAGAAAAAACACTCATTCCATATCCTCTATTTACTCCATATTATGATGTTAACCCTTTACCTTACATGAAAAGAAGATGTCACTTTTGAATAACTAATTTCTTTTAATTTTTTGCTTCAAAAACATAGCTATGCCCCCCTCGCTGAACGAGCTCATTCCAATGAGGGGGTCATAAGCTATGTTTTTGACGCAAAAAATGCAAAAAGAATGAAAATTGAATGGCAATTTTGGTGAATGGTGTTAGCCGGTTTTGGCCGTTAAATTGAGTGAATGATTTAAAAAAATGATAAAAAACAAATTCTTCATTCACAAATTATTTTGGAACAAAAATTTGGGGGAAGGATGGGTGGGGGTACAGTGGAAAAAGTAACAAAGTTGCAAATGTGAATGAATGGATTTTGACACATCTACCAATATAGTAGTCTGATACTAGTGTTGTCAGGGTCCCCATGTTATAGCACAAAACTATATTAACAATTGCCCCTCTACCACCCATACTGAACCCCTCAGCTGATGAGAAAGTTAACAGCACGCACGCTCGGTGTCCTATAATTTGCTTTGGTACTGCAGCACTCAGGATCAATTGAGGTTTTTTTCTGTTTGACAATCTTGTCTTGGTACACAATTTTCCATTCTATGCCAGTCTTTATTTCTGTGTAGACTTTCAATTTATGTGACTGCATGTCGGTCTGTCTGCCCATCAGACAGTGTTTCTTTGCTTTTCATTTGCCTGGTTCTACATTTTCAATAACTGACTATTTTTCACACTCTACTCCCCCCCCCCCCCCCACCCCCCACCCACACACACACACATACACACGCACATTCACACACAAATATATCAAACACTATAAAAACACCATATTCTTGACGCAAATATCTGATTCATCCTCCTTGGGGACATATGTTCCGAGGTTGTGAAAGTGCCCTAATGGTTACTTGCTTCTTAAGCACAGCACCATGCACAGAATCGATATTGGATGGTTTTAGACATTTTAACAGTGCTATGAGATACCACAGGAGCAGTACTGGTCATACTGCTGGAAAAAAGCAGTGTTTTGTGTTTTGGTCAGTACCATGCCAATGACTCTAGGTGCCTTAACTGAGAAAACTGGCTTTTTTTTTACAAAAATTGCAAATAATTCACCAAACACATGATGTGAAATGTCTTCAGAAGCCTGAATGTGATTTTAAAATTATCACAAGTGGGACATTTAATGTCACAAGTTGTTTGTGTTGTGTCAACATTAATTTAGGAATTATATAATAGTTTTTGATGAAAAAGGGTATACTGTGGGGGTGGGGGGGGGGGGTGGTGGGGGGTTGGCACATTCATTGAGGGCTATTTCTAAAATGTTTGCCACATCACTATAAATTCCCCATTTGTGATGGTTTGTCACAAGATGTTTGTTTTGTGTCAAAATCAATTAATTTATAAATTATATCATAGTTTCTGATCAAAAGGGATACACCGGGAGGGAGGCACATTCATTGAGGACTATTTTTACCGCATCAGTAGGATGTGGAAGAAAAGTTGACATCAGTTGTTAGGATAAAATGGAGCCGTCTATTGATATTGGTGAATAATATGGCTGCAACCCCAATTTTAGAAACAAAATTGACGTTCACGTTTGTTTCGTAGGGTGGGGAGAGGAGCGCCATTTAACTAATCTATTGGAAGCAATCCCAGTTTTTAAGGACATGTGGACTTGTGAAAGGCATCAATAATTAAGCCATATTGAAACTCTTTTTCAAATTTATTTCACGTTCACCTTGTGTGAGGCAATAACAGTAGTATGTCATGTACCCGGACACCCCAATTCTGCAGGACCTTGGTGCAGGACCTCGGAAGTGACGTCATGTCACGTGACCTAGTGCCGCTATGTTGTGTTGTCATGGTAACCCGCGTGAGCGGCCATGTTGTGACGTCATCTCCATAGTGGTACGTGGTGTGAGTGCGCAGGCGCAGCTCGTGTTAAGGTGATTCGTGTTTCCGTCATCCATTTTGTATACTGGAGGCCGCCATCTTGGTTTCTATGGTAGCACGTGTTTACTATGTTACCTAAACCCTTCTTATAGGACAGGGGTATGTTCGGGGGGGGGGGGGGGGGATGTTCGATTGAATATTAGGATTTTCCCGATTCGTAGAATTACCACAAACAACCCGACAAGTTTTACTATTTCGAATTCTTTCAGAATCCTATTTAGGACCGCCATTCTTTTGGCTTATAATAGTAGCACGTAGTGCTATAGTACCAAGGGGTCCCCTGGAGGTGTGTCCGATTGAACTAGAGTATATCTAGTTACCGCAAACAACCTGACAATCCCTCCAAACCACCAAAATCTCCACCAAACCACCCAAACGGACATGTGAAGCCCCATTTTGGGCATATAAAAATAACACGTCATGCAAGAGTACCAAGGGACACAGGGGTATGTTCTATTGAATAGGAGTACAGGGCCTGATTTTTCCCAGAATCCCATTTTTAATGCCTATTGCATATGTTTCTCTATCACTAACAGTCTATCCAGCCCAAACTATCTCTGGTTCTCTCGTCCAAGTCGTATAATTACCAGTGCTTGATTTCCCATAATGCAGTTAGTTATCTCCCTTGTGTATATCAAAAGCATTCACAAACCCAATAAGCAATCGAGCAGTTACTGATAAACCATTGCTCGAATGACTCGAATCCCATCAAGCAAATGAGCTTGAGAGTAATTGCTCGATCGAGTGACTCGGCATATTGCTCGAACAACTCGAATCCCATCGCGCAAATGAGCCAACGAGCAATTGCTCGTTCAAGTGACTCTTCGAACGACTCTTAGACTCATTTCAGAAAAAAGGAATTCCATAGCCATAGGCGTTTTCGAAAAAGGGATTCCAAAAAGGGATTCCATAAGTGGGATTCCGTCTTTTGTCGAGTGACTCGGACATATTGCTCGAATGACTCAAATCCCATCGAGCAATTGAGCTATCGAGCAATTGCTCGATCGAGTGACTCCTCGAACGACTCGACGACTCATTTCAGAAAAAAGGGATTCCATAGCCACAGGCGTTTTCGAAAAAGGGATTCCACAAATGGGATTCCAAAAAAGGGATTCCACAAATGGGATTCCGTTTTCATCTTGTCACCAAAGCTCCAAGGCCACTACAGGTCTTTTTTTCTATCTGTCCTATCATTAGCTTCTACAACAGTCTTGTTCCATTGCGGCCTTGTACCAGTACTATTGACTAAACTATATATGTATATAGGGGAAATATGATGGAACATTTTGAAGGCTTGAGCGAAGGTATTGCTAGGAAGTAGTGATGCAAGATTAATGGATGGTAGTTTAGTCAACGAGGGGGTCACATGATATGGTTTTGTTGAAATTTTTTGAAACATTTGAAAAAATGATATTTAAAATAATAAATTTTGATATCGTCTGCGTTGGGTAAAGGGTTAATAAGCCCAATGGCTGTTCATCATTGCTGCAGGGCCGCTAATGAATCATGATGCCTGACAAAAATCATGTTATTACTATTATTACCACTCCCTGTTACAGCTAACCGCACGATGGAATTGCTGGAAGAAATAATCACTATAGACCGTTCGATATTTCTGTTTCGATCGTGTGTTCGACTTCAGTTCAGAAATACAAAGGGACTTCATCCGAATGGAAGCAATTCATTAGACCATGGAATCTAAAAATAGCCGGGCCGCGGGCCGCTAATGGCTATTTATACCATTATCGTCCACGGCCCGTCTCCGTCGAATGACGTCACAGAAATTATGGAGTTTAACGGCCCTCCAAAATCATGTTAATCGACTAGTAACTTATAGATTGAGCAGGGGGGGGGGGGGGGGGAGGGGGGGGGTGCAATATAAATTTGCAAGACGAGATGTCCTATTTTTTATTCGGCTTCTTTTTACACCCACCCACCCACCCACTACGTGCAAATTTTCTGCTACCGTTCTCAGCCACCCACCCCCCACTCTCCCATTAAAATCCAAAATAAACTTATAAACTTAGTAGGCACAGCTGTCTTTAGGGGGTTTTCATAATGTTCTTAAACTGGTACCACCAATTTAAACCTCTGTGGGCTGCTGTGGGCCCCAATCTACAAATGACAAGCTGTTCATTATCAGGCTTGGCCAGAGCAGGTGAACATATACGGGAACAAATTTTCATTTGAATTGTTCCCAAAATATTGTCTGCACATTTTCTACATTTCGAACAAGACACCCACCCCCTACTAACGTGTGACATTTTCCCAGATTGAGCCCAATATTGTCACATATAAAGCCTCCTGATGTTGTATTTATGTTAAGAGTGTGATGTACAACATCATTTTTAAGGTTTGAAAGACAAATGGTGATATATATTAGCTGATATATTGATTTATCTAACAATCATATAGATTTTGGCCTGAAAACCGCGAGAAACGGTACGTATCACATGATGTGTTCCGATTCCGTATCGTGTAGACGACTCATTCCGATTCCGTATCACATAGATTCAACTTCCGGTGAACACCGCGCTTTGACAAATAAGAACATTATATGCATTGTTATTACGCATTAAAATAGGAAATTCGAAAATTTTGACCAATTCCAACCCAGTTTAAACTGAAAAATGGAAAAAACAGGCTTTATGTAACGGGATTGTTAGATAAATGTATTATCATGACCAAATGCATGTCCTGTAATTTGTATCGGGCTCTTGGTCGTGTTTACAATCGGATCACAACTCGCCCTGACGGGCTCGTTGCGACCTGATTGTAAACACAACCTCGAATCTGATACAAATTACAGGACATGCACATAGTCATGATAATATATATATATTTTTAAAAAATTCAGAACATTGCACAAGTTGGAAATGCACATTTTTGGCGCACTCAAGAGACCCACCCACCCCCACGTCACGTCTTGCAAGTGTTTGGTGCCCCCCCATGAATTGAGTGGTAATAATTTGCAGTTAGTTGAGGAAAGACATTTATACGAAAGTGAAATAACTATTTATAAACTGACATTGCCTAATTCCGTGAATGGAACTGAACACAACCACCAAGAAGTTTGGGGTGCGTGTTTTGTTCAGTGTTGGAAACTAATTTTGGCAACCGTAACAATATTTATGATAATACGGTTTCTTTTACGGTGGGCATACATCCTGTAAAAAAAACCTTCCCTGTGTGTTGGCCTATCGAAATTGGTAGATTCAATAGCGTTAACTCATCTGATAAAAGTTAAAATTAAGATTCATCAGATAATTAAATGATAGGACTGCATGTAATCTTTGCTTTAACGTTTCGTATGTAAGTACATCTACAATGTTAAGCTCCTACTCCTCAAGTTTACTTCAACAGTGAACCAAGCCCTTCTTTGCAGCCGTTGCGCGTTGTCAGTGCCCCACTTGATCTATAGGGCCTAGCATGGTGCGACGTTGCCAGTCGATACGCCCACTACATAACGGTTTCGTCTGCTATTTCTAAAAAAGTTCTGTCCTGCATTAGTGTCTAGACCTATATTCATGCATTACAATTCGGTAGAGGTTTGTGTAATTGGGTGTTAATTTGGTGTAATTGGGTGAAACGATGGACCCGTGAAAATATAGGTTTATATCGCATATTCCAGTCTCCAAATTTTTTGTCAGACTTCCCAGATCTTTTTTTATTTCGAGAAATGTTTTTGTGGGAAAGGTGTTAACTACCTATTTTTTATACCATATATTAACAGACGGGTGTATTTCAGAAATGGCTGCAAATATTTCAAGTCAATCGGCCTTTCCAGTCCAAAGATATGGGCCACTGAATATTTACCTTGTTTTGGCAAAAGGGTTAATTAGAATTCTTATTCCTAAATAATTTTTGGCACAGGCACAGATCCTTAGATACTCTAATCGTCAGCTTTCTATATGATATTTACTTAGAAGTGGATAACAGGCATAAAAACAGTGTGCTGAACCCTTGAAGTTGTTTTTCGATTTATTGCCAAACAAGGGGTCAGGAGGCCACTTTTGGCTGCCAGGGGAAGCCAAATGAAATGAAACTGTGCTTCCAAAACTTGATGCATTGTTTTACGGGATTGTGATTGCAGTATTCCCCATCCAAAAGCTTTTCACCCCAAGCCTTGCCGTTTGAAAGTTGTAGGTGCAAGCTACACTGGAAGCAGGAGGCGTGGTGGCGTTGCGGTAACCAGTTCTCGTCAGATCACCGAAGCTAAGCAACGTCATGCGCGGTTAGTAGTTGGATTGGGTGGCCATTTCAGCGACTGATTCACTCACCCACGTTGTGTACTTGGGCAAAGCACTTAACTTCAATTGCCCACTCGGGAGCTCAGTGACACTGCGTACTAAGGCGTACTGCACGTCGCTGGTGCGCGTGTCTTCAACCACTGCTAACTTGGTTAGTAAGTTAGTAAGTTGGAAAGTCTGGCACATCCTCGCTGCTGCTCAGTGGTTCTCTCCGGGTACTCAAGCTTCCTTCACCCGTAAGTCTACTCGACATGAGATTACCTAGTTGTAGAAAGTGTCGTAAAAACCCCAATAAATAAATAAATAAATAATGAATAAATAAATAACACCTGAAACAAGATTAGATGCGCGATTTGTTCCAACGGGCACCTATTCGAAATGAACTTTAACCCTTTACCCAACGCAGAAGATATCGAAATTTATTGTTTTAAATATAATTTTTTCAAATTTTTCGAAAAATTTCAACAAAACCATATGTGACCCCTCGCTGGAACGAGCTCGTTTTTGGTTTTGTTGAAATTTTTTGAAAAATAATATTTTTTCACCTAATGAATTTGCATATTACGTGCGTGGATGCGGCAGATTCGTTAGATAAAGGGTTAATTCTGTCTGAAGTGTCCACTGTGAAATGGACTTTGACGACACGATTTTCAGGGCAGAAAATAATTCTGAAACAAACCCTCAGTAACTGCTCGTCGCATAGAAACCAGATACAAAGACAAACTAGAGAAACAGAATTTACTGCACCCAGTAAATTTAAGTCTGTGTGAAAAGGGTTAAAGTATCAGGAATAAACTATACAGAAAGAGAATTTATGGAGGCTTATTTTCAGGAGTAAAATATTTTTAAACCAATCAGAAATGGGTTTTCGTTAACAGTATTCACAGATATTCATACTGGAATCAGAACAATTATTTATAAGAAACCAGAAAAGGCATCTATGTGACCAGCATTCAAAGGGTTCGATACTCGAATCAGAAATGGACATTTTTGGCTCTGCCCACTAATTTGAGTGATGAAATACGTTCATAAACTTTAAAAATGCATTGAGGTGTAATAAAATTCATTTCCCAGTATTTGTGAATAATACGCACTTGATGACTTTGGTGACCTCTTTCAGGCGGACCCCTAGGTGACCTCTGTGACCTTGACTCATAATTTGAATTTCCATTATGTGTCGACTCATTTGGTGTTTGTTCCAGGTCCATTCATCATACCACGATTGAGATATGAGCATGACCCACTTTCAAAAATGTTGGCTGCGCCCACTTTTTTAGCATAAAAATGCATGTACGGACCTCAGGAATGCTTTGGGGGGGGGGGGGGGGGGAGGAGGTGGGGGGGGGGGGGGGGTGAAAAAATGTGATTTCCAGCAATTATGAAAAATTTATTACGTCAAAATGCATGTGTGTACATCAGGAAGACTTTAGGGGGTCAAAAAATGTGATTTCCAGCAATTCTGAAAAATGCACTCAATGATCCCTTGGTGACCTCTGTGACCGTGACCCACATTTTGAATCTCCATCAAGTGTCGAGTCATTTGATGTTGGTCCCAGATCCATACGCCATACCACGCTTGAGATATGGCCATGACCCACTTTAAAAAATTTTGGCCACGGCCACTTTTTAACGTCAAAATGCATGTGTGTACGTCAGAAATACTTTAGGGGATCAAAAAATGTGATTTCCAGCAATTATGAAAAAATGCACTCAATGACCCCTAGGTGTCCTCCGTGACCTTGACCCATATTTTGAGTCTCCATCAAGTGTCGACTCATTTGGTGTTGGTCCCAGGTCCATACGTCATACCAGGCTTGAGATATGAGAGTGACCCACATTCTAAAATTTTGGCCATGCCAACCTTTTAATGTACAAAATGCATGTGTGTAGGTACGAAATGCTTTAGCAAGTCCAAAAAATGTGTTTTCCAGCAATTATGAAAAAATGCACTCAATGACCCCTAGGTGATCTCTGTGGCCTTGACCCATACTTTGAATCTCCATCGAGTGTCGACTCATTTGGAGTTGGTCCCAGGTCCATACATCATACCACACATGAGATATGGGCGTGACCCACTTTCAAAACAAAATTGGCCATGCCCACTTTTTTAACGAAAAATGCATGTTTGTACGTCAGGAATACTTTAGGGGGTTAAAAAGTGTGACTTCCAGCAATTATGAGAAAATGCACTTAATGACCCCTAGGTGACCTTCGTGACCTTGACCCAAATTTTGAACCTCCATCAAGTGTCGACTCATTTCGTGTTGGTACCAGGTCCATTCATCATACCAGTCCTGAGATATGGGTGTGACCCACTTTTAAAAAATTTGACCACGCCCACTTTTTTAATGTTAAATATGCATGTGTGTACATCAGGAAGACTTTAGGGGGTCAAAAAATGTGATTTCCAGCAATTCTGAAAAATGCACTCAATGACCCCTAGGTGACCTCAGTGACCTTAACCCAAATTTTGAACCCCCATCAAGTGTCGACTTATTTGGTGTTGGTCCCAGGTCCATTCATCATACCAGGCTTGAGATATGGGTGTGACCCACTTTCAAAAATTTTGACCACACCCACTTTTTTTACATCAAAATGCATGTGTGTACGTCAGGCAGACTTTAGGGGGTCAAAAATGTGATTTCCAGCAATTCTGAAAATTGCACTCAATGACTCCTAGGTGACCCCCATGACCTTGACCCATATTTTTAATCTCCATCAGGTGTCGACTCATTTCGTGTTGGTGCCAGGTCCATACGTCATACCACGCCTGAGATATGGGCATGACTCACTTTCAAAAATTTTGGCCACGCCCACTTGTTATGTCAAAATGCCAGTATGTACGTCAGGAATACTTTAGGGGGTCAAAAAATGTGATTTCCAGCAATTCTGAAAAATGTACTTAATGACCCCTAGGTGACCTCCAAGACCTTGATCCATATTTTGAACCTCCATCGATTGTCGACTCATTTGGTGTTGGTCCCAGGTCCGTAGGTCATACCACGCTTGAGATATGGGCTTGACCGACTTTTAAATATTTTGGCCACGCTCACTTTTTTAATGTTAAAAATGCATGTGTGTACGTCAGGAATGCTTTGAGGGGTCAAAAAATGATTTCCAGCAATTATGAAGAATGCACTCAATGACCCCTTGGTGACCTCCATGATCTTCACCCATATTTTGAATCTCCATCAAGTGTCGACTCATTTGGTGTTGGTCCCAGGTCCATTCATCATACCAGGCTTGAGATATGAGAGTGACCCACTTTTAAAAATTTTGGCCACGCCCACTTTTTTAATGTTAAAAATGCATGTGTGTACATCAAGAATGCTTTGGGGGGGGGGGGGGGGGGGTGGTCAAAACATGTGATTTCCAGCAATTATGAAAAATGCAATCAATGACCCCCTAGGTGTCCTCCGTGACCTTGACCCATATTTTGAATTTCCATCAAGTGTCGACTCATTTGATGTTGGTCCCAGGTCCATACATCATACCATGCTTGAAATCTGAGTGTGACCCACTTTCTAAAATTTTGGCCTTGTCAACTTTTTAATGTACAAAACGCATGTGTGTAGGTGCGAAATGCTTTAGGGGGGTCAAAAAAATGTGTTTTCTGGCAATGATGAAAAAATGCACTCAATGACCCCTAGGTGATCTCTGTGACCTTGACCCATATTTTGAATCTCCATCGAGTGTCGTCTCATTTGGAGTTGGTCCCAGGACCATACGTCATACCACACATGAGATATGGGCATGACCCATTTTAAAAAAAAATTGGCCACGTCCACTTTTTTAACGTAAAAATGCATGTGTGTACATCAGGAATACTTTAGGGGGTTAAAAAATGTGACTTCCAGCAATTATGAGAAAATGCTCTTAATGACCCCTAGGTGACCTTCGTGACCTTGACCCAAATTTTGAACCTCCATCAAGTGTCAACTCATTTGGTGTTGGTCCCAGGTCCATTCATCATACCAGGCTTGAGATATGGGCGTGATCCACTCTTGACAATTTTGGCCACGCCCACTTTTTTAATGTTAAATATGCATGTGTGTAGGTCAGGAATACTTTAGGGGGTCAAAAAATGTGATTTCCAGAAAATTTGAAAAATGCACTCAATGACCCCTAGGTGTCCTCCGTGACGTTGACCCATATTTTGAATCTCCATCAAGTGTCGACTCATTTGGTCTTGGTCCCAGGTCTATACGTCATACCACACCTGAGGTATGGGCATGACCAACTTTCAAAAAATTTTTGGCCATGCCCACTTTTTTACGTCAAAATGCATTTGTGTACATCAGGAATACTTTGGGGGGGGGGGGGGGGGGGGTCAAAAAATGTGATATCCAGCAATTCTGAAAAATGCACTAAATGACCCCTAGGTGACCTCTGTGACCTTGACCCATATTTTGAATCCCATCGAGTGTCGACTCATTTGGTGTTGATCCCAGGTCCATAAGCCATACCACACCTCAGATGTGGGCATCATCCACTTTCAAAATTTTTGGCCACGCCCACTTTTTTTTTACGTCAAAATGCATGTGTGTACATCAGGAATACTTTAGGGGATCGAAAAATGTGATTTCCAGCAATTCTGAAAAAATGCACTCAATGACCCCTACATGACCTCTGTGACCTTGACCCATATTTTGAATCTCCATCAAGTGTGAAATCATTTGTGTTGGTCCCAGGTCCATACATCATACCATGCCTGAGAAATGGGCGTGACCCACTTTAAAAATTTTTGGCCACCCCCACTTTTTTAATGTAAAAAATGCATGTGTTTACGTTAGAAATAGTTTAGGGGTCAAAAATGTGATTTCCAACAATTCTGAAAAATGCACTCAATGACCCCTGGTTGACCTTGACCCATATTTTGAATCTCCATCGAGTGTCGACTCATTTGATGTTGATCCCAGGTCCATACGCCATACCACACCTGAGATATGGGCGTGACCCACTTTCAAAATTTTGGCCACGCCCACCTTTTTTTACGTCAAAATGCATGTGTGTATGTCAGGAATACTTTAGGGGATCGAAAAATGTGATTTCCAGCAATTCTGAAAAATGCGCTCAATGACCCCTAGGTGACCTCCGTGACCTTGACCCATATTTTGAATCTCCATCAAGTGTCGACTCATTTGGTGTTGGTCCCAGGTCCATACATCATACCACGCCTGAGATATGGGCGTGACCCACTTTCGAAAATGTTGGCCACGCCCACTTTTTAATGTTAATAATGCATGTGTGTATGTCAGAAATGCTTTAGGGGGGTCAAAAAATGTGATTTCCAGCAATTCTAAAAAATGCACTCAATGACCCCTAAGTGACCTCCGTGACCTTGACCCATATTTTGAATCTCCATTAAGTGTCGACTCATTTCCTGTTGGTCCCAGGTCCATATGTCATACCACGCCTGAGATATGGGCGTGACCCACTTTCAAAAATTTTGGCCACGTCCACTTTTTTTTACGTCAAAATGCATGTGTGTACGTCGGGAATACTTCAGGTGGTCAACAAATGTGATTTCCAACAATTATGAAAAATGCACTCAATGACCCCTGGGTGACCCCCATAATCTTGACCCATATTTTGAATCTCCATCGAGTGTCGACTCATTTGGTGTTGGTCCCAGGTCCATATGTCATACCACACCTGAGATATGGGCGTGACCCACTTTCAAAACACCCCTGATACCTCAGGAATCTGAAAAACATAGGTGGCCGAGAACTTGTGGCTGTCTATCAGCATGCCAAAAATCAATGAGACAGGGCAATTCGTTTTCGAGTTATCTTGCGGACAAAAAAGTGATGAGAAGACAGAAGACAGGAAAAAAAAAGAAAAAAGAAGAAAAAAGAAAAAAAATGAAAAAGAAACCGTGCAAAAACAATAGTCTGTGTGTTTCACACAGACTAATGAGTAATGACCGCACGTGCATACATCAAAGAAAATGACAGGGAAAGTAAATAACTGTTTTGGTGCATTGAATACATTGTCTTCCTCTGCGTTTTCACTGGAATCGTTTGACATGAAGCCATGTTTAGTTGCTCACAAAAGCCAAACGAAGCAAACCTCCACTTCCAAAAGATAGTAACTGTTCTCGTGGACCGTGAACTCAACATTTTGTAATCTTAGATGCGTTAAAATCATCCCCGTTGTTGAGTACCATGATGACAAATTAGCCTGGTCATAACAAAAATTTCCGACTTTTGGTCAAAAATTTTAAGTCCCGACCTAAAAATTTTGCAAAAAGTTTCATTGTATTTTTTACTTAAAAATGGTTAAAAAACACAAAAAAACGAACGAGACACACATTTTTTTCTGATTTTTGGTTACATCGGGTCTGGAAGCCATGTTTGGCTACTCGCAGAAGCCAAACGAAGCAAACCTCCAACATTTTTGTAGACTGTGACCTCAACATTTATAATCTTAGAAGCGTTCAAATCATCTCCGTTGTTGAGTACTATGGCGGCAACGTAGCACGGTTGTGACAAAAATTTCCGTCCAAACCGAGAATGTTTCTGGTGCAAAAAAATTTTTTTTTCATCTCCAAATGCCCTGAAACGCATAAAATACTGAAAATAAAAATACGATTTTTCGGCCGCCATTTTGGATTGTCAGAAATTCTAATCGAGATTTTTTCGGCGGTTTTCGCAATTCAGTGACACTGTCTTCATTTCTAAGCTATTTTAGATGCTTTTGCATGTTTGTGTCTCGAAATTGGGCTCCAAAATGCCCAAATTTTGAATTGTTTTTTGGTTTTGTGAAATGTTTTGGCAGAAAGGTGTTAACCAACTACCATTTTGTGCCCTTGATTAATAGAGAAGTGTATTACAGTCATTTCTGTGAAAAGTTCAAAGTTGGGCGTTTTTGGGCGATTTTGGCTGGAAAAACATTTTCTGCACTAGTTTTATTTATGAGAACTAATGAATCTAGACATAATCAAGTAAAAAAAACAAGAAATTTTTTTTCAATTTTTGGTCAGTGTCCCGAAACCATGTTTGACTGCTAGCAGAAGACTTTTGGTCCAAACCGAAAATTTTTCTGGTGCAATTTTTCACCACCAATAGGTGGTCTGGGCTCTCCAGCAGCGAGGAGAAAGAAAAATAAGACAACAGATACGCGATTTTTGGTCACATGAGGAATTCAAGAGGCTACTTATGGCACATTTCAGAACGCAAATGAAGCAAAACTTTACTTCCAAAAGATGATAAAAAGTTCAAATGGACTTTGAATTCCATTTTTTCAACCACAGAGGCTTTTCACTTGTCAATGACATAGGGTATTATTGTGTCAAAAGAGCAAGAACGGGTCAGATAATGGATCCGAGAAGCTAGTTTTGGCAGCTATCAGGAGCGAAATGAAACAAAATTTTGCTTTCAAAATACGATAAAAAGTTTTAATAGACTGTCAATTCTACCTTTTCAATCTGAGAAATGTTCTATCCCTTGCGGATATGGGGTATTTTTGTGTCGAAAGAGTGGTTCGTGTACACGAAAACTCTTCCTGGTGATTGCGTTTGATCGAGTTGTGTACACCTTTTATTATATATAGAGATTGTTTGCACATCCGTGGTGATGTGATTTCTTTGAAATCATATATCCGTGGCTGCCCAAATCATTTCTGGTAAATTGATTCCAATTTGAACTTTGCGTGTAATTGTATGGTACAGTAGACTGTGAAATTCGCCATGATAGTTTTGCGGCTTTTTGTCCCGGAATTTTTGAGCTTATGAGAACTTGATTGATTCCTAATGAAAGTCATCAAGGTTAAATTGAGGTGACTGTGATTTAATTTGGTAGGTTTACAGCAAATTATTATTAACTTCTGTTAATGACTTGAATACACTCAGCCAGGGCTCTGGAGCAATTTGAAAGTTCAAAGTTTGTGTGTGTGTGTTTGTGGGGGGGGGGGGGGGGGGGGGGGGGTATCGCAGGTTTCTGCCGCAAAGTGACAGTTAACCAACGGCAAGTGTTGGCCATGCTAGTGGAAGTGGGAGGATGAAGAAACAACCAGAGGACCCCCGAAGACCAACAACAACCTTTCAAATATCATGGTAGAAATCCCCCCCCCACACACACACCAATAAAAACACTGGCTATGCTCAAAGGTGATAAACCAGTGTATAAACAAGTGTGTGAAAGCGCTGTAGTCTGCAGAGGACGTTGTAGAACTTTTAGTAATGAAGATCCGGTTTCTGTGGGGAAATGTTTTTTAACACTGTTTGCACCTGACAGCCTCCTAGAAATGACGCCAGAATCGTCCGTTATATACTACAGACAGTTTTACGGTGGAGAAACCGGAGATGCTGGAGAGAACCAATGAGCAGTGGCAAGCAACTGTCAGACTTCTCAACTTACTAACTCGGTACGAGCAGAGTTAGCAGTGGTTGAAGACAAGTGCACCATCCAAGTGGAGTATACATTATAGTACACAACGCCGTCGTTTGCAAGTGCATTATTATAATGCGTACGGTACTGAACTTTGGTGGTATACATATCTTCAAGCTATTGTAAGCCCGGTTGTGCATGTCTTTCGTGAGAGTGGGTATTTTAATGATGTAAAAGTTAAACAGAATACTTAAAGGATACGCATTAGAAAACAATATATTTTTTCAAGATTGTTTTGTTTCAGATATTACATGGACATAATTCTATTGTAGCCGGTAGTCCTAGAAATAGTATGAACTTATCAAACTTGTGTGGGAGAGGCAAACTATCGACTTTGTAGGAACCAGTGCTCATATTAAAAAACTAGTGCTGTCCGGCGAGATCGTGTTCAAGCGACGACCGGCACAAGTCTATGGAGATTCCTCGTTGAACGACTTGTACTGTCCGGCAGATCTCTTGACTTAAATCGGTTGGGGTTGGGGGGAGGGTGTGGCATGCAAGCACAAGAATACACATTACACGCTACGACTTCTCAGCAAATAAACTTGTTCGGCGTTACAGAGGGTTCTATCCGCATCAGGTAAAGTATTGAAGCCCAAGTTCGAATCCCACCTGCGGCAACCGCGTTGTGTCCTTGGGCAAGACACTTCATCTCCATTGCCCGCATGGGGGCACGATGACGCCGTGTACCAAGGTGTACTGCACGTTGATGGTACGCATGTCTTCAACCAATCTAACCCTGCCTGTGCTGCAGTGCGGAGTTACGATGTTGGGGAGCTGGCAGCTGCTCGTCGTTGCTCGGTGGTTCTTTCCGGGTACTCCGGCTTCCTCCACCGGTAAAACTGTCATGGTCATGATTAGCCATTGTGCATAAATATGTGACCTTAAAACATCAATAAATAAATAAATAAATTGAAGCCCAAGATATTCATGCCGACACCAAATATTTGTTAAAAACATGACAAATTCTGTCATTATACTGTGTTGAACAGTGCACAGGCTTCTAACCAGGTGAAGTGAATGACAATGCATTTTAGAAACAGAAGGCTTTGACAGGGGAATGAAATTGTACTTTTGAATTGAATTAAATGTTTTTATGCTATGGTCCAAAATTTCAGTCTCACCCGGACCCTAAATTCCCAGTGTAATTTTTTTTTTCGTCTTAAAATTGAACAAAACGCCTAAAAAACAAAAACAAAAATTTCCGAATTTTGGTCGAAAATTTCAAAGTCCCTCCCGGAGCGAAAATTATCAGTGGAAAATTTTTTTTTTTTTTTTTTGTCTCAAAATTGAACGAAACGCATAAAAAACGAAAAACTTTTTTTGATTTTTTGGCCGCCATTTTGGACTAACGAAAAATTCTTTCGATTTTTTTGATAAAGCGGTATTACTGCCTTCAACCTGGATCCCTTTTAGAAGGCTTATTATATTTAATTCTCGATATTTCAATCCAAAATGGCCGATTTTCGAGATAACTTTCCGTTTTGTGAAAAATTTTGGCAGAAAACATAAAAAATGGAACAAAATGCCGATTATGTTTGTTTTAGACAAGAGTAATTCTGACAAGTCTGTCAAGAATTTAAGTCGGTAGCTTTTTCCCTTCATCAGATATTGGCCTATAAATGTTTGGGCGTTTTGGGGCGTTTTTGCCCAACAAGAAACATTTTACCCCAAATACTGATGGTTTTATTTATTAGAACTCATGTCCGTCATTGATAGTTTTTATTTATGAGAAATAATGAATCATAATATAATAAAGTAAAAAAAAAAACAAGAACATTTTTTTCAATTTTTGGTCACAGTGTCCTGAAGCCATGTTTGACTGCTAGCAGAAGCCAAATTAAGAACAACTCCATTTCCAAAAGATGATAACTGTTCATGTACACTGTGACTTCAACATTTCTACCCTTAGAAAGTTTCAAATCGTCCCCCTTGTTGAGTACTGTGACGGCAAAGTAGCCCGGTCGAAACAAAAATTTCCGACTTTTGGTCGAAAATTTCGAAGTCCAAACCGAAAATTTTTCTGGTGCATAATTTTTTTTTCGAAGCAGACCGAAATTTTCAGTGTAAAAAAAAAAAAATAAATTTGTCTCAAAATTGAATGAAATGCATAAAAAACGAAAAAATTTTTTTTCGATTTTTTGGCCGCCATTTTGGATTAACGAAAAATCGAAACGAAATTCTTTCGATTTTTCTTATAAAGCGGTATTCTGCCTTCAATTTGGATCCCTTTTAGAGGGCTCATTATATTTAAATCTCGATATTTCAATCCAAAATGGCCGATTTTCGAGATAACTTTCAGCTTTGTGAAAAATTTTGGCAGAAAACAAAAAATGGAAAAAAATACCGATTATGTTTGTTTTAGAGTAGAGTAATTCTGACATGTTTGTCAAGAAATTAAGTTGATAGCTTTCTTCCTTCATGAGATATTGACCTATAAAAGTTTGGGCGTTTTTGGGCGTTTTTGCCCAACAAGAAACATTTTGCCCCAAATACTGATGGTTTTAATTATTAGGACTCATGGCCGTCATTGATAGTTTTTATTATATTTATTTATTTATTTATTGGTGTTTAAGGTCACATACTTATGCACAATGGCTAATCGTGACCGTAACAGTTTTACGGGTGGAGGAAGCCGGAGTACCCGGAGAGAACCACCGAGCAACGACGAGCAGCTGTCAGCTCTCCAACATCGTAACTCTGAACTCTGCACCACAGCACAGGCAGGGTTAGATTGGTTGAAGACATGCGCACCATCGACATGCAGTACGCCCCAGTACACAGCGTCATCGTGCCCCCATGTAGGCAATCGGGGTGAAGTGTCTTGCCCAAGGACACAACGCGGTTTCCACAGGTGGGATTCGAACCGAGGACCTCTCGGCTTGCAGCCTGCACCTCTACCAACTGAGCCACCGCGCCCCCAATATAGTTTTTATTTATGTGAAATAATGAATCTAGACATAATAAAGTAAAAAAAAAAAACACAAGAAATTTTTTTTCAATTTTTGGCCACAGTGTCCTGAAGCCATGTTTGACTGCTAGCAGAAGCCAAATTAAGAACAACTCCAATTCCAAAAGACGATAACTGTTCATGTACACTGTGAATTCAACATTTCTACCCTTATAAGCTTTCAAATCATCCCCGTTGTTGAGTACTGTGACGGCAAAGTAGCCCAGCCATAAGAAAAACTTCCGACTTTTGGTCAAAAATTTCGAAGTCCAAACCGAAAATTTTTCTGGTGCAAAAAAAATTTTTTTGCTGTCTCCAAATGGCCTGAAACGCATAAATAACCGAAAATAAAAATTCGATTTTTCGGCCGCCATTTTGGATTGTTGGAAATTCGAATCGAATTTTTTTCAATGGTTTTTACAATTCGGTGATACAGTCTTCATTTCTAAGCCATTTTAGTTGGTTCAGCATATCCCTGTCCCGAGATTGAGTTCAAAAATGGCCAAAATTTGAATTTTTTTTTCGTTTTGAAAAATGTTTTGGCACAAATGTGTTAACTACATACATTTTTGTACCATAGGCTGATAGAGGGGTATTTTGCTGACATGTCTGAGAAAATTTCAAGTCAATCGCCCTTTTCAGTCCAAAGATACGAGCTGCCGACTATTTTTGTTAAAGGGTTAACTAAAACATTTTCAGAAAAATGGGAATGTGACGATTAGTTATAACTTATGACCCTTTATGAGTACAGAAACTTTAAAAAAAATCGTTCAGAGCGTTTTCGAGAAATAGTGAAAATAAAAGTGTGGAAGAATAATAAAAAAAAAAAAAAAAATCTTTGCAATAACAAATAGATTTTCCCTTGAGGAAAATCAAAACTAGAGGAAGTGATTGTACCTTCGGAACAATACACAGGATTTTTCTTAGTGGTTTTACTCACTATTCTACTCAGCAAGTCCTAAGGGAGCTCGGTAACAAATAAAAATTTGAATTTTTTTTGGTTTCGTGAAATGTTTTGGCAGATAGGTGTTAACCAACTACTATTTTGTGCCCTTGATTAATAGAGAAGTGTATTACAGTCATTCCTGTGAAAAGTTCAAGTCAATCGCCTCTTCCAGTTCAGAGATATCATCTCCTACATATTTGGTCGTTTTGGGGCAGTTTTGGCTGGAAAAAACATTTTCCGCAATATGTGGATAGTTTTAGTTATCAGAACTAATGAATATAGACATAATAAAGTAAAAAAAAACACAAGAACATTTTTTTCAATTTTTGGTCACTGTCTCCCGAAGCCATGTTTGACTGCTAGAAGAAGCCAAATGAAGAACAACTAAAATTCCAAAAGACGATAACTGTTGATGTACACTGTGAATTCAACATTTCTAACCTTAGAAGCTTTCAAATCATCCCCGTTGTTGAGTACTGTGATGGCAAACTAGCCCGGTCATAACAAAAATTTCTGACTTTTGGTAAAAAATTTCAGTCCGAAGCAGACCGAAAATTTTCAATGTAAAAAAAATTTTTTTTTCTTCTCAAAATTGAACAAAACGCATAAAAAAACGAAAATTTTTTTTTCGATTTCTTGGCCGCCATTTTGGATTAACGAAAAATCGAAACGAAATTCTTTCGATTTTTTGGATAAAGCAGTATTACTGCCTTCAATTTGGACCCCTTTTAGAGGGCTCATTATATTTAAATCTCAATATTTCAATCCAAAGTGGGTGACTTTCGAGATAACTTTCCGTTTTGTGAAAAATTTTGGCAGAAAACACAAAAAATGGAAAAAAATACCGATTATGTTTGTTTTAGACGAGAGTAATTCTGACAAGTCTGTCGAGAAATTAAGTCGATAGCTTTTTTCCATCATGAGATATTGGCCTATGAAGCTTTGGGCGTTTTTGGGTATTTTTGCCCAACAAGAAACATTTTGCCCCAACTACTGATGGTTTTATTTATTTGGACTCATGGCCATCATTGAGAGTTTTTATATATGAGAACTAATGAATCTAGACATAATAAAGTAAAAAAAAACACAAGAAAATTCTTTTCAATTTTTGGTCACAGTGTCCCGAAGCCATGTTTGACTGCTAGCAGAAGCCAAACGAAGAACAACTCCAATTCCAAAAGACGATAACTGTTCATGTACCCTTTGAATTCAGTATTTCTAACCTTAGAAGCTTTCAAATGATCCCCCTTGTTGAGTACAGTAACGGCAAAGTAGCCCGGTCATAACAAAAATTTCCGACTTCTGGTCGAAAATTTCCAAGTCCGAAAATTTTCTGGTGCCAAAAAAATTTTTTTTTGTCTCCAAATGGCCTGAAAGGCATAAATAACCGAAAATATAAATTCGATTTTTCGGCCGCCATTTTGGATTGTCGGAAATTCGAATCGAAATTTTTTCGATGGTTTTTACAATTCGGTGATACAGTGTTCATTTCTAAGCCATTTTAGTTGGTTCAGCATATCCCTGTCCCGAGAGTGAGTTCAAAAACGGTCAAATTTTGAATTTTTTTTTCGTTTCGAAAAACGGTTTGGCACAAAGGTGTTAACTACATACATTTTTGTACCATAGTCTGATAGAGGGGTGTATTGCTGACATGTCTGAGAAAATTTCAAATCAGTCGCCCTTTCCAGTCCATAGATATGAGCTGCCGACTATTTTTGTTAAAGGGTTAACTAAAACATTTTCAGAAAAATGGGAATATGATGTTGGGTTACAACTTATGACCCTTTATGAGTACAGAAACTTTAAAAAAAATCGTTCAGAGCATTTTCGAGAAATAGTGAAAATAAAAGTGTGGAAGAATAAAAAAAAAAATGATAATAATCAATGCAATAACAACTGGAGGAAGTGATTGTACCTTCGGAACAATTCACAGGATTTTCCTTAGTGGTTTTACTCACTGTCCTTCTCAGCAAGACCTAAGGGAGCTCGATACCAAATAAAAATTTGATTTTTTTTTCGGTTTCATGAAATGTTTTGGCAGAAAGGTGTTACCCAACTACCATTTTGTGCCTTTGATTAATAGAGAAGTGTATTACAGTCATTCCTGTGAAAAGTTCAAGTCAATCGCCCCTTCCAGTCCAAAGATATCTGCTCTTGCACATTTGGCCGTTTTCGGGCAGTTTTGGCTGGAAAAACATTTTCCACAATATGCAGATAGTTTTATTTATGAGAACTAATGAATCTAGACATAATAAAGTAAAAAAAACCCACAAGAATTGTTTTTCTCAATTTTTGGTCAGTGTCCCGAAGCCATGTTTGACTGCTAGCAGAAGCCAAACGAAGAACAACTCCAATTCCAAAAGATGATAACTGTTCATGTACACTGTGAATTCAGTATTTCTAACCTTAGAAGCTTTCAAATCATCCCCCTTGTTGAGTACTGTGACGGTAAAGTAGCCCGGTCATAACAAAAATTTCCGTCTTTTGGTCAAAAATGTTTTTGCCCCCCAATTTTTTTTTTCCTCTCCAAATGGCGTGAAATGCAAAAATAACCGAAAATATAAATTCGATTTTTCGGCCGCCATTTTGGATTGTCGGAAATTCGAATCGAAATTTTTTCGATGGTTTTTACAATTCGGTGGTACAGTCTTCATTTCTAAGCCATTTTGGATGGCTCAGCATATCCCTGTCCCGAGATTGAGTTAAAAAATGGTCAAATTTTGAATTTTTTTTTCGTTTCGAAAAACGTTTTGGCACAAAGGTGTTAACTACATACATTTTTGTACCATAGTCTGATAGAGGGATGTATTGCTGACATGTCTGAGAAAATTTCAAATCAATCGCCCTTTCCAGTCCAAAGATATGAGCTGCCGACTATTTTTGTTAAAGGGTTAACTAAAACATTTTCAGAAAAATGGGAATATGACGTTGGGTTACAATTTATGACCCTTTATGAGTACAGAAACTTTAAAAAAAATCGTTCAGAGCGTTTTCGAGAAATAGTGAAAATAAAAGTGTGGAAGAATAAAAAAAAAGAAAAAAAAAAAAAAAAAAAAAAAAATAATCAATGCAATAACAAATAGATTTTCCCTTTAGGAAAATCCCCCCCCCCCCCCAAAAAAAAAAAATTAAATAATAATCAATGCAATAACAAATAGATTTTGCCTTTAGGAAAATCCAAATTATTTATTGGTATTTAATACTATTCATAGTTAATTGTGACAACAACATGGAGATAAAATCAAGTTTCATCAATCGTTTACACCCATGTTGTCCGGTTTAGTGGACTTCCTCCTCTAGCATTGGTGACTGGGTCCAATTTTGCCAGTAAAGCAAACAAGCATTGCTTCACTTCCCGAAGTTAACATGGGGAAATACCGTGAATGTTTTTTATTAGAATAAATTGTTACGAGCAGACAAATGGGTTACTTTCTCGTCGGGAATTCACTTTGGCGAAGGAATTATCAAATGGAGTGGCTTGATACTGTTCTGAGTACACAAATAAACGAAACGAAGGAATGGGCTGTGTTTACAGCTACTGTGTTGGAGAGAGTGAGCCATCTATTTGATCAGCGACTTCTCGGCCGCGCATGTGGCAATTGTTGTGTCTGGTTGGGGTAATTGTTCCCTGTTGAGGTCTCGTTTGCCAGTAAAGGGTCCCATCCGGGGTGATGGTATACCCTCGGCCAAATGACTATATTGGACCATAAGTTTATCTTGTGATGGTGTCCATTTAGCAAATAATGGCTATTACTGGTGATATAACCAAAATCTTCTGCTTATGTCTTGATTCGGACCGTGAGCAGTCATGTACAATTTAGTTGGAGGTAAAGGGCACACAACAGTCTGTAATAGCCAAACCAGACCTGTTTGGGAAATAAGCCGTCTCTGTGCAACGTTTTGCAGGGTGCCTCACCCAGCCACGCTTCACTTTTAAGCGATTGTCCTGCACGAAAATCTTGATGACGGCTATTTGAAAATGGACTTATAACAGATCTTTGCTTGCTCTTTTTTTTGGTGTGGGGGGGGGGGGGGGGGGGGGTGGCATACAAGCACAAGAATACACAGTACACGCTACGAGTTCCTTCTCAGCAAATAAACTTGTTCGGTGTTACAGAGGGTTCTATCCGCATCAGGTAAAGTACTGAAGCCCAAGATATTCATGCCGACACCAGTTATTTGTTAAAAACATGTTTTGACTCACCATTTTCACACAGGTAACAAACAATTTTCGAAGCGGTTATCGTATGCCTGAACGCTAGAAATGCATTCTGAGAGTGTCCTATTTCCAAACTTTTCTATGGGAGCATGCCCCAAGACCCCACTAGCATGGCCAACACTTGCTGTTGGCCACCTGTTACTTCACAGCAGAAACCTACGTGACCCCACCCCCCCCCCCCCCACAGACACACTAACTTTGAACTTTCAAATTGCTCCACGGCCCTTGCCATGTGTATTCTAGTCAATAACAGATGGCCTTTGGTTTGGGAAATTTAAAACAATACGACGCCACACCTTTGATTCGTAATAGATTTGAATCACAAAGAAGAAAATGACAATATTCACCAGTCCTCTGAATTGGCTGTGACACTAAATTTTGGCAATGCCGTCGCCACTGCCACCGTCATCAAATTCAGTGAGGGCGGAGGGGGGGGGGGGGGGGGGGGGAGGGAGTCATATGGTCGGTCATAAAAAATAATAGGTTCTCAGTGTTGTACTTTCAATTTCAAATCTCACTCTTTCTGGTCTCGGTTCTGGTGTTGGGAAATCTCTCTGTCGACTTGAATAATGAGTTCTTCTCTGTCATAAATGCATATATTCAGATCCGAGTGACAGCATGTCGCAATGTGAAAGGCACAAATTCTGTCATTACACTGTTTTGAACAGTGCACAGGCTTCTCTAACCATGTGAAGTGAATGACAAAGCACTTTTGAAACAGAAAACTTTGACAAGGGAATGAAAATGTACTTTTGAACCGAATTGAGTGTTTTTATTCTATGGTCCCAAATTTCAGTCCCACCCGGACCCCAAATTCCCTGTGTTAATTTTTCTTTTCGTCTGAAAATTGACCAAAATGCCTAAAAAACAAAAACAAAAATTTTTGATCAAAAATTTCTAAGTCCGGGCCGAACCATAAATTTCCGTGTAAAAAATTTTTTTTTTTCGTCTCAAAATTTAACAAAACGCATAAAAAGCGAACAAATTTTTTTCGATTTTTTTGGCCGCCATTTTGAATTAACGAAAAATCGAAACGAAATTCTTTCGATTTTTTTTATAAAGCGGTATTACTGCCTTCAGTTTGGAACCCTATTAGAGGGCTCATTATATTTAAATCTCGATATTTCAATCTAAAATGGCCGATTTTCGAGATAACTTTCCGTTTTGTGAAAAATTTTGGCAGAAAACACAAAAAATGGAAAAAAATACCGCTTATGTTTGTTTTAGACAAGAGTAATTCTGACAAGTCTGTCAAGAAATTAAGTCGATAGCCTTTTTCCTTCATGAGATATTGGCCTATGGAGCTTTGGGCGTTTTTGCCCAACAAGAAACATTTTGCCCCAACTACTGATGGTTTTATTTATTTGGACTCATGGCCATCATTGATAGTTTTTATTTATGAGAACTAATGAATCTAGACATAATAAAGTAAAAAAAAACACAAGAAAATTTTTTTCAATTTTTGGTCACAGTGTCCCAAAGCCATGTTTGACTGCTAGCAAAAGCCAAACGAAGAACAACTCCAATTCCAAAAGACGATAACTGTTCCTGTACACTGTGAATTCACCATTTCTAACCTTAGAAGCTTTCAAATCATCCCCCTTGTTGAGTACTGTGACGTCAAAGTAGCCCGGTCGTAACAAAAATTTCCAACTTTTGGTCAAAAATTTCAAGTCCAAACCGAAAAGTTTCTGGTGCCAAAAAAATTTTTTTTTTTTCGTCTCCAAATGGCCTGAAACGCATAAATAACCGAAAATATAAATTCGAGTTTTCGGCCGCCATTTTGGATTGTCGGAAATTCGAATCGAAATTTTTTCGATGGTTTTTACAATTTGGTGATACAGTCTTCATTTCTAAGCCATTTTAGATGGTTCAACATATCCCTGTCCCGAGATTGAGTTGAAAAATGGTCAAATTTTGAATTTTTTTTTCGTTTCGAAAAATGTTTTGGCACAAATGTGTTAACTACGTACATTTTTGTACCATAGTCTGATAGAGGGGTGTATTGCTGACATGTCTGAGAAAATTTCAAATCAATCGCCCTTTCCAGTCCAAAGATATGAGCTTCCGACTATTTTTGTTAAAGGGTTAACTAAAACATTTTCAGAAAAATGGGAATATGACGTTGGGTTACAACTTATGACCCTTTATGACTACAGAAACTTTAAAAAAATCGTTCAGAACGTTTTCGAGAAATAGTGAAAATAAAAGTGTGGAAGAATAAAAAAAAAAAAATAAAATAAAAAATAATCAATGCAATAACAAATAGATTTTCCCTTTAGGAAAATCCAAATAATAATAATAAAAAAAAAATAGTCAATGCAATAACAAATAGATTTTCCCTTCAGGAAAATCCAAATAATAAAAAAAAAAAAAAATAATCAATGCAATAACAAATAGATTTTCTCTTTAGGAAAATCAAAATAATAAAACTAGAGGAAGTGATTGTACCTTCGGAATAATACACTGGATTTTCCTAAGTGGTTTTACTCACTGTTCTACTCAGCAAGTCCTACGGGAGCTCGATACCAAATAAAAATTTGAATTGTTTTTCAGTTTCATGAAATGTTTTGGCAGAAAGGTGTTAGCCAACTACCATTTTGTGCCCTTGATTAATAGAGAAGTGTATTACAGTCATTCCTGTGAAAAGTTCAAGTCAATCGCCCCTTCCAGTCCAAAGATATCGGCTCTGCATATTTGGGCATTTTTGGGCGGTTTTGGCTGGAAAAACATTTTCCGCAATATGCAGATAGTTTTATTTATGAGAACTAATGAATCTCGACATAATAAAGTAAAAAAAACACAAGAAACTTTTTTTCAATTTTTGGTCACTGTGTCCTGAAGCCATGTTTGACTGCTAGCAGAAGCCAAACGAAGAACAACTCCAATTCCAAAAGACGATAACTGTTCATGTACACTGTGAATTCAACATTTCTAACCTTAGAAGCTTTCAAATCATCCCTGTTGTTGAGTACTCCGACGGCAAAGTAGCCCGGTCGTAACAAAAATTTCTGACTTTTGGTCGAAAATTTCAAAGTCAGAAGGGGACCGAAAATTTTCTGTGTAAAAAAAAAAAAAATTATTTCGTCTCAAAATTGAACAAAATGCATAAAAAACGAAAATAATTTTTCGATTTTTTGGCCGCCATTTTGGATTAACGAAAAATCGAAACGAAATTCTTTCGATTTTTCTTATAAAGCGGTATTACTGCCTTCAATTTGAATACCTTTCAGAGGGCTCATTATATTTAAATCTCGATATTTCAATCCAAAATGGCCGATTTTCGAGATAACTTTCCGTTTTGTGAAAAATTTTGGCAGAAAACATAAAAAAATGGAAAAAAAATACTGATTATGTTTGTTTTAGACAAGAGAACTTCTGACAAGTCCGTCGAGAAATTAAGTTGATAGCTTTTTTTCCTTCATGAGATATGAAGGTTTGGGCGTTTTGGGGCAATTTTGCACAACAAGAAACATATTGCCCCAAATACTGATGGTTTTATTTATTAGGACTCATGGCCGTCTTTAATAGTTTTTATTTATGAGAACTAATGAATCTAGACATAATAAAGTAAAAAAAACACAAGAAAATTCTTTTCAATTTTTGGTCACAGTGTCCCGAAGCCATGTTTGACTGCTAGCAGAAGCCAAACGAAGAACAACTCCAGTTCCAAAAGACGATAACTGTTCATGTACCCTTTGAATTCAGTATTTCTAACCTTAGAAGCTTTCAAATGATCCCCCTTGTTGAGTACAGTAACGGCAAAGTAGCCCGGTCGTAACAAAAATTTCCGACTTCTGGTCGAAAATTTCAAAGTCCGAAAATTTTCTGGTGCCAAAAAAAAATTTTTTTTTGTCTCCAAATGGCCTGAAAGGCATAAATAACCGAAAATATAAATTTGATTTTTCGGCCGCCATTTTGGATTGTCGGAAATTGGAATCGAAATTTTTTCGATGGTTTTTACAATTCGGTGATACAGTGTTCATTTCTAAGCCATTTTAGTTGGTTCAGCATATCCCTGTCCCGAGATTGAGTTCAAAAATGGTCAATGAATTTTTTTTCCGTTTCAAAAAACGTTTTGGCACAAAGGTGTTAACTACATACATTTTTGTACCATAGTCTGATAGAGGGGTGTATTGCTGACATGTCTGAGAAAATTTCAAATCAATCGCCCTTTCCAGTCCATAGATATGAGCTGCCGACTATTTTTGTTAAAGGGTTAACTAAAACATTTTCAGAAAAATGGGAATATGATGTTGGGTTACAACTTATGACCCTTTATGAGTACAGAAACTTTAAAAAAAATCGTTCAGAGCGTTTTCGAGAAATAGTGAAAATAAAAGTGTGGAAGAATAAAAAAAAAATGATAATAATCAATGCAATAACAACTAGAGGAAGTGATTGTACCTTCGGAACAATTCACAGGATTTTCCTTAGTGGTTTTACTCACTGTCCTTCTCAGCAAGACCTAAGGGAGCTCGATACCAAATAAAAATTTGATTTTTTTTTTTGGTTTCATGAAATGTTTTGGCAGAAAGGTGTTACCCAACTACCATTTTGTGCCTTTGATAAAAAAGAGAAGTGTATTACAGTCATTCCTGTGAAAAGTTCAAGTCAATCGCCCCTTCCAGTCCAAAGATATCTGCTCTTGCACATTTGGCTGTTTTCGGGCAGTTTTGGCTGGAAAAACATTTTTCACAATATGCGGATAGTTTTATTTATGAGAACTAATGAATCTAGACATAATAAAGTAAAAAAAAAACACAAGAATCGTTTTTCTCAATTTTTGGTCAGTGTCCCGAAGCCATGTTTGACTGCTAGCAGAAGCCAAACGAAGAACAACTCCAATTCCAAAAGATGATAACTGTTCATGTACACTGTGAATTCAGTATTTCTAACCTTAGAAGCTTTCAAATCATCCCCCTTGTTGAGTACTGTGATGGCAAAGTAGCCCGGTCATAACAAAAATTTCCGACTTTTGGTCAAAAATGTTTTTCCCCCCAAATTTTTTTTTCCTCTCCAAATGGCCTGAAATGCAAAAATAAAGGAAAATATAAATTCGATTTTTCGGCCGCCATTTTGGATTGTCGGAAATTCGAATCGAAATTTTTTCGATGGTTTTTACATTTCGGTGGTACAGTCTTCAATTCTAAGCCATTTTGGATGGTTCAGCATATCCCTGTCCCGAGATTGAGTTAAAAAATGGTCAAATTTTGAATTTTTTTTTCGTTTCGAAAAGCGTTTTGGCACAAAGGTGTTAACTACATACATTTTTGTACCATAGTCTGATAGAGGGATGTATTGCTGACATGTCCGAGAAAATTTCAAATCAATCGCCCTTTCCAGTCCAAAGATATGAGGTGCCGACTATTTTTGTTAAAGGGTTAAAAAAATGGGAATATGACGTTGGGTTACAATTTATGACCCTTTATGAGTACAGAAACTTTAAAAAAAATCGTTCAGAGCGTTTTCGAGAAATAGTGAAAATAAAAGTGTGGAAGAATAAAAAAAAAAAAAAAAAAAAAAAAAAAAAATAATCAATGCAATAACAAATAGATTTTGCCTTTAGGAAAATCCAAATTATTTATTGGTATTTAATACTATTCATAGTTAATTGTGACAACAACATGGAGATAAAATCAAGTTTCATCAATCGTTTACACCCATGTTGTCCGGTTTAGTGGACTTCCTCCTCCAGCATTGGTGACTGGGTCCAATTTTGCCAGTAAAGCAAACAAGCATTGCTTGACTTCCCGAAGTTAACATGGGGAAATACTGTGAATGTCTTTTATTAGAATAAATTGTTACGAGCAGACAAATGGGTTACTTTCTCGTCGGGAATTCACTTTGGCAAAGGAATTATCAAATGGAGTGGCTTGATACTGTTCTGAGTACACAAATAAACGAAACGAAGGAATGGGCTGTGTTTACAGCTACTGTGTGAGAGAGAGTGAGCCATCTATTTGATCAGCGACTTCTCGGCCGCGCATGTGGCATTTGTTGTGTCTGGTTGGGGTAATTGTTCCCTGTTGAGGTCTCGTTTGCCAGTAAAGGGTCACATCCGGGGTGATGGTATACCCTCGGCCAAATGACTATATTGGACCATAAGTTTATCTTGTGATGGTGTCCATTTAGCAAATAATGGCTATTACTGGTGATATAACCAAAATCATCTGCTTATGTCTTGATTCGGACCGTGAGCAGTCATGTACAATTTAGTTGGAGGTAAAGGGCACACAACAGTCTGTAATAGCCAAACCAGACCTGTTTGGGAAATAAGCCGTCTCTGTGCAACGTTTTGCAGGGTGCCTCACCCAGCCACGCTTCACTTTTAAGCGATTGTCCTGCATGAAAATCTTGATGACGGCTATTTGAAAATGGACTTATAACAGATCTTTGCTTGCTCTTTTTTTTGGTGGTGGTGGGGGGGGGGGGGGTGGCATACAAGCACAAGAATACACAGTACACGCTACGAGTTCCTTCTCAGCAAATAAACTTGTTCGGCGTTACAGAGGGTTCTATCCGCATCAGGTAAAGTACTGAAGCCCAAGATATTCATGCCGACACCAAATATTTGTTAAAAACATGTTTTGACTCACCATTTTCACACAGGTAACAAACAATTTTCGAAGCGGTTATCGTATGCCTGAACGCTAGAAATGCATTCTGAGAGTGTCCTATTTCCAAACTTTTCTATGGGAGCATGCCCCAAGACCCCACTAGCATGGCCAACACTTGCTGTTGGCCACCTGTTACTTCGCAGCAGAAACCTACGTGACCTCCCCCCCCCCCCCCCCCCCCCCCCCCCCACAGACACACTAACTTTGAACTTTCAAATTGCTCCACGGCCCTTGCCATGTGTATTCAAGTCAATAACAGATGGCCTTTGGTTTGGGAAATTTAAAACAATACGACGCCACACCTTTGATTCGTAATAGATTTGAATCACAAAGAAGAAAATGACAATATTCACCAGTCCTCTGAATTGGCTGTGACACTAAATTTTGGCAATGCCGTCGCCACTGCCACCGTCATCAAATTCAGTGAGAAATTTGTTTTCAATTTTTGGTCACAGTGTCCCGAAGCCATGTTTGACTGCTAGCAGAAGCCAAAGGAAGAACAACTCCAATTCCAAAATACGATAACTGTTCATGTACACTGTGAAGTCAACATTTCTTACCTTAGAAGCTTTCAAATCATCGCCGTTGTTGAGTACTGTGACGGCAAAGTAGCCTGGTCGTAACAAAAATTTCCGACTTTTGGTCCAAACCGAAAATTTTTCTAGTGCAAAAAAAAATTTTTTTTCATCTCCAAATGGCCTGAAACGCATAAATAACCGAAAATAAAAATTAAATTTTTCGGCTGCCATTTTGGATTGTCGGAAATTAGAGTCGAAATTTTTTCGATGGTTTTTACAATTCGGTGATACAGTCTTCATTTCTAAGCCATTTTAGATGGTTCAGCATATCCCTGTCCAAAGATTGAGTTCAAAAATGGTCAAATTTTTAATTTTTTTTTTGTTTCGAAAAACGTTTTGGCAGAAAGGTGTTAACTACATACATTTTTGTACCGTATGCTGATAGAGGGGTGTATTGCTGACATGTCTGTGAAAATTTCAAGTCAATCGCCCTTTCCAGTCCAAAGATATGAGCTTCCTACTATTTTTGTTAAAGGGTAAACTAAAACATTTTCAGAAAAATGGGAATATGATGTTTAGTTGGAACTTATGACCCTTTATGAGTACAGAAACTTTAAAAAACATCGTTCAGAGCGTTTTCAAGAAATAGTGAAAACAAAAGTGTGGAAGAATAATAATAATAAAAAAAAATAATCAATCCAATAACAAACTAGAGGAAGTGATTGTACCTTCGGAACAATACACAGGATTTTCCTTTGTGTTTTTACTGACTGTTCTACTCAGCAAGTCCTAATGCAGCTCCATACCAAATAAAAATTTCAATTTTTTTCGGTTTCGTGAAATGTTTTGGCAGAAAGGCGTTAATCGACTACCATTTTGTGCCCTTGATTAATAGAGAAGTGTTTTACAGTCATTCTCGTGAAAAGTTCAAGTTAATCGCCCCTTCCAGTCCAAAGATATCGGCTCCTGCATATTTGGGCGTTTTTGGACGGTTTTGGCTGGAAAAACATTTTCCGCAATATGCGGATAGTTTTATTTATCAGAACTAATGAATCTAGACATAATAAAGTAAAGAAAAACACAAGAAATTTTTTTTCAATTTTTGGTCACAGGGTCCCGAAGACATGTTTGACTGCTAGCAGAAGCCAAACGAAGAACATCCCAAATTCCAAAAGATGACAACTGTTCATGTACACTGTGAATTCAACATTTCTAACATCAGAAGCTTTCAAATCATCCCCGTTATTGTGTACTCTGACCCCAAAGTAGCCCAGTCGTAACAAAAATTTTGGACATATGGTCAAAAATTTCAGTCTGAAGCGGACCGAAAATTTTCAGTGTAGAAAAAAAAAGAATTTTTTGTCTCAAAATTGAACGAAACGCATAAAAAACGAAAAAAAAGATTTTCGATTTTTTGGCCGCCATTTTGGATTAACGAAAAATCGAAACGAAATTCTTTCGATTTTTCTTATAAAGCGGTATTACTGCCTTCAATTTGGATCCCTTTTAGAGGGCTCATTATATTTAAATCTTGATATTTCAATCCAAAATGGCCGATTTTTGAGATAACTTTCCGTTTTATGAAAAATTTTGGCAGAAAACATAAAAATGGAAAAAAATACCGATTATGTTTGTTTTAGACAAGAGTAATTCTGACAAGTCTGTCAAGAAATTAAGTCGATAGCTTTTTCCTTCATGAGATATTGGCCTATGAAGCTTTGGGCATTTTTGGGTGTTTTTGCCCAACAAGAAACATTTTACCCCAAATATTGATGGTTTTATTTATTAGGACTCATGGCCGTCATTGATAGTTTTTATTTATGAGAACTAATGAATCTAGACATAATAAAGGAAAAAAAAGATAAGAAAATTTTTTTCAATTTTTGGTCACAATGCCCCGAAGCCATGTTTGACTGCTAGCAGAAGCCAAAGGAAGAACAACTCCAATTCCAAAAGAGGATAACTGTTCATGTACACTGTGAATTCAACATTTCTAACCTTAGAAGCTTTCAAATCATCCCCGTTGTTGAGTACTGTGATGGCAAAGTAGCCCGTTCGTAACAAAAATTTCCGACTTTTGGTCGAAAATTTCTAAGTCCTAACCGAAAATTTTTCTGGTGCAAAAAAAATTTTTTTTTCATCTCCAAATGGCCTGAAACACATAAATAACCGAAAATAAAAATTCGATTTTTCGGCCGCCATTTTGGATTGTCGGAAATTCGAATCGAAATTTTTTCGATGGTTTTTATAATTCGGTGATACAATCTTCATTTCCAAGCCATTTTGGATGGTTCAGCATATCCATGTCCCGAGATTGAGTTAAAAAATGGTCAAATTTTGAAAAAAATTTTCGTTTCAAAAAATGTTTTGGCAGAAAAGTGTTAACTACATACATTTTTGTAAGATATTCTGATAGAGGGGTGTATTGCTGACCTGTCTGCGAAAATTTCAAGACAATCGCCCTTTCCAGTCCAAAGATATGAGCTGCCGAATATTTTTGTGTTTTTTGGCATAAAGGGTTAACTAAACAATTTTCAGAAAAATGGGAATATGACGATTAGTTACAACTTATGACCCTTTATGAGTACAGAAACTTTAAAAAAAATCGTTCAGAGCGTTTTCGAGAAATAGTGAAAATAAAAAGTGTGGAAGAATAATAATAATAATAATAATAATAATAAAAAAATAATCATTGCAATAACAAATAGATTTTCCCTTTAGGAAAATCCAAATAAATTTTCCCTTTAGGAAAATCAAAAAAATAATCATTGCAATAACAAATAGATTTTCCCTTTGGGAAAATCCAAAATATTCAGTGCAATAACAAATAGATTTTCCCTTTAGGAAAATCCAAAATAGATTTTCCCTTTAGGAAAATCCAAATAACAAAATAAAGTGCATTGAAAAGGTATATATAATTTTTGTCAGGAAAATAGTGGATTTTATGATTTTGAAGAAGATTAATTTGCCAATGCATAAGTAACGAATCCGAAAACCACAAAATGATCGGCAATTCGAAAGCCTTGTCTTCAATGTAATGATAACATACTACAGACTCGGAGAAAGCATTTTTATGACACACCCTCTGATGTGTTGTGATGGTGTAATGCAATACCACCAACACAAAAGTTTGATGTTCCGGGTGTGGCCATGTCCCAATGATGTTTATTCCGGTCATGTGACCATGATGTGGTTCTTTCAGAGATATGCATTTCGGGTGATCGTAAGAATGCAGGGACGTGATCACTCCTGCCTTTTGTTTGAGACAATGTATGAGCAGATTTGCAAACAAATTGTAGCTAATACTTGAGCTGTTAATGTCATAACTGCAAAAAAATGCTTTGAAATTCCCTCCACGGTGATCCAGTATTTACAGGCTGTCTGAACGTTTTTGTTCAGGAAAGTCTGTATCAATGCGCACTAAAAAGATAACATCAACCACTTTTAAAAAAAAATAACCGCGCGTATAAAGTCGGGACGATGCACATAAAATGAAGTAATATTCAAAAAAAGTTAGCTGAATGCTTCAGAAATCACTTTTTCTCGAAGTATATTCTATGTGAGCAGGAACTATATTGAGCGTGTTGATTTCCCTCGATGCTGTAAAGTTATTTACTTCGAAGTAACCATGGATCTCTGCCACGACTTTGTTGATGTCCGCAAAGGACCTTTAGAAGATGTGCTGAAAATGATGCATTTGCTCTTTTAAATAAGGCGTGATTGTACAGAACTGCGATTTTTTTCTTGTAAACTACCATACCAACACGAGTGTCGATCAATGTCATTTGTCATCGTTTTAGACTGACAAATGTGACAAATCTCCTTTACCGGAAACTATCTCCCAATTTGCATATCATAATAAACATGACAGCGGTCAACGTGACTGTGATGGTCAAAACCCAAACGAATTATCAAATCCATGGTCAAAATTAGCTGCAATTGGAATTTAAACAGATGAAATACACGAAATATTCGTAATTTCTTCAGTATCCGTGCCAAGTTACTTTTTAACCTGACACACCAGACCACATGCGTTCAGTTTTGTTTGTCAGGATCATTCTGCCTGCAGATGTTTGTGGTAATAGTACGAGAAGGCGACAGAAGCCAACTATTTTCCCATCATCTATAAATTAATTACAATTCATAATTCTGTTTATTTTGCTGAAATTATGAATTGATAAGGTGGGTGTGTTGTGATTATTATGAATTGATAAGGTGGATGTGTTGTGATTATTATGAACTGATAAGGTGGGTGTGTTGTGATTATTATGAATTGATAAGGTGGGTGTGTTGTGATTATTATGAATTGATAAATATAAACATATCCGTAATAAGGTAAATAATATGAAGAAAAAGGCTAAATCTACATACTTCTCTAAATTAGACTCTTCTCTCTCTATAAATCGCGACCCGAAAACGTTTTGGCATACCGTTAAACAACTATTATGTAATTTTGATAGTAAGTCTCAAGTTCAGCACCTTGAAACTGTGACTGACGCTGCAAATTTGGTAACTATATCCAGTGATCAACAAATGGCTAACTTGCTTAATACAAATTTTCTGAAAAATAGCGAAATCCACGACGAAGGACATGACTTGCCTGTGTTCCGTTCCAAGAGCCCAGAAATTCTTTCCGACATTAATGTTACGGAAGCAGACATCTACGAGATACTGAGCTCGCTAGAAATCAATAAAGCAGTCGGCCATGACGACATCAGTAATCGAATGCTGAAGGAGGCACGGCAAACATTATGCAAGCCACTCCTATTATTATTCCAGCAGTCACTTACTTCTCGCACGTATCTATCGGACTGGAAGCTGGCGACAGTTATACCAATCTTCAAGAAAGGCAACACCCACGACCCTACCAACTATAGGCCCGTTTCTCTTCTTAGTTGTGTGAGTAAAGTAAAAAAAAAGATTATTTTCAAGAACGTATTCGACCACTTTCACAACAATAATCTGTTCTTTAAATACCAGTCTGGTTTCCTACCGAAACACAGTACTGTATTCCAGCTACTAGAAATCTACCACAACTTATGTTTTGCCTATGACAACCGTCTCTTCTCACTAGAGGTTTTTTGTGACATATCAAAAGCATTTGATAGGGCCTGGCATAAGGGGCTTATTTTTAAATTGAGGCAATATGGTATTACATGATCCATCCTGGAATGGTTCGAAAGCTATCTGAAAAAACGTCAACAACGAGTAATAATAAATTCTGCTTATTCTGACTATCTCCCCGTTAAGTGTGGAGTACCACAGGGATCAGTGCTGGGGCCGCTACTCTTTTTGATTTACATCAATGACATTTCTGAATATATGTCCTCTGCAGGTTCGTGTAGGCTATTCGCAGATGACACATGTATAACAAAAAAAAAAAAAACAATTTTGATCTTGATCAGCTCAGTATAGATATTAATCTGGAACTTAATGTTGTATTAGAATGGGCTCAGCAGTGGCTCGTAAATTTTAACCCGTCAAAAACCAAGGTTATGCTATTTACCAGGAAAGCAGTAGCCGTGAGTCCAGGTGTGAGATTTGGGGGGGACACTTCAGGATCTCACAACTGAACATACACACCTCGGATTAACATTACAAACTGACTTGAACTGGAATACACATATTTCCAACATATGCAAGAAAGCTAACTCTAGGCTTTCCCAGTTGAGAAGACTTAAATTTACACTGAGCAGAAAAACTCTTGAAATAATGTACAAGTCATTTATACTTCCAATAATAGAGTACGCAGACGTAGTATGGGCCGAAGCCCCCGATTACTTACTTTCTAGTCTAGATAGAATACATACGAAAGCCGGGAGGATGATAACTGGACTCACAAGGTCGGTACCGTCTTCGAGAGTATTTTTAGAACTCGGCTGGGAAACCCTAGAACAACGACGAAAATTGCATAAGATGGTGACCTTCTTCAAAATTATCCATGGGGATGCCCCAAAATACCTCCTTGAACTATTGCCCCAGTCATTCCAGAACTACTCGCCATATAACACACGTGCTCGTTCGAATTTCAAAATTCCTCTGATGCACACTGAATTATTGAAAAAATTTTTCATCCCATCTTGTATCTTAGAGTGGAACTCACTTCCTATGGATATAAAGAACCTGGAATCTTTAAGTGAATTTACTAAGTATTTCAAAAGCGAGGTATGTAGGCCACCATCTTATTTTGGAATCTGTTCAAGAAAGATGAATATACTGCATTGCAGAGTACGTAATGCATGCAGTGATTTAAATTTTGACAAATTTCAAAATTATATCCACGACACACCAAACTGCTCATGTGGCAACGGCCTGGAAGACGCATCACACTACTTTTTTGTCTGCCCAAAATATACCAATGAAAGATTAATACTACAACAGGACCTGGCCAACATCACAATTAATTCTGTTACGGATATCCTCTACGGTATCCCTAACATGCCACCATCTGCAAATGACCATCTGTTTCGAGTAATACAAAAGTATATCAAAGCAACCAATCGATTCAATACCTTTGAGAATATTCATTCAGGAGGTAGTTAGTTCTATGTTTCCAGGCCCCCGGAAAATAATGTAGTGCTGGTCTACTATGGCGGACAGTGCCGCATCATTGGAAAAATTGCTCTGGTAGCCATTGAGTGGTGTGCAAGTCGTTTATAGTGACTGGCCTGATTAACCCTTTGCCGGAAGTAGTGGTCTAAATCTGCCAGCGCTATTCACAAAATCACTAATTTCTTCTCTTTTTTAACCTCAAAATATAGCTTGCGTCTCCTAATTGGAGCGAGCTCGTTCAGCTCGTTCCAGTGAGGAATCATGAGCTGTGTGTTTGGTACAGAGGATGGAAAAGAGATAGTTATTCGAGAGGTTTAGTTGCAAATTCCCTCTGCCTTTCTCGATGGGTAAGGTGTTAACTACGATTGGCGGATCTTGACTTACCCGCACCGTGTTTATGAAATAGCTACACACGTTGGAACTGATCATATATATTAGTGTCACGTATATACTATTGTCACGTGAGAACCATGGGGTTCTGTCTTCCGGTGGAAGAGAGAGCATTGTGGTTATCAGATGACGATATATCGTTAGACGTAGCTTACCTACTTTATATATGATGACAAAACACTGCAAGCACCTTGCAGTGACGGGGCTCTTCTGGAGCGCTGCGGCCTGGTGAGTTGGCTGGAGACAGTTTGATATTTGTTTGATGAGTACAAGGTATCAGTCCCCCTCTTTTCTTCCTTCTCTTTTCTTTCGCTGAATATCTACCATATTAACACCATTGCAATCTTGAATAGCGTATTGTTTATTATGATGTGTATATATTGAAAAAATGCTGCATTTACTTGTTAATCGTATACAAAGGAGAGGACGTGTTTTAAGTGTTGAGCACTTGTTGTCCAATCCTTTTTGTTTATTTTGACAAATAAAATATGTTTAAACTAAACTATGAATTGATAAGGTGGGTGTGTTGTGATTATTATGAATTGATAAGGTGGGTGTGTTGTGATTATTATGCCCCGGACACGGAAGTTGGAAAGTCAAAGGCGTATCTAGAGCCATGGAGACCTCTGTTCGTTCATACCAACATTCCCCCTTGTATCTCAACCACTGCTACAATTTGAAGGATATTTGGCGTTGTGGTCGAGCATCATGGGAAAACCATGCCCGTGTAACTGCTGCAGCGTGCGTTTCTTCCACACATTTTTTCCAGAGTTATGGTCCTTTTTAATTTTGTTTATAACTAGTTGATTTGTACATTTTGTTGGAAAGTGCCTGCTGACTGCCTCGAATTAATTGCAACAAAGTATTTTTTGTGAATATTTTGTTCCTATTACTTATAAAGCAACAAGTTAATGAATATTCTGTAAAGCCACCAATCTGATGGTTGACACTTTTATCTGAGCTGTTATGGAGGCTTCTGTAACTCAACTTGTGATTATGGCAGAGTTTTTCTATTCACCCATTAATCGGCAAATTAAGTTTTATAGTTGGAAGTAAGAAGCATGAAAGGATCAGAACTTTAAAAAGTCTAAAAAGAATGTTTTGCAATGTAATATTATGTTTGCAGATACACTTCTTTGGAGGGTTACCTGTCTGAAAGTGTTTGGAGCATGTGTGTCGTCACGATTTTCAAAAAGATAAAATAAGTTAAACTTTGATGAAAAATGCATATGCCATAAGTGCCGAAGGTCCAGACAAAGAAGGGAAGGGGACCTCCCACCCCCAACCCCGTGGGGGTACAATTGTAACAAATGCAGCTCACTTGCCACCTTTTGGGGATTTCTTTGCGTACTGCGTTCTTGAAAAAATATGTGAATACCTATGAATGGGAGACCTACTGGATGTGCCCTTCTGATTTCAATATGCCAATAAGCCTCTTTTGGAAAAGTACAGGCAATAATGGTTATGTAGGGTTGATTTGATGTGTTTTGAATAAAAATGTACTTTTATGTACATTTGATGGTTTTTGCACTGACAGGTTACAGTTACTCTTATTTCTTCTCCAAGAGATAACATGAGTGTATTGGTGTCGTCCAAGAGTAAAAGAAGCTATGTTACTTATTGATAAACCAGACAAATTTAACAATTTAATCACTATCAAATTGATGCATGGGGTAAAAGGGGTTACAGTGCAAGAGGATTGTAAATATGTTTGTTCAACTACAATGTATGACTTTGCAGTGCATTCTACGAAGGAAAATATCATAGTTTCTTGCCAAACCACCACAGTCACACATCATATGCAGCTTTATATTGGAAGACTCTCTTTTGTCCTTCCACACTTCTTCAAGTGGACTCCTTCAAGTTGACCTTTGTTGAACCTCCCCAAAACAAAACATAAACAAAAGAAAATGTCTGTCTTCAATCAGAGAGCACTCCACTTATAACATTTGGCCTCAATCTTTATTACTTTCAAGAATTAGGAAAAGATTTCTTCGAGTGTGTGCTTCAATGTTTGTAGAATACAGCTGTTATTTTATCTTGTAATATTTTATTGTAAAAATTGTGTTCTCTTACTTATGCCATAGCAGACTTTCAGGCAGTAATATCTACACATGGCAGCAGTTCCATGGCGAATTCCAGTTTCCATGTTCTATGTTTCGTTCCAAGCATTTTGGTATATACTTTATTGGGGTTATTCATTTTGGGTCTTTTTTAGACTTAAATCAGTTGACGAATGTTGAAGTTATTGCAATATCAAGCTCAAAATTAGTTGATTTTAGCTGCAACAAAAATATTATCCAGTCAGCCCAATAATTCTGCGGCCCTGCATCACTCGAACCAAGGCATTGTTCCTTGAAACCAATGTGCCAAATATCTGTCAAATCGGTTGACGTTTGTTGAAGTATCGCGTTATCAAGCTCAAAATTAGTAGATTTTAACAAAGGGCCAGCACTTTTGTGAAAAAGCATCATCAGGTGTTGCACTTGCATATCAAACCACATACCAAATATCAAAATCCGTCCAAAAACAACAAGTTTTTAGCAAAAAGGGCTGCCCGCCCGGCGACCGGCCCCCGCCATTCCAATAGTCAAGGCTTCTTTTTTTTTTGAAAATTCGACTAAAAATAGGAAACTTCGTGAATAGAATTAAATAAGTATGCCTAAAGATATCACACAAAATAAAGACAAATAGCCGGTTTTTGTTTTTTTAAAACTGGCATCAATTGCTTATCAAATAATAATTACCGTCTGCCGTCTAACTTTTGTTAACGATTCCTTCATTTTCCTACAGCCCCAAGAGATTTATTAACTTTAAGTAGCGAACCCGGGGCAGATGAAACGGATAAATTACCAAATAACGTCGACGTTATTTCTTGAATCCAGAGACGGAATACGATGGACGTTTTCACGGCGACGTCTTTTTCTCGAATCTGACAAATAATTGACCACATCGGTGTCACTAAATTGAGATACGTCGGATATGACATACAAATCTGCTATTGCTCACCCCCTCCCCTTATACACCCTGCAAGTATAAAGATCTCAATATTAAAATTTATTGCCTGATGCTCTCTATATGGATATGGGTTAACTTGGAAAGGGGAGGGGGGGGGGGAGTATTACTGATTTTTGGCTCACCAACGTTAGTTGTGTGAGCCTATGGCATAGCCCTCATGTCGGCGTCGGCGTCGGCGTCGGCGTCCGCTCTCAAATATTTTGAACTTTTGTGTACAGGTTTTGATTTTTTGGCTTTTCAAATTTTTTTTAGTTTCAGCATATTGCTATAGTGGTTCACTATAACATTTAACTCTTTTCCAGGGTATTTTGTCGTAATTTTAACCCTTTGAATCAAATTTTAGACTTATTTTGATGTTTGCGTGCAGGTTTTGATGTTTTTTTTCCCTTTCTTTCAAGTGGAGATTTACCTTGCAGCATGTGTCCATGCTTTCTATTGTATGTAAACATGCATCTTAGGGCTATGTTTGTATTATTTAACCCTTTTCCTGCTGAATTACTTCATTTTTGGACTTTTATGTACAGCTTTCGGACTTAGGCTTACAGCTTCTTACTTTTATGTACAGGTTGTGATAAAAAAAACAATTTCAAGTGAGGTTGACCTCACTGCATATTGCAGTGGTGGTTATTATAACATTGATATCTTTCCAGTGCATTTTTAAAAAAATGTTAACCCTTTGAATAGATTTTTAGACTTATTTTGACGTTTGCGTGCAGGTTTTCATGGGGTTTTTTTTCCCTTTCTTCCAAGTGTAGAGTTTCTGCATATTGCTATGGTGGTTCACTATAACATTTAACTCTTTTCCAGGGTATTTTGTCTTAATTTTAACCCTTTGAATCAAATTTTAGACTTATTTTGATGTTTGCGTGCAGGTTTTGATGGGTTTTTTTTCCTTTCTCCCAAGTGGAGATTTACCTTGCAGCATATCTCCATGCTTCTTAGGGGTTATTATTATATTATTTAACCCTTTAGCTGCTTATTTTCTTTAATTTTGGACTTTTGTGTGCAGGTTTTGAACTTTTTTTTTTACTCCAGCCACCCGTTTACATTGGCCACCTGTTGTGAGCCACTGGGTACTGATACCCCCTCTACTTTTTTTTTTTTTTTGGGGGGGGGGGGTGGCGTGGTAGATGTGCTCTATACCCCCCTCCCTCCCCCACACACACCCATGGCTACGCCACAGGTGCCACCGTCCCTCCACTTGGGCAATCGTGATTAAGTGCCTTGCCCAATAACACAACGCTGTTACCCCTGGTGGTATCGAACCGTCGATCTCTCGGTTTGATGTTATTAGTAGATCTTGTACCCGATCGACCCACATTGGCAAGATCTCATGTGACGTCATATACACATGGCCCTGTTACTTCATTTTTGGTTGTCATGGTAGCCCGCGTGAGCACCATGATGAGACATCATCCCCATAGTGATACGTGGTCTTAGTGTGCATGCGCAGCGCGTTTTGTTGAGGTGATGCGTGTTCCCGTCGTCGATTTTGTATATCGGACGCCGCCATCTTGGTTTCTATGTTAGCACCTGATTGCTATGTGACCACAAACCTAATAATAATAACACTTTGGCCAGCCGCTGTTTTGTCGCGGTTCTCGGACGAGAAGGCCATGGTTACCCCTGTGCTCCCAACTGCCTCCCTATTCCCACGCTTCTTCTCTCCTCCCAACACTCGGAGACGAACTGCTTGATGATATCCCTTGTCCCATTCTTCCCATTCTCTCCGATTAGCATATTAACCCTCTCCTTTGAGTCTCCCCCTAACCACATGTCCTTCATTCTCCCATCCCACTTCCCCATTATACTCCCAGTGAATCTCATTCTTTTAGGCTGATACTTTGGGCATTCAAGAAGAAAGTGTTCCAGGGTCTCCACCATGTCCAAGTTACACATCTGGCACTCCCTTTCACCGTCTTTCCCAATTTTTCCCCTCAGCTCCAGGGATCGCGACCTCAGCTTGAACAACAGTGACCCCCCAAAGGTGCCATCAAGGTACTCTTCAAAACCTGGCTTCTCTTTATCACGCAGGCCACCCAAAGACCTCTTTGATTTGACCCCCTCTCGCCAATTACGGTTACAATCTTCCATGACCCTTTCTCTGACGATTTTTTTACCCTGGTTTGCCCCAACGTCCAGGTCCGAGATCTCCAATCAGTAGTTCTCTACTAGCTCCCTCATTTGGACCATCCACCCCGTTTTGATATTTGAGTTGAAAATTCTCAGGAACATTACTTTACACCATCGGCTGTCGGGGAGATTTACCAAATAATTAAGATAACCGAGCTTCAACAGGTCTATCCTGTCCTTGATCCTCATCCACCCAAGCTCACCCCTGATTGCTTCTAGCGCTGCGGCATTACTCGACCCCGTTATCCATCGGCCTGCATCGTTCTGCAGGATTTCCAAGCTCTTTACGGCCGTCTGGTTTAGGGGTACCACTTCCGTACCGTGTGTTATACTTGGCAGACCCACCATTTCCCAAATGGTTTTCCCCACGAAAACCTTATTGAAACTGTTTCTCCCTATATGTTTCATTTGGTTAAGGATTCGCTTCCCCTTCAGAATCAATTTATTTGTGTGGTTCCGGTAGATGCCTCTTCCTGTAATGTTTATATTTACCCCCAAATACTCGTAATCACCCGTCTCTCCCACACTGAGAAGTTTGCTGCTCCCTTCCGGAATGCAGAACTCACCCACTCTCCACCTTCGAGTGGGGTCCACTTTGCGGCCCACAGGTATAACTTTGCTCTTGCTTTCATTAAGTTCGAGTCTCCATTTGCTCCCATATTTCCCAACAATTCCCAGCATTTTCGTTAGCCCCTCTTCGCTCTCTGACACTAGAACCATATCGTCTGCAAAAAATAGCCCTGGGATCTTCACGTCACCAACTGCTACCCCCTCCTCGCTACGCAGGAGTTCATCTCCTAAGCCTTTGATGTACAATGCAAACAGGATCGGCGAAAGGATACACCCCTGTTTTAGGCCTATCTCCATAGGCACACGTTTCGTTGTAATGTTTCCCAGGTTAAGTTCACTCTGTACATCTTGATATAATGCTTTCATAATTCCAACAAACTCGCCTCCTAAGCCCATAGCCTCCAGCTTGCGCTACATACCTTCCCTCCATACTCTATCGTATGCCTTCTTGATATCCAAAAAGGCCATAAACATCTTTTTCTTTTTTGCTTTCGCGGATTCTATCATTTGGGATAGTGTGAAAAGATGGTCAGTAACTCTCCTTCCCTTCCTGAAGCCATTCTGGATTTCTCCCAAAAAACCCTTCTCCTCAATTACCTCCTCTAGTCTCCCATAAAGGACTTTACAGAAAACCTTTCCAATGTTGCTACTGACAGAGATACCTCGATAGTTATCCAAAACGTCTTTTTCCCCCTTTTTGTGAATAAATGTCACTTTGCTTTCCCTCCACTCCTTTGGGACCTCTTGTTTTTCTATGGCTAAATTGAATAGGGCAGTTAGGCTTTCCAAGAGTTCCTCTCCCCCTTTTTTCATAAACTCGTTAGGAATTTCATCCACCCCTCCCGCTTTTCCATTCCTCAATTTTGAGATCACCCTTCTCACCTCCTCAGTTTTGATTTCGCTGCACACGAAGTCCGAGAGATTTTCCTCGACCTGGTTCGGACACTCCGGTGGGTTCCCCATGCCCCATCGCTTATCGTTTACCTTTTCCCAGTGCTTGACTAGTTCTAATGCGATTTGATCTCGCTCTTCTGTAACTCTGCCATCTACTTTAATGCTCTGTTGGTTATTCCCTTTGTTACGTTTGTTCACCCATTTCCAAAATACGCTCGAACTCGACCCCCCTGTCGTTCTTATCGTCCTAATAAGACTGCCATTTCGCACTCTCCGGTTGTCGTCTTTAATCTTGTTTACTTTATTTCGTGCTTGTTGGTATTCTTCCTTTGCTACCATGGCCTCATTGCTTTCCACCCCCTTAAGTTTTCTGCTTCTCCTGTATGCAGCACATTTAGCTTTTCTAACCTTTATGGCCCTTTTCAGTTCTTCGTTCACTCTGTACCCAAGTTCCCGTGTTGGCACCCTAATCTTTCCTACACTTTCCTTCCCTGCCTCCACTAGGCTCGCAACTATGGCGTCGGCCATCTTCTGGACACTACCCCCCTTGTGTACGGCTGCAAGCTTTGGTTTCAGTTTTTCTTCGAACTTCACCCAGTCGGCATCCTTTTTGAGTTCCCAAATATCCTTGAAGCTTCCTTTCCTTTTCTCTAGGTTTTTGGCCCTCATCGTCACTGTAATCAAGTTGTGATCACTATCCAACTCCATTTTGCCCTCATCATCCACTTCTACCCTTATCACCTCCCTCCATAAATTCATATCTATGAGAATGTAGTCAATTATTGATTTTCTGTCGTTTCTCTCCCAGGTCCATTTCCCCTTACATCTAGCGTCCCTGTTCAGAATCTTCAGACCGAGCTCATTTGTGAAGTTCAACAGCTTCCTTCCATTCCTGTTGACTTTCTTGTCCCCACCCTCTATGCCTTCTTCCTTGTCACCTATGTGTCCATTAAAGTCGCCCATCAGAATTATACCGAGCCCCCTGTTTTCTAGTTCAGTGATATTGGACCTTAGTGTTGAGTATATCGAGTCATTCCACTCGGGTTTACTTCCCTCCACCGCACAGTACACAATCCCAAGGGCAATACTTTTGTTTCTCAGACTGATCTTTACCCCTCCAATTTCTTTTGACACATCAGCCGAGGTGATAATATCTTCCAGATCTGTAATCAGCGACGGTTTTAAATCCTCTTTAATGTACATGCCTACCCCTCCCCCCTTTTTTCTGGCCTTCCGTTCGCCCTACACCTATCCACACACACCCGCTTACTTGGTCTACCCGTTCCTCGTGTCTTACCCACGTCTCGCTTAAGCCCATGACATCAAACTCCTCTGCCTCGATCAATGTAGCAATTTCACTTACTTTCCGGTGGAGACCCTGGATGTTGCTATAACCCACTTTCAGGGTACCGAGGTTCATTGCCCTCTGCCTATTGGGCCCATTGTTTTCTGGTGCTAGTCTTGGTAGACTTATTCTGTCCCCCTCACTCTTGTTCACCCCACCTATGTCCACTCTCGTTATACTTGCCTCTGACCTCCCTAATAGGAAAGGAATGTGTTCGGAGGGTGTGTTCGGTTGAACAGGAGTAAATTTAATTGCAACAAACAACCAGACAATCCCTCAAAATAATCCAAAACTACCGAAAACATCTAGGCAAACCACCATCTAGGGCTTATAATAGTAGCGCGTATTGCTATATGATGGGAGATCTCCTGTGGATAAGTTCAAGTGAACTAAAATACATCGAATTACAACAAACATCCAGACATACATGTACCCTCTGAACCACGGAAATAACTTTATTTGGCAGGAATTCCTCTATTTTGGGCTAAAAAGAGTAGCACGCAGTGCTTTAAGGTGCGTTTCCTGGTGTGAGTAATTTTATTGGTTCGAATATTTAGTAGAATTACCCAAATAAATCCAACAATTGTTTTGCTAGTGCGGATTTCCCACTAAATCCTCGGTTTCTATCTGTTGTCCCGAGAATTCTTCTTTTTGCCCAACAATATCTATCCGCATTCCTTTGTATACGAGTAACTTTATTGTTTCGGATTTGCACCATAGTCTCAGTATTTTATCTATCCCGGTCTATTGTGCGGTTTATCCTATTTCCTGCCCTGTTTTGCCTTTTACTGATTCCATTTCCGCCTATTCCAACAGTCTGTTTTTTCTTAGCTGTCTCTGTTTTTACCTTCCCTGAGTTTAACGAAGTCCTCCATGATTCTCAAACCGAAAATACAATCAAGCAGGGATAGGTATTATTCGAACGACTCGAATCTGATCGAGCAAATAAGCTTTCGGACAGTTACTGAAAAAGTCATTGCTCGAACGACCCAAATCCCGTCGAGCAAATGGGTATCGAAAGAGCGATTCCTTTTACGACTCTTACATGTATGCTCATTGGGGTATAGGGGGGTACCTATGACATGGTGATGGAGTACTGTAGTATACATTTGGGAGGCTATCTTTTGGAGGATACCTTCCTGATGATAATTTAGCCGCTAGTATCTGTCCAGTTCCCTGCATCTAGACCGCTCCATGATATTCATCTCTCCAACACCTCTATTACTGACTTTTCCAATATTGACATCGTCTGTCCTATGATTATCGTTTACGGTAGCCACCAAATTCTATAGGCTTCTTCCACCCCTGTATCCTTGTACTATTACTATCACTAGTACAGGCTTGCTAACTATATCAGATTGCTCGAACGACCAGAATCCCATCGAGTAAATGAGCCATCGAGTGCCTGAGCGAGTGACTCCACGTACGACTCTTTTGCTCATCTTGGTTTTGAAGGATACTTATGACATGATGATTCCGCATTGAAAGATGTCTTTTGGTGCATGTTGGAGGTTACCTGTCTGAAGATAATTATTGTTCCCAATACCCGATCAACTTTTGGTTTCTATAGCTCTAAGACCATCGTCTGTCCTACCATAAGCTTCTACTGTAGTCACCCATTTCTATAGACTTCTTCAAACCTTAGAGCCTTATACCACTACTGGCACTATTGCAGGCTTGCTGCCTCAAGTTGCCCGAACGACTAGAATCCCATCGAGAAAATAAGCCATCGAGTTGCTCGAACGTGTGACCACACACAAACTCTAGGTATTGGAGGATATTTATGATAGGATGATTCGGCATTGGAGGATATTTTGGAGGATACATTTTGGAGGATACCTACCTGAAGATATATATATATATATAATGATGGTTTCATAGTACCTAATCAGCTTAGGATTTGTATAGCTCTAAAACCACTACTGTTGTATTAACCATATTCATCATTATCTGCCCTACGATTAGCTTAAACAGCGTTCACACAATACTATAATAGTTGCATTTTGTAATAATTATTACATTTTGCAACTTTTATTACAAAGTGGGTTGTAACACAGCATTCACCCAATACTTTTGTCTTCTACCACTTCTGCAGCCTTGAACCACTACGTCTGATTTGTAGTACTACAGTTAAAACTAGAAGTCCTGTCCTGAAATGCGCACAAATAGCACGTCGATTTGCGCGTTAATCTACGCGTTATGGTGATGGCGAGGCTATCAAATTCAGCACATACGGCCTGTGCACAAGCAAAGTTTCAGCCAATGGACCTCCGGGTAACCCGGAGGTCCATTGGCAGGAACATCGCTTGTTTTTGCTATGGGTAACAAGGAGAACCTGGCATGCTTTGGGTGCCATTCGATATGGCAATTGCGCGCAATTCCTACGCGCAATTAAGCCTAGATAAGCGCACAGTTCGTGACAGGACTTCTAGTTTTAGCTGTATTACAGGCATGCACTCGACTCTGCCCTCAGTCAAACCTTCAACAGGTGCAATCAAATTACTTCATTTTTTCCAACATGCCAACATGTACTCTTTTATACAGGGTTTAAACCGCTTATATAACATCTGTAAATTTAGAAAGGCTATTGAAGGAATTCCGTAAGTGTGATTCCTAGCCGATTCCGTAAAGTGAGACGAGGAAAGACCTACCACCTTAACATTGTACGCTGCGCATGCGCACTACGACCACTCATTACAAGATGGCCGCTCACGAGGGTTACAACGACAACGAAACAAGACGTAACTGGTCACGTGGCTATAACGGCACATGCGATCCGTCCAATGTGGGTCGACCGGTTACATGATCTACTACTCATGTTGTCCTGTTATTCAACAAGATCATGAACTCGAATCCTGTTTCATATTTTATTTTTTTAAAAATTAAAACAAGTTTTTTAACAAAGAATCGAAAACGGACCAGACAATTACTAATAAAAATTACTTCATGGTCCTATTGTCGATTCTCCATTGGTTTCACCTGAAGAAGAAGCGACCTCTAATTTTAAGTTTTTTTTCCATGTGCATGCTTGATCATTAATAGAGACAGATACGTGTGCTTAATAATTCTCTGACACGATTCCAGTAGCCAACTATGCACATGTGTGAATGATATTTTGCAGGTCAACAGAAATTGATTTTTTAAAAACAATATATTCCATGTACTTTGATTATTCAAATCTATAGAAATATCTGGCGATAAGAAAATATAATCATTTATCATATCTCCATTCCATATGTGAGCAAGATTGTCACTTCCTTGCTACTACTAAGTGTTGTGATCTCCGTGTTTGCTCATTGATTACCCTGTCAGTGTGTGGTTCTGGGGTAGAATATACCCCTTCATTCGACCATAAGAGTCCTAACTTTGCTTGAAGAGCCAGATTGGTGTAACTAAATGTTATGACAGATATACGGTTCCCGTGTAGGGATCTGTGCCATCATATATTTTGTCACACTCTGCTAATTTTGAATACCATCATCCTTATTTGGGCGGAGCTTGTCAGTTCCTCGCTGGAAGCTGCATATTACAGAGTTATAGTTTATGGGGTCTTCTTGTGGATCTGCCTTCAGGTGGGAACTGTCGATATCATAACACCTGGGTGTTAACAGGCCCACACTGAAGATATGATTTGCCGGAGCTATTGGCCCCTGTTGAATATTCACGTGCCGTTTGATCGAGTTACCACAGGCCCAGCTTTAGTAGCCAAGCTTTGTATTCACAGGCGGCTTTCCTGCAGGGTGTCTTGGATATAATAGATACATCTGTAGTAGCCAGATTGTTAATTAATAAATTGCAGCAATGGCCTGACTGTTCATACAGACTTCTCAATATCGTGATATAGAAAACTCTAAGGAATTTGTTTCATCCGGATATTGATATGTCTGTGTGGGTGAGTTTGCCAGGTCCTCGCCAGTGGTTGATGTTTTTTTTATCGTCCATCTAGTGGACCAGCTTGACCGTCATCTTGGGAACTAACAAAGCGATATAATAACCTTAGTTATTTAAATTGACGTAAATCCCGCTCATAATATAGCCTTGGTTTTTTGAAAGTGCTGTTAAACCCTAATGAACCAATTTGCCATTGGATTATTATATTTTGTCAGTTTGAAAAATGAAGGTTTGTTTTAATATAGCTTGTCTCAAGTTTGATCCTTTTAAATCTTTCTAAATTTTTCGATTGCCATATTTGTCGCCACATAAACATATGAACATATATGTGTGGTTCTGTGTTTATTGCATGTCGCTGTACAACAAGTTTTGGCAATTTGTTATATATCACATAACCGCTGCTATTTCTGCGATAATAATAATAATAATATTAACAACACTTTGGCTGGCCGCTGATTTGTCGCGGTTCTCGGGTGAGAAAGCCTTGGTTGCCCCTGTACTCCCAACTGCCTCCCTATTCCCACACCTCTTCTCTCCTCCCAACACTTGGAGACGAACTGATTGATGACATCCCTTGCCCCATTCTTCCCATTCTCTCCGATTAGCATATTTACCCTCTCCTTTGAGTCTCTAACTACATGTCCTTCATTCTCCCACCCCACTTCCCCATTATACTCCCAGTGAATCTTATTCTTTTGGACTGGTGTTTTGGGCATTCTAGAAAAAGTGTTCCATCACATCTGGCACTCCTTTTCACTGTTTTTTCCCACTTTTTCCCCTCAGCTCCAGGGATCGCGACCTCAACTTGAACGACAGTGACCCCCCAAAGGTGCCATCAAGGTACTCTTCAAAACCAGGCTGCTCTTTATTACGCAGGCCACCCAAAGATCTCTTTGATTTGGCCCCCTCTCGCCAATTAAGGTTACCATCCTCCATAACCCTTTCTCTGACGAGTTTTTTACCCTGGTATGCCCCAACGTCTAGGTCCGAGATCTCCAATCAGTAATTCTCTTTTAGCTCCCTCACTTGGACCATCCAACCTGTCTTGATATTTGAGTTGAAAATTCTCGGGAACATCCCTTTACACCGTCGGCTGTCGGGGAGATTTACCAAATAATTAAGATAACCGAGTTTCAATAAGTCTATCCTCTCCTTGATCCTCATCAACCCAAGCTCACCCCTGATTGCTTTTCGTGCTGCGGCATTACTCGACCCCGTTATCCATGGGCCTGCATCGTTCTGCAGGGTATCCAAGCTCTTTACAGCCGCCTGGTTTAGGGGTACCACTTCATTTGGTTAAGGATTCGCCTCCCCTTCAGAATCAATTTATTTGTGTGGTTTTGGTAGATGTCTCTTCTTGTGATGTTTATATTTACCCCCAGATACTCGTAGTCACTTGTCTCTTCAACACTAAGGAGTTTGCTGCTACCTTCCGAAATTCAAAACTCCCCCACACAGGTATAACTTTTCCCTTGCTTTCATTAAGTTCGAGTCTCCATTTGTTCTCATATTCCCCAACAATTCCCAGAAGTTTCGCTATCCCCTCTTCGCTCTCTGACACTTTCACCATATCGTCTGCAAAAAATAGCACTAGGATCTTCAAGTCCCCAACTGTTTCCCCCTCGTCGCTATGCAGGAGGTCATCTCCTAAACCTTTGATGTACAATGCAAAAAGAATTGACGAAAGGATACACCCCTGTTTCAGGCCTATCTCCATAGGCACACGTTTTGTTGTTATGTTACCCAGGCTAAGTTCAGTCTGTACATCTTTATATAATGCTTTCAGAATTCCAACAAACTCGCCTCCCAAGCCAGAGCATCAAGCTTTCGCCACATACCATCCCTCCACACTCTATCGTATGCCCTTTTAACATCCAAAAAGGCCATAAACATCTTTTTCTTTTTTGCTTTCGCGTATTCTATCATTTGGGATAGCATGAAAAGATGGTCAGTGACTCTCCTTCCCTTCATGAAGCCATTCTGGATCTCTACCAAAAACTCTTCTCCTCAATCACCTCCTCTAATCTATCATACAGGACTTTACAGAAAACGTTTCCAATGTTGCTACTGACAGAGAGCCCTCGATAATTATCCAAAACGTCTTTTTTGCCCTTTTTGTGAATAAATGTCACTTTGCTTTCTCTTCACTCATTTGGGACCACTTGTTTTTCTATGGCTAAATTGAATAGAGGGTTAGGCTTTCCAAGAGTTCCTCTCTTCCTTTTTGATAAACTCGTTAGGAATTTCGTCCACCCCTCCCGCTTTTCAATTCCTTAATTTTAAGATCACCTTTCGCACCTCCTCCGTTTTATTTTCGCTGCACACGAAGTTCGATAGATTTTCCTCGACCTGGTTCGGACACTCTGGTGGGTTCTCCATGCCCCATCGCTTATCGTTTACCTTTTCCCAGTGCTTGACTAGTTCTGATACGATTTGATCTTGATCGTCTGTAACTATCTACTTGTCACAGTACATTCGAACTCGACCCCCTGTCATTCTTATGGTCCTAATAAGACTGCTATTTCGCTCTCTCCGATTATTGTCTTTAATCTTATTTTCTTTATTTCGTGCGTTTTGGTATTCTTCCTTTGCTACTACAGCCTCGTTGCTGTCCATCCCCTTGAGTTTTCTATTTCTCCTATATGCAGCACCTTTAGCTTTTCTACATTTTATGGCTCTTTTCAGTTCGTTCACTCTGTACCCAAGATCCCGTGTTGGCACCCTAACCTTTCCTATACTTTCCTTCCCTGCCTCCACTTGGCTCGCAACTATTGCGTCGGCCATCTTCTCTTCTGGACACTGCCCCTCCCCCTCACCCCTGTGTACTGTTGCAAGATTTGATTTTCAATTTCTCTTTGAACTTCGCCCACTCACATCCTTTTTGAGTTCCCAAATCTCCTTGAAGCTTCCTTTGCTTTTTACTACGTTTTTGGCCCTGATCGTCACTGTAATCAAGTTGTGATCACTATCCAACTCCCTTTTACCCTCATCATCCACTTCTACCCCTATCACCTCCCTCCATAAATTAATATCTGAGAATATAGTCGATTATTGATTTTCTGTCGTTCCTCTCCCGGGTCAATTTCCCCTCACACCTCGCGTTCCTGTCTTCAGACGGAGCTCATTTGTGAAGTACAACAGCTTCCTTCCATTCCTGTTGTTTTTCTTGTCCCCGCCCTCTATGCCTTCTTCCTTATCACCTATGTGTCCATTAAAGTCACCCATAAAAATTATACCGAACATCCTGTTTTCTAATTCTGTGGTATTGAACCTTAGTTTTGAGTATATCGAGTCATTCCACTCGGGTTTGCTTCCCCCACTGCACAGTACACGATCCCAAGGGCAATACTTTTGTTTCTTAGATTGATCTTTACGCATAAAACGTCTTTCGATACCCCAGCCGAGGTGCTGACATTTCCCAGGTCTGTGATCAGCGACGATTTTAAATCATCTTTAATGTACATGCCTACCCCTCCCCCTTTTTCTGACCTTCCGTTCGCCCTACACCTATTCATACGCACCCCCTTACCTGGTCTACCCGTTCCTCGTGTCTTACCCACGTCTCGCTTAAGCCCATGACTTCAAGGTCCTCTGCCTCGATCAATGTGGCAATTTCACTTACTTTCCGGAGGAGATCCTGGATGTTGCTATAACCCACGTTCGGGGTATTCATTGGCTTCCGCCTACTGGTCCCATTGGTTTATGGCGCTATCCTTGGAAACCTTATTCTGTCCCCTCGCTCTTGTTCACCCCACCTAAGTCCACCCTTATTATACTTGCCTCTGGCCTCTCACCCCGCTCCAAGAAAGGTTCCACTACCCGTAGAATTTTATCCCCCAATTCCCGTTTCCCCATCCTGCCAAGATGCACGCCCGTACATGCTCGCGTTGCCCCAAAACGTGTCCCAATGGTCGATAGAGGGTATTGTCAGGTCAACACAGTAGTCCTCCCAACTCCTCATTCAGAGCCAAAATCCTTGAGTTCCGTTCGTCCCCACCTCCAAGGACAGGAAGTACACCGGATACAACTACTCTTGCATTCCTATTTAGCCGTTTGCTGACTAAACCCCTGTACGACTCCACCGAACTTACTGACCTTCTCTCCCTGATATTGTTGATCTCCACGTGGACCACCACCTCCAGATCCGATCCTGACCCTGCCATAATACCATCTATCCGGTCCCTCAGATCCTCCACCTTCGTCCCCGGGAAGCACAAGATTGTTCGATTAGAACTATCAGGACCACAAACCACATTGTCAATGCCACGTACAATGCTACTCCCCGCTACAACTAATTTTCTTTTTCTTCCCCCAGTTCCTATATCATTTGCAACTCGCCTCGTTTTACATGCCTCTGGCCCCTCTTTCTCTGCACAGTCCTCCTTACCCCATCTGGCCTATCAACATCAGCAGCCACCCCCCCCCCCCCCCCCCCCCAGTGCCCCTTCACTCTCATCCCCAGGGGTATCTGAATCTAAAACACTGAACCTATTCTCTAAACACCGCCTAGCAACCTTTTCAGCCTTACGCCGACTCTGGCCTGAGTGTACACAGCCCTGTCCTGACGCCACTTTCTGAATTTTTCCTACTAAATCCCCCTCCTCGGTTACACCCCACATCATGCATTCTTCGCCCACGTTTCCTGCCTCCCAGTTTCCTCCTTCAGTCCACAGCGACCTTCCACTCTCCTTCCACCTCAACATCATAGGTAAACGTCGTTGGTATGACTCCAGATACACCAGCACTCCCCAACCTCCCCCCTCAGCTCCGTAATTTCCCGCTCGAATCCAACAACCTTCTCTAACAACTGTAGAATATCCCTGAAGTTGGCACACAACCCCATTACTATTCATTGTCCGACTACCACCATACCTCATATCACAACCCCATTACTATCCATTGTCCGACTACCACCATATCCCTGAAGTTGGCACACAACCCCTTTACTATCCATTGTCAGACTACCACCATATCCCTTTAGTTGGCACACAACCCCATTACTATCCATTGTCCGACTACCACCATATCCCTGAAGTTGGCACACAACCCCATTACTATCCATTGTCAGACTACCACCATATCCCTTTAGTTGGCACACAACCCCATTACTATCCATTGTCCGACTACCGCCATATCCCTTTAGTTGGCACACAACCCCATTACTATCCATTGTCCGACTACCACCATACCTCATATCACAACCCCATTACTATCCATTGACTGACTACCACCATATCCCTGAAGTTGGCACACAACCCCATTACTGTCCATTGTCCGACTACCACCATACCTCATATCAGACTGTCTGCACACCTGTGTATCCTCAATCTCTCCCACCTGCACCCCTCGACTCGCCTCCCCCGACCCCATTCAATAACCATACTTACCTCCGTCTGGACACCCGTCGAGCACTTACCGTTCATGTTTACAAATATAATATACAATTTACAAAACAAATATAATATATGTGGGACCTAATGACCGAAATCGGCAAAACACGCGAAGAAACGCAAACAAATTCAAACTCGGAAAAACCTATTACCTAAATTTCCTTGCGTTATATGCCATCTCTTTCCTGAAAAATCTTGCTTGGGGCCTGCAATATTTACCTAAATTAACAATATTAGGTGTGCACCATTACGTGTCACGTATTTTCATATTAAGGTCTTAAGGCACACTGGTCCCCCTTTACTCTAGAAAAAGGGAAAAGGGTTCACTTCACCGTCCCGTGTGGCACAATATTCTAAAATATAAACAGTGTTAGTCTCGTAATTATCCATGTCATTTGGTTTGTTGTTTACAGATTGTGTGACCTTTGTCAAAACAAATCAATCAACCGATTATCGGGATAAAAGCCAATTAATCGTGCTTTGTAGGATATCTATCCGGAAACCTATATTTTTAGAGGAGGGGACGGAGGTGACGTGATACTCTCGTGTCCCAGTTAGGTGATGTGGACTGTAATCGAAGCCTCTCTGTGAGCGACCATGCTGTGTCGTCAGTACTCTGATAACACCTCGTGTCAGGGTGCATGCCCAGCGCGTGTTCTTAGGGTGGCACATGTTTCCGTCGTCCATTTTGTTCTCTGGAGGTCGCCCTTTTGGTATATATGGTGGCACGTGGTTGCTGGAATGTCTCTAATCGGAAGAGTGCATGTTTGGAGTAATTGTAATTACTCAAATGGAATTGACAACTACATAAAATCACATAAAACGATCACGGACTAGGAGCTAGGAATCCAATAGGAGCTGGAAGCCATAACTATTTTCTGATTGATATCCTAAGATGATCCATCCAAACGGTATCCTCAAAAAGGTATCCTCACAAAGGTATCTCCACTTGTACATCGCTGTGTCTTAACTACCCCCCCAACCCCCCCCCCCCCCCCAAAAAAAAAAAAAACAAAAACAAAAACAAAAAACAAACAAACAAAAACAGTATGCGACAATTGCACATAAGCAGAAATCGATACCCCCAGTATGGGTCCTAGTGCCGTGTGTGATGTGTAAATATTGTTACGCATTGTGAACTAGCATATAAGCATATCTGAGAAATCAGAATAGGTAAAAGCGGCCCAGGAATGGAGAGAATAACATAGGTAGAACGGGTCCACGAAATGAGGAAATAAAGCCTGCGATAGGCCGAAAACGACGATTATAAAATAATCCGACCCAAAAAATTAAGCTGCGTTGACCTTTGCTTCTTTACGACAATTGTAAGTAGTTGTCGTGTTGTTTACGATTATTAGTCATACTCCCATTGAATGTAACGATCAGACATGTCAACCGGTACCGGTATCGCCGGTTACGATTATTAGCCATACTCCTATTGAATGTAACGACCAGGCATGTCAACCGGTACCGGTATCGCCGGTTACGATTATTAGCCATACTCCCATTGAATGTAACGATCAGACATGTCAACCGGTACCGGTATCGCCGGTTACGATTATTAGTCATACTCCCATTGAATGTAACGATCAGACATGTCAACCGGTACCGGTATCGCCGGTTACGATTATTAGTCATACTCCCATTGAATGTAACGATCAGACATGTCAACCGGTACCGGTATCGCCGGTTACGATTATTAGCCATACTCCTATTGAATGTAACGATCAGGCATGTCAATCGGTACCGGTATCGCCGGTTACGATTATTAGCCATACTCCTATTGAATGTAACGATCAGGCATGTCAATCGGTACCGGTATCGCCGGTTACGATTATTACCCATACTCCCATTGAATGTAACGATCAGACATGTCAGCCGGTACCGGTATCGCCGGTTCCCTCAACCTCCAATCGGCACCGGTACTGAAGTTTTTGTCCCGCCGGTACTGGGACAAAATTATTTTATGGGGAAATTTCTAACTGAACGATGGTAAATGGGCTGATAATTGTGTATGTCACACTTACACATTTAAATGTGAATGAACATATCAGAACACTCGAGAGGAGCATATTCTGTCTGCACCACCACCTCGATAAGGCCAATCATTTTAACTTTCCAAACCGGGCATCTAAGACAATGAAAGCACCGCCATCGGCTACTTCAAAGAAATTATTGTGTGGCGACATCAGAGTAATCATAAAGCACGATTTTCGTGGTTTATGATTACTTTGATGTCGCCGCAGAATAATTGGTACGATGCCACGTTTGCCTTTGCGATCTTGAGGACTCCGTCGGTTTAAATACGAATTTGTCCCATCTGATTGCGATGTGCCATCCAGTTTTTCATTTATGCCGGTACCGTGCCGGTTTCGACAGGACAGGCTCTGTCCCGCCCCGGTACCGGTTATGCTGGTACCGGTGGTACTTTGACATGCCTGGTAACGATACCCGGCCGTCAAATAACACTACGTGCACTTTTATAAACCCTCGGTGGTGGCTTTGTTGTGCCCGTTTCGGTAAAAAACTAGGCTTATTGCGTAATTTTGAGTAGTTGTCTGATCTATTTGGGTAACTAGATATACCTTCATTTAACCGAACATACCACCGAATCACCCTCTTCCTTTTGGAGATCTTCCTCGCTCACGGTAACCACTACCACCATATAAACCAAAATGACGTCCTCCAGTGAAAAAAAAAATGGACAACTGTACCACGTTCACTCTAACTGCATGCGCTAAGGTGGAACTTACCACCATGATAAGGATTTCAAAACATCGCTGCGTACATAGCCTACCGTGACAATGCACGATAAACCTCCAGTGCGGCATTACGTCGCGTTTGGCGTCTCCCCAAGAAGTCCCCGATGTGGGGTAATTTCAGCATGCAATACTACTCATATCATGCGTACCTCGAACAAGGTTCACATTTCGTCATTGACGTTCGAAGATTTTGAGGTGATATTAATTCGAATACGACATGAAAACAAGAGCGGTTTTGCTCTGAAAACCCAGGATAAACATCTGCATTCAACATTATCGGTTTTCATTTTAGGTGTCGTATTGTATTTTATAATATCCTTGGGGCGTTGAAATTCCACATTTTCGATTCGAATCGAATCGAATCGGCTTTTATTATTCGAAATCGAATTGAACCTTGGATCGTCTTCAAAAAGATCGACTGGGGAAAGCGAGTGGCTTATGCTCCAAATGATCAAATATTCCATCAACATATTCAAGGAATGCCTTCGTTGAATGCATGCCTTTTGCATGTATAGACGGAATATTACCCAGTAAGGATTATAGTTCAAAAACAAAACTGGGTGCGAGAATTATTGGTACTGGGCAGTGTATAGGACTAGCCACTCGCAACAGCTCACCATAGGCATATCCTGGGAACTTTAAGTTTGCTTTTATCTATGGTAGTGCGGGAGCGCGGTGGCTCAGTAGGTAGAGATGCAGGCTGCAAGCCGAGAGGTCCTCGGTTCGAATCCCACCTGCGGCAACCGCGTTGTGTCCTTGGGCAAGACACTTCATCTCCATTGCCCGCGTGGGGGCACGATGACGCCGTGTACTAAGGCGTACTTGCACGTCGATGGTTCGCATGTCTTCAACCAATCTAACCCTGCCCGTATGCAGTGCGGAGTTACGATGTTGGGGAGCTGGCAGCTGCTCGTCGTTGCTCGGTGGTTCTCTCCGGGTACTCCGGCTTCCTCCACCCGTAAAACTGTCACGGTCATGATTAGCCATTGTGCATAAATGTGACCTTAAACATCAATAAATAAATAATAAATACTATGGTAGTGACTTGTGAGATTTGAATTAACATGATTGGTGGCATGCGGTGACGATACTGTTGATTCTAATATAGCGGGAATTACACCCAGTCTTTATTTCCAATATGTACCATTTTCATCAGAACTGTGAGAAAACGAAGATGACTATACCAAGCTACATTTCGGTGAAAAGATTTGAATGCAAACGAATCGGGCAGTCAATTTCGAATCGAACAGGAGGATAGCAACGTAAGATTCGTATTCGAATCGAATCTCGAAGTTTCGCAGGACCCTATGATACCCTCTCTCAAAAATGAAACAACTTATAAGAAAAGCCCATCACTCTGTGTTTTAATATTCAGAGTTAACCAGACAAGAGAAGACACATCACAGGGGCTAATTTTAATTTGATTACGTTTGCTCCAATATGCGGTAAACTCGTAGACCAATTCCCTTTAGACCAATTCCCACGAGGCCAATTCCCCAAAAAACAATTCCCGTTAGACCAACTGATGTCTTCTACTTTTAAAATAATTCTATATCAATAATTTGATATATTTATAAATATTTATAAATGTATTTAATGTGATTGATATTCAAGCCTTTTAATAAGCAGTCATTTGCAGAATGAGGTCCCCAGAGGCTGAATTTGCTGATGCTATCCCATACAGTGGGCCAGTTTATCCCCTGAGTACCTCTTTCTGTTTATTTTTGAGACCTTGATTCAGGTTGAGGTTCACAGAGGGTGAATTTAGTGATGCTACCCTGCTGTGCATTTTTTGTAAAATGTTATATGTACTGAGCTATGCTGAAATGTTATAAACCTATATTTTTTGTATGTTATGCATGTAAATATTGTTTTTTATCAAATAAATTGCTTATCGGTAAATAAATATTTTCTTAATTATCCTCAGTCAACCCTTAATCAATAACAGTATGTAGTTGGTCTAAGGGGAATTGGTCTTTTGGAATTGACCTAAAGGGAATTGGTCTAAAGGGAATTGGTCTAGTGGGAAGACACCCACATTCTAACTACCTTGAAGGTTATTTATATTCATATATATTCACATCCTGCATGTGGCTTTGGGCTAGTGCACAATGTGTCACATTGTGCCTTTTCACACAAGCACATATAAAAATGGGATTCTCCAGAAGCTATTCTCAAATAATACAATACCAGTTCTTACAAGTTAAAAAATAATTTTCCTTAAACACGTTTAAATAAAAACACCTGCCAGACACACTTATTCCACCTATAATATGTTTTTCTAAAAACGGACCCGGTTTTGGTTAAACGTGTCGAATGTTTAGTGGTTAAACGGCAGTGATTATGCATAAACGTGTAATGCCGTTTTCCTATAATCATTTCATTTGTTTATTTGCCAGACACACTTAATAAACCCTATTACGCGTTTAAGGATATCTCATAAAACACTAAACATGTTTAAAATTTATAAATATTTTTTATTTTTTAGAATGTCTGCAAAATAGATCAGTGTTTGACAACACAAGCATTTTTAAAAAGGAAAATAACAAAGTTGGTTGGCCAGATAAACAATATGCAGTAAATCAGTGCACAATTAAGAAAACTGTACGTTGTATGATGATAACAATAATAAATCAAAAGTTATTCTATGAATATCTCATTGGAATTGTGCAGCCTTATAGTTTATTTATTGGCCGTATCCTCCCTCGTAATACGCAAATTCAGCAGTTGAAAAAATATTATTTTTCAAAAAATTTCAACAAAACCACATCGTGTGACCCTTCGTCGAGCTCGTTCCAACGAGGGGTCACATGATATGGTTTTGTTGAAATTGTTTGAAAAATTAGAAAAAATGATATTTAAAATAATAAATTTTGATATCGTCTGCGTTTGGGTAAAGGGTTAAAGTCACATACTTCTGCAAAATGGCCAATTGTGAGTGCAATCGTTTATACCCATGTTGCCCATTTTAGAGGACTTCCACCCCCAAGCATTGGTCACTGGGTCCTATCTTACCATCAAAACAGAGCTTGTTTACAACAGTAAACAAGCACTGCTTCACCACTTCCCGAGGTTCCCACAAGAAAGCATCATGTAGTATATTTTTTCTAGGTGCTGCGCATTGTATATTTATAGGATATATTGGGGGGGGGGGGGGGGGGGGTATATATCTGCCTTCATCTTTCCTTGCTTCCATATAAACCATTATATAGTATATTAACTGAATTCAGTATTTCCCGTGGCTGTTTATTGGGTTTAGTAGTATATGGCGCACACTTCTGCCCTGAACGTATGGACCCCGCGTGTGGACCCCGCTGCATTTATCGGTTTCTATGGTGACACATAGTTGCTTTAATTTAAATAATTTGTATTCTGAATTTATGTTTGCTTAAAAACGCCGAATTATCTAAAACGAACCGACAACGATTCAAAAACAACCCGCCATGCGTCTGAAATTATCAACCAACAAATTTACACCAGTGCTATTTTTTTTTAAAATACTTACTCTAAAAAAGTGGCCCTCTGACATTATGTACTGACTTGGGACAACAAAAGGCTGTTCAATACATTTTATTTTGTGTAACAATATATACAAAAACAGTAATTTTACATTATGATCGATAATTTGGGGAAATGTTGATCCTCGGATGTTTGAAAACGTGCTCCCAAGTTACGGTATTTTTATTGTTGGGAGAATATGAAACTAAGCAAAATGATTGTTCGACTCACGACTAAAACACACTCGATTCAGCTAAAAAATGTTGTCTCACTGAACTTTGAGAAACCCCAATAAATATAAAAATAAAATTGAACGAATCAAACAATGAGAAATTTCAGCGCGCCAAAAGAGCCGAGAAGACAGTGACTGGAATTCCATTGCGATACGACTATAATCTCGAAATGAAATGGTTTCGCGCACTAAAGCCGAACAGGGACGGTGTACAGCAAGTCCCTTTCGACCCTCGACTAATGAATGAATGAAATGGTTTTGCACGCCAAAGGCGCACAGGAACGCTGTGGGGCAAGCCCCTTTCGACCCTCAGTGATTGTTTAAGATATGGTAGCTGCATGTCAAGGCATATTGAAGGAGGAAAAGGTTCGAGTACTCAGCAGTTGGTTGTCCCTGGCTGTAATATCAGTAGTGTAGGGTTGACTTTATGTAGCTCGTTGACTGAACCCTCGGGTGAGAACCAGTGTGAGAGGGGGTCCTCTCACAAAGGTGCTACCTCTCCCCGGGGGTGCTGTAGTGTTTTTTTCCGGTATATATAGTCTGCCACTTCGGAAAGGAATCCTGGAGCAATGGTGAGCCATCATTGGAAAGTAAAGTCTGCCTCAGTCTGTGTTAATCAGTTTTGAGGTTTTACAGTGGGATGTCTTTTTGGATAGATGACAACAACGGCCCTTTTCGAGGACCACCCATAGAAAGACCCGAACTTCCCTGCTTCGGGGGCAGGGGTGCATTGGAACCTATTCGGCTGGGTCAAAAATGCGCTCTACAGACGCTTACAAAAATGAGTAGAGGCTAGACGCAGGACCAACATTCGCCTCCCTTGAAGTGGGTGACCACTTATAGGGATGGAGCGGAGGATGTTCAGAGTCCATAGCGGTTACTGTTTTCATAACGGTTATAGTTTCCATAGCGGTTATTGGGATGCTGGCGATCAAAAAGAAAGCATCTCTGTGTACCTGCTAAAAGAAGGAAGAATTAGTTGGATAAAAGAAAACAAAAAGAAAAAAATCATTTTTTGTTACTTATGGCGGTGAACTATTAGTGGTTTAGCCGAGTCGGTGAAGACAGTCCTTCCTGGTAAAAGGTCACAGCAGAGCCGTTATTACCGCCGGTTAACCCTTTACCCAACGAATCGCCCGCATCCGCTCGCGTAATATGCAAATTCCGCAGCTGAAAAATATTATTTTTCGAAAAATTTCAACAAAACCATATCATGTGACCCCTATTTGGGTTGAAATCGTCTGCGTTGGGTAAAGGATTAATTCATCTCCCCGTTATTGATTTTGTTTGTTCATGGACATTGAGTCCTACTGAGTTTCTCGTTTTGTGGCATTTGGTTTTAAATAATTACATTGTTAATGTTGTTATACGTTTTGGGTCCAAATACTCAATCCCCATTGGTCAGCTGGATGAAAACGTCATGACCAAATGTAATTCATTTTCCAATGAATACATTTGGTCGAACTTTGACCCGCATTTACGGTAGAGCGCAGTTGACAGAATGTAAAGCGGGCGGTGTTTGGGCGGGTTTTTAACCTTTAGCGCCTCTCGCAGTGATCATCTCCGCTGCTGTTTCTTTGGTGACATTTCCCAACTGTGGCATAAAGCCCGTTACTAAAATACTCGTTCCCATTTCTAAAGTTGTGAAAATTAAAGCTTATTTGCCTTTGGGATATCATTTAGACGGAACCGATGCTCAACTCACAGTTGTGCGCTTTGTCTTTTGTGTGAGGGTGGTTTTTCGCCTCGTTCGTTTGTACATGTTTTATTTCGTCTTTCTGCTTTCTTGTTTGGTAAAAAGTAGTTTAAACAGTTACGGAATGTAATTATAGGAATTGAGTGCAATGTTTATAATCTTTATTTGAGTATGAACGTGTGGGAATGGGTACAAATTATGTGTGAATCCCGAAGGATTCATACAATTTGTATCCATTCCCACACGTTCATACTCCAATAAAGATTATAAAAATTGCATTCAATTCTCAAGTGATTTAGCGGAGTCGGTGAAGACAGCCCTTCCTAGTGGAAGGTCACTGCTGATCTGTTATTACTGCCTGTTAATTCACCATCTCGCTCCCGATTCTGTTTTTAGGACCTCCGGTCGTTAATGATTTTATTTGAGTCAGTGAAGACAGCCCTTCCTGGTAGATGGTCGCAGTTGAGCCGTTATTACTGCCTTTTTATTCAACTTCTCTCGTCCAGTTTTACCTTAATTTTGGGAGAGACAATGTTGAATGGTTGTTAGGACAGTTGTTTATTTAGAATATGACCTCATTTTAACATTGCCGGTTTTTGCCTTTGATCAGGTTAGTTGTTTTGTGGCTAAATCAGGTCAGTGGTTTCTAGGCGTTTGTGAGGGCATATTTTTGGGTTTTTGTCTACTGGCACAGATCTTAGTTTTGGTATTAGATTGCTGCCTTCGAGCCGTTCTAGGTTTTTGGAAGCTTGCGTGGCATGGCGGTCTTTGATGGTTGGGAATTTGGCCCTATTGTGGAGACGTTTTATGGGAGTGTCGTATGTGGCTCTGAGGGCTATTCTCAGTGCTTGGTTCTGGACTCTTTGGAGTTTGGCAATGTTGCTCTTGTTTGTTTCAGACAGGACAAGGGCCCCATATTCACTTACAGGTCGACGAAGGCCTTGTACAGATTAAATAGTACAGTTTTGTTTGCTCCCCAAGAGGTACCCCTTAGCATTTTGAGTAAGTTTTTTCGTTTGGTTGCTCTAGTGTCTATTCGTATGTTTTGTAAGGCTGAGTCTCGAGTCAAGGGTGATTTCCAGGAATTTTGCTTCAGTGCACCTTGGAAGGGTTTTTCTTTTTAGTTGGAGATCGAAGTCGCGGTTTTTTCTCCTGTTGTTGGAGGTTATTCTTTGGGCTCGACTAAAGAATAAAATTTTGAAATTAAAACTGGTCATGGACTGCGCACATTGTGAGTGTTCGAAAATTGAACTTGGAAAGTCATTTATAGAAACAGGAATAAGCCCAAATTCCTCCCAATCTATTATGGTAATCTACTTTAAGAACTCTATTTATTTTATGGTTAAATAAAAAATGCATTATGTCAAACAAAAAAAATGCATAGTAGAATTTGCAGTGTACTTTACCTCCCCTGCCGCAATCTTTGAAAGTTTTTTTTTAAAATTTTATTTTGTATGCGTAACTTTGTGTCGGACCGTGTTATGGTTTTTGTGAACCATTTGTGGGTCCTCATTGTTTGTGAGTGAGTTCTCACTGTTTGTGAGTCCCTCACAAACACCTCACAAAACAATGAGGACCCACTCACAAATGATTCCTCCCATCCTCAAGGAGTGATCAATAATCACTAAACGAGTGGTCAATGATCACTAAATGAGTGGTCAATGATCACTAAATGAGTGGTCAATGATCACTAAACAAGTGGTCAATGATCACTAACCGAGTGATCAAAGATCACTAAACGAGTGATTAATGATCACTAACCGAGCGATCAAAGATCACTAAACGAGCGGTCAATGATCACTAAACGAGTGGTCAATGATCACTAACTGAGTGATCAAAGATCACTAAACGAGTGGTCAATGATCACTAAATGAGTGATCAATGATCACTAAACGAGTGATCAATGATCACTAAACGAGTGGGCAATGATCACTAAATTAAGGCTTCCACGTTTACACGTGTAAACGTGAACGTTTCGTTTATGGGCGTTAAACGTTTACAGTTCTGGTAAACGTGTACACGGAATGAAGTTTTAATAGAGTAATTTCAAAATTGCAGATTAATGCAGAAAGTCAAAGAAACGAAAAAAAAAAATTTCCAACTTTGCAATGCAATATTTTGATAATGCTTCAGAAAAACTGTGTACTGGTTCCGTCTGGCGCCGCCACCACAGTAACCGAACAAAATCATCTTCATATCATGTGATATCATATGTGACACAGTCACGTGAGCCGCATGGCATGTGCTTATCTTTGGTGTTTCCTTCGAAACATGTGTGGGATGTTTTAGTTTATTCGGATTTACATGTATATTCCCAAAGTGATACACAATTGTTCTCGATGATTTCATTCACCTGACATGGATTATTAATTTATTATTCACACATGGGATGATCTTAGGATCAATTTATGGAGTTTGACAGACAGACTGGCACTTGCGGTGTTTGAAAATTTGGATTCCCCTGCATGGTTTGTAGACTTTGTTTATTTTTGCGACATTGCATTCCACTCTCAAGTCCAGTATTGTCATTATTGTGTGCCATGGCAACACGCTCCAACATTACTGTTTGAAAAAACACAAGGAATTTCACCACGAACCCACCAGAATGAGCTCAGTGACCCCCATAAATTTCAAAATTTACCTGGGGGAGAATCCCCCAGACACCCCTCTCCGCCCCATAGACTGAGCGACTTTGCCTTCAGCATCTGCATGCTGTGATCGTTCGTCTACGTCGTTTTTGGACAAACTGTAAATCGTCTGTCTCAATAACATAAATTGTATGCCCTGTACGCAAAGATATGATGAACTTATTGACATACTGTGTATTATTACACACTTCTATCAAATATTGACTACTTGCATTGTTAGTACGTGTAAACGTTTACGTTTCGTTTACAGACAGTCGTTTAAACGTTTACAATTTTGTCTAAACGTGGAAGCCTTACACTAAATGAGTGATCAATGATCACTAAACGAGTGGGCAATGATCACTAAACGAGTGGCCAATGATCACTAAACGAGTGGTCAATGATCACTAACTGAGTGATCAAAGATCACTAACTGAGTGATCAAAGATCACTAACTGAGTGATCAAAGATCACTAAACGAGTGGCCAATGATCACTGAGTGATCAAAGATCACTAAACGAGTGGTCAATGATCACTAAACGAGTGGTCAGTGATCACTAAATGAGTGATCAATGATCACTAAATGAGTGATCAATGATCACTAAACAAGTGATCAATGATTCGTCACAACACCTCACAAACACCGAGGAGTGCCTCACAACTCCTCACAAACAATGAGGAATTCCTCACAACCCACTCACGAACAGTGAGGAGTGTCTCACAACCCCTCACAAACAATGAGGAATTCCTCACAACCCCCTCACGAACAGTGAGGAGTGCCTCACAACCCCTCACGAACAATGAGGAGCAACCCACAAATGATTCCTCCCATCTTCAAACATGGACCCCAGATACTTCAAACATAGCGTATCTAATGTACTGTGGTGGGGTGAGGTAAACTAACCACCCTCCCATAAATCCTCACCAACACTGAAGGGTCTCTCACAACCCCCTCACAAATACTGAGGGGTCCCTCACAACCCCTCACAAACAACGAGGAGTGCCTCACAACCCCCTCCCAAACACTGAGAGGTCCCTCACAACCCCTCACAAACAATGAGGAGTGCCTCACACCCCCACCCAAGCACTGAGAGTTTCCTCCCAAATGACTCCTCCCATCCTCAAACAAGAAAATCCGATACTTCAAACATAGCATATTTTGTTGACTGAGGTGGAGATGAGGTAAACTAACCTCTCTCATTCGATCACGGATTTTAGAATAGTAATTTATCGACCAACAAAACTATCACTTGGTTGCAGATTTCATATCGACTAGTAATTTATCAGTAATCAATTTGATATGTTTTGATCTCTGGTTTTTATCGATTGTTAACCCTTTACCCAACGTAACGGCAAAAACCGGCCAGTTCTAATCACAAAAATCGCCAATCAATTTTCATTATTTTTTGTCTCAAAAACATAGGTTATGACCACTCTTTGGAACGAGCTCGGCGAGCTTGTTCCAAAGAGGGGTCATAACCTATGTCTTTGAGACACAAAATGACAAAAATAGATATTCAAGAATTTCGTTTCCAAGTGTCGTCTGCTTTTCATGTTAGGTAAAGGGTTAAAAAATCCAGTGTATCTCATATTTTATCATTGTTTTATTTGTAGTGTGTCGTAAACTACCGAGTACCTTTCTCGACAATTATCGCATTTGCTTGTTTTCGGAAATCCCCGTAAATTACCGAATGTAACTTCGTGACTATTCGGCAATTATTCAAAACAAACACTACCCACAGATACTGTGATCCAATAAAAATTCGGTTGTTATTAAGTGGGCGCATTAATATTCCGGAATGTGGTCTAATACAAGACATATTTCATCAACAAAATGCAGGTACATGAGTTGTTCTCATGTATTATCTTATTTTTATATCGATATTTGCCCCAGAAAGGTGTCGAGTTTTGTATAAAATAAGTGTTTACTCAAAAGTTATGCTATAGTCATAGCTGCTGATAGGGGTACATAGGGACATGTTTAAAAATGTATACGGGAATTAATCGTGACATGCGCTGTAGTATGGTTCAGTGAATCAGATTTCATTTCGACTTGTGCTGTAATATGATGCTTGAACATAACAATTAATCTCGATCCGTACTGAACCATCAATATAGACTACACGCAGGAGGTAGGGGCGGAGAGAGAGAGAATCAATTGAAGCGTTGTATATTAATTTTGATTTTGTGCTCATAGTCGGCAAAGGGTGGTCGGAGTGGGGAAGTTATGGTCGGCTCAACATGCTAACCGGATCGTCATAAAATCGCTCAGTTGTGTGGACAACAGGTGAAAATTTACAATCACCCGCAGAGTGGGGATTCCACCCAATCAATAATTGCAAATTTGTTGCAAGGCATAACAACCACAAGCAAAGTTTCAGCCAATGGACCTCCGGGTTAAACCCGGAGGTCCATTGGTTGAAACATTGCTCGTATTTTTTGTCGATATGTACAAAATTTGAAAGTTATAGTTTGGGTGATAACTCCACTCTGCGGTCGATTTAATTACAATCCACTCTCCACATACTGTATGACTACCCTTAACTGAGAGAGTGCTAAATTATTTTTGACCATCCAAATTTGTTCGCTTGACTTTGCCTTGTTACAATTCATGGGAGAGTGCCTGTGGGCGTGTCTGTGTGCGTGCCTGTGGGCACTCTCCCATAAATTGTAACAAGGTAAATCCTAGGAGACTAAATAATATCACTTCAAAGATAATACGACGCACATCTACTGAATTTGAAGCCTTTAAGTTCCAGTACCTGCACTTCATAATAGAGCCCAAATATGGGCTTCCAGCACTCGACCAGTTAAGTATCGAATACCAGTTTTACTCAATTGAACACAAAATTAAAGCAAATTTTTCCAAGTTTGTACAAGTTAAAAAAAACTATAAATCAGCTGCGTCTACATGAATAAATCTTAAGCGGAATTTAACAGGATGTCTGCAGAAAATACGCTATTTCATTACACCCCGACTTCAAATGTTGAAATGCGGGCTCAAAATTAATTATCCGTTTCATTTAATATATAAATTCGCTGAGATTGTCATAAAGGTCTTGTCACAAACACGAACGCTTCTTCATATTTTCAGTCGATCAGAAAACACATGTAACGCGTGCACGTGACGATTTCCTGCCCTCTGATTGGCTGACATGTATAGTGACAATCACAAAGGGCGTGGCTTTCTATTGGCTCGTTAACACTTTATCGTTTTCTGTGATACATTTTCATCGATAAACAAAACTTTTACTTGAGTTAAAAGCGATTATTGTCACCTTTGAGAAAAATGGTGGCCGGACATTACTTGAATTTGTCAATTTTAAACGCACTGGTCCACACAATTAACTGTTAAACACCTGGGGGCTGTTTTGATGAGCCACAGACCGCAATGAACAAGAAAACAATCTACCTCCGTCATTTAAATTTCAGTGATGTATAAATGTAAAGGGGGTAGGTGACCCATTGTTCGCAAACACAATAGATCCCCTAATACGTACCCACATTTGTAAATAAAACAAAGAATTTTTGTAGTTATACCAATTCCTAGCCCCTCTTCCAGGTCGAGGTCCTGAACCCGCTGCCAATGCGCGCACTCAAACCAAAGAACTCTCGACGATTCACAAATTAGTCAGGTCGCAATGGCTTCAAACCCGACAGTGTCCGTACCTTCGGCGCACTGAAACTTTTCAAATTACTCTTGGGGTTATTTGTCCCAAGCCAGTACCTATCTCGTATTTTTGGGTGGGTAATACCGAGCCGCGTATCCCCTTCCCACTTTTGCGGCTAATCGGTTAACACCGTTTATACCAATTTTACAGTGAGAGGGGTATGTAAATGCGGGCACTGCTGTTTTTCTCCAAAGGCACAGTCAAAACCTGAACGATAGAATGGTAGTTCTTTTTTCGGGGGGGGGGGGGGTATATTTCTTCATTTCCAGGAATAAATCGCTCGAAAATGGGATATTATTTTGGCTTGAGCTGTAGTCTTGATACTTGAAGCTGATGCCACCACAGACATAAAATCAGAAATAAATCCGCAACGTACGAATTACGTAGTACACAGTCTATGAGCGTCGTTGTCGGGAGCGCGGTGGCTCATTGGTAGACTGTTGGACTTCTATGCTAGAGGTCCCGAGTTCGATCCCCGTCCGGGCCGACCCGCGTTGTGTCCTTGGGCAAGGCACTTTATCCTGGTTGCCTACATGGGGGGCACGATGACGCCGTGTACTAAGGCGTACTGCACGTCGATGGTGCACATGTCGTCAACCGCTGTAACCCTGCTTGAGCGGAGCTTGAACAGAGTTAGAATGTTGAGGAACTGACAGCTGCTCGTCGATGCTCGGTGGTTCTCTCCGGGTACTCCGGCTTCCTCCACCCGTAAAACTGTCACGGTCACGATTAGCCATTGTGTATAAGTATGTGACCTTAAACACCAATAAATAATTAATAAATAGCGTCGTTGTCAACATGTTTCTTGCTTGACAGAATAATGTTTGTGGGTGTTCCTCGTTGATTTGTGAAACCGAAAGCTTTTTCTGATACTTTTAGATAAAGGGATAATAATGCACGACGGATTTGGAGAATTGTCTGAAAAATTCCAGAAAACCATAACACGGTCCGACACAAAGTTGCGCAAACACGATAAAATTTAAAAAAGATTGCGGCAGGGGAGGTAATTCTCGAGTTACGCTGCCAATTCTACAATCACACAACTGTGCAATTGTTTTTTTTTTATTATATTTTTTTTTCTGTTTGACATAATGATTTTTTTTATTTATCCATAAAATAAATAAAGTTCTTAAAGTAGATTACCATGACAGCTTAGGAGGAATTTGGGTTTATTCTTGTTTCTCTGAATGACTTTCCGAGTTCAACTTTCGGACACTCACAATGTGCGCAGTCCATGACCAGTTTTCAATTCAAAATTTTATTGATGTGTTGGAGTACGAGCAAAACAATACAGACGTCTGTCCACTTATGGGATGCACGTTCCAACGTGCAATTTTTAAATTTATTTGGGGCAATCGTTGTACTGAACCCATTGCCAGATCTACCATGTATCTCCCGAAAAGTGAAGGTGGTATGTGTCTCATTAATATAATAGCTAAGATCAGGGATCTAAGATTACATCATCTTCGACCCTTTTCAGATACCGAATGCATGGTTAACCCTTTACCCAACGAATCGGCTGCATCCGTCCGCGTAATATGCAAATTCAGCAGTTGAAAAAATATTATTTTTCAAAAAAATTCAACGAAACCATATCATGTGACCCCTCGTTGGAACGAGCTCGTTCCAACAAGGGGTCACATGATATGGTTTTGTTGAAATTTTTTGAAAATTAAAAAAAAATGATATTTAAAATAATAAATTTTGATATCGTCTGCGTTGGGTAAAGGGTTAAATGGAAGCCATTTACCAAATATTGAATGGGTTTTCATTTACGTCATTTTGATTCTTCTTTGGCATCGAATAATGTTCCACCTTCCTTTTGGAAGCCAGTTTTTTTACACTGAATGCTGGCTTGCTTTTAGGCTATTCACCTCCAACAAAAAAATTAATGACACCGTTTCCAAACGTCAATTATATTTAATTATGCTCTCTCCATATACCAGTACTCCTTTAATCACTTTCTCCTTTAGTTGTTGCAAAAAACAAAAAAAATCGATCTGTAGATTATGCCTCTGCTTGGAAAAATCTTCACATACTTTCATTGATCCATTCGCCCGAGTCACCCTATGGGAGATTTTACATAATATTCTTCCCGTGGCTGTTCGCATGGTGTGGTTTCGTGGTAGTGATAAGTGCGTTTTATGTCGTGTCGCTACTGAAAGTAATAAACATCTCTTTTGTGTCTGTCCTTTGGTTCAGCCTCTATGGGATCTTGTTTTCCATTGGATTTCAGGTCTCACCAGGGCTGTTATTTCTCCAAATCCAGTCACAATTTTATTTTTGATGCTTCCTCCTTCCTGTCCGTCTTTTGCGAAAGCGTCTTCGTTTTGTCTCATTACCGAAGCAATTAGAGCTGTATGGTTTCGACGAAACGATATATATACCATTCCCCGTCTGCTGTTTCGATTACTACCCAGGCAATTGTTTCCTCCTTCGTTGGAAGAATCCATTTCCGTCTTTTTATTGATTTTTATCGTCTTCCTCGGGAGGTTTTTTGCCGTTATTGGATCCAGACGTCTCAAATTTGTTCCATCTCTAATAATAAATTACTACGCCACTTCTAGTGCCAGTAAAATTTCCCCATATTTTCAGGAAAATGGTGTAATTCGGTTAAAACTAAAATTCGTCGTTTAATCTAGTTTCTACTCCCTTATAACCTAATTAATTTTCCCTTGTCCTTCAATGAGACCTGATTTTCAAAAATGCATTCTGTGAATTATCATGTTTGCTATATCGCTCTGCTACGGCCCTTGCTGTGATACCTTGTTTTTATGCCGGTGCAGACGTTGTTTTGGTTTTAATAAACGTTTATTAAAATATAAAAAAAAAATATGGGATGCACGTTGCATCCCCAAGTGCAGATCCTTTTCGTTATTCTTATCGCTCCTCAGCGTCCCTGCGCGCCATCGGCGCGCGAAACCATTTCTTTTCGACATTAGTCGTATCGCAATGGTCCCCAGTCACTGTCTTCTCGGCTCTATTGGCGCGCTTACATTTCTCATTGTTTGCTTCATTCAATTTTTTTACAGTTATTGCGGTTTCTCAAAGTTCAGTGAGACGACAATTTTTAGCTGAATCGAGTGTTTTCAAATCGTGAGTTGAACAATCACTACGCTTAGTTTCATATTCACCCAACAATAAAAATACCGTAACTTAGAGCAAGTTTTCAAACACCCGAGGATCAACTTTTCCCCAAATTATCGATCATAATGTAAAGTTACTGTTTTTGTATATATTGTTAGACAAAATAAAATGTATAGAACCTTGAACAGCCTTTTGTTGTCCCAAGTCAGTACATAATGTCAGAGGGCCACTTTTTTAGAGTAAGTATTTTCCAAAAAAAAATTGCCCTGGTGTAAATTTGTTGGTTGATAATTTCAGACGCATGGCGGGTTGTTTTTGAATCGTTGTCGGTTCGTTTTAGATAATTCGGCGTTTTTAAGCAAACATAAATTCAGAATACAACCTATTTAAATTAAAGCAACTATGTATCACCATAGAAACCGATAAATGCAGCGGGGTCCACACGCAGGGTCCATACGATCAGGGCAGAAGTGTGCGCCATATACTACTTGGTTTTTTGCACGATAGTTTTGGCAACATGTACTGACAAGGAATTGCCAACAAACGACCGCAAAGCCACGGGGCGTAGAATGGTAAAATGGTACAAAATATATACGAAGTTGAAACAGACATACATTAAGACAATCCATATCATGTTATTGTCATCTAATTTAAGGAAATTTCTGTAATTTGTTTGGCTGATTATAACCACAGAATGACCAGCGCTCGTAACTGGATGTCAGTAGTGAAGGCTGTCACTATAGGTACAACCACTTAACACTGAATTCCCCATACCACAATGCTGTCACTATAGGTACAAAATTAACATAGGAATCTCCATAGGGGGGTTGTACCTATAGTGACATTTTTGTACCTATAGTGACATTTCTGGAGGCGAGAAAAAAGATTTAAAATCTTTTTCTCGCCTCCAGAAATGTCACTATAGGTACAAAAATGTCACTATAGGTACAACCCCCCTATGGAGATTCCTATGTTAATTTTGTACCTATAGTGACAGCATTGTGGTATGGGGAATTCAGTGTTAAGTGCTTGTACCTATAGTGACAGCACTGGGGTAGAGGCCTCCCAATGACTTTATACTGACAGGCTTAGGTGGGTTTGTCTTCCATACACATTATATACTGACAAAATGTTCTGCTTGTTTAAAACGTACTACCTAATATACATCGCTCGACTGGTGGAGTTTTTTTTCTATTTATTACTGGAAGATACGACATATAAAAATACTGTCAGATTTCGTCTGGGTGTTTTTTTACACGCGAATGTCTTATAAATCCGATGTGAATGTGTGTCTTGCAGTCAATTTAGTTAGCACATGTGTTTGAAAAAAACATATCTCTCGTTGCGGTTGAAACTATTCTACAAATAGCTCATGTAAGAGATACATTTTTTTCAAACACATGTGCTAACTAAATGCAACTGCGGAGAAACTCCTTCACGGACTGATTGTTTTTTATCGACTGGCAGTGATGTGTGTTTTCAATACTTTTTCAAAACTGCTTGAAGCTGATTTCAACATTTCACCGTTAGATATTACAGTGACATTAACCCCGAGAAACAATTTCATTTTTCACACCACAAAACAGTGAATGTTTTTGCAGTGTAAACTGTTTTACCGGCAAAAAAAAGAATAGTTTTTCCTTTTAACCAAAAGGAAAAGCTATTCTCTTTTATGCTTGTATTAAATTCGTAACAGATGTTGATACGAATTCAGCAAAAGAAGGCGCAATTCTGAGATATCGTTCTGAAACAAATCTTAACCACATTGAAAATCATGCTTTGCACTCCTCAGATGTTTTTGCTACACAATGTCAGTCTTTCCCTCCAAATTATTTTTTGTGTGGGAAATTGTGATATTCTGGCGGTGAAAACTAATACATTGAGTATTTCATCATCCATCATCTGACCAGCGGGGGGCAAGGCGCGTGAATTACTCATTGCATTATTTCCTGCCGCCTTTTGCTTTCCCCTTAAATGACTGAAAACACACCTTGGCGTGGGTCATAAACACAATTTTCTTATGGTTATGAAACTTGAAACATTTGTCGAAATAGAATTTCCAACACAAGACTCGTGTAAGGGGATTAAGCATTCCTGTGGTTAGAATTATCTGAGAAATAATTCATGATATCTTCATTATAAATTATAGAACCCCCACAGGACTCTGAATGCAGTTAGCTGATGGAATATCGCAGTGTGAAAAATAGACCAGCTTATAATTTCCCCAAGTTGTCTCTTCTGTGTGGAAGGATGTGAATTTTATATATTATACATGTGGACAAAATGTGGAGGGAAAATATCGCAGTGTGAAAAAAACGACATTATTATCGCTTCAGGCGGGGGAGTGGAGCGACAATAATGCAATTTAAATATACACACTGACTGGCGAAAATTTCAAACTATCAGCGGGATATTAATTGATGCGTGTGCTGGAAAAAAAAAACAGATGTAATTGATCTAAAGAGAAAAAATCGATTTTTTACAATCTGACTTGCTGCTGAATAAGATAGAGTTCTTCCCCTTCCACCGAAAAAATGTTTGATTCACTTGCCATTTTACAAGTAAAAACAGAATTTATTTACCACAGTAAAACAAATACTGCCTTACTTCCTGCCTCGCCACAGAGGCTTACTCCGAGAGTGTAAAAAGGGGGGTTTATGTTATTTACAGTAGTAGGGGGAAATATTTCGGCCACAACACTCAATGTGGCCTTCTGTGGTTTGGGTTATTGGTGAATGGTTGACTTGTGAAAATTGTAATCAGTGGTATTTTCCCTTGCCTTCCACCATCCATTCAATGGTTGGTGGAAGGCGGAGGAAAATAACTCTGAAAAGAAAAAAATATCTAAAACACCATTTTCACATTTTAGAATTTTTATTCCATGAAATTTTACATAAGTGTAGTGTCACTTTGAAAATGTTCACATCTTCTTGGTAAATTTTGCCATTTTAGGTTGAATGTCCTTTTTGGGTTTTCGTTTTCTCGACACTTTCATCGGGGGTGGTTCTGTCTCCGGGAATAAATTTTCTTCATCAACTTCCATCTTTGATTCAGTAGGTATGTCCACTTTGTACAATAAAGTATCATCATCATCGTTGAATTCCTGTAACACCGTCTGCTCAGCTTTTGTATGTAAGGCAAATCCCACAGTTGGTAAAACAGGTATATTATTTAGAGGATGCATGGAATTAAACCCGTACCCTCTAGTTGTTGAAGGAGGTGGACGCTCTATCTGTTGCGGAGACATGTTATTTGCTGTTGATAAATACATTTTCCGCTTCTTACATTCATTCATGTAATGTCCTCGCTCATTGCAAAAAAAAAACACTCTCCTTTATTGGGGCAAGCCCAACTCCGATGATGTTTTTCTTGACAAATCGAACAACTATCTTTTGGTTGTGTCAACTTATATAACTCATTGACAAGTCTTTTCACTTCACCCCATCTGGATGGATTGTAGTATATGCTTTTAACATCATTTGTCTTGTCCATTCTTGGATCTCTATTCATTTTTTAAAAAAAAGTTCAGAGGAGACTAAAAGCGCGTCTTTCAGCCTGGTCAACTCAATCACAAGTGTGTTTCACCCCACTCCCTTCCCCTCACTTTTTATACTTTTTTTTTTCAACGACCAGATATTTGTGTTTTTCACTGAAACACAAATATCTGGTCGTTGAAAAAAAGTATAAAAAGTGAGGGGAGGGAGTGGGGTGAAACACACTTGTGATTGAGTTGACCAGGCTGAAAGACGTGCTTTTCAAAGATGAAGAGGGGATTAGTAGACTACAGCGAATCAGAGGATAGTGACACAGAACCTGTAACGCCCGATGCCAAGAAGTCGAGATTGACTGAAGATGAATGGAATACAAATTCTGTACAGAATTTGTATTCCATTCATCCACAGTTATTACGTACATCCAGAAAATTTCACTCTGAATCACATGTATGCAGAGTGACTTTAAAGCAATTCGATGGCACTAATCCACTCGAGTTTCTAACTGAAATATTTGATTCGTTAGTGAGAGATGTGAAGCGAGAGTGTGGTATAGAAGACAGAGATCCTGTGAGGATATCTATCCACCATCCAGGTCTTGAGGTGGGTATTTTTATTCCTTTTACAAAGGCTATGGGTGTCACTGGAAAAACAGTGTTAGATGAAATTGAAAAAGTTATTCAATCAAATGAGAATTTTACTATACACGATGGTCAATTATCTTTAGAAATAACACACACTTCACTACCACATGGGTCTGGGCGAAATGCACCCATTTCATTTGCATCTGTTGGCAAACTGATTGGAAATAAGAAAAGTATTATCGAAATTAAAAACTCCTGTGATTCCATGTGTCTCGCACGTGCCATTGTAGTGGAAAAATGCCATGTTGATAAAGATAATTCAGAACTTTGGGAGAAAAAATGGAACAAAATAAAAAGATCCAACAGACCGACACAGGAGTGGGAAGCTAAAATATTGATGGATAAAGCAGGCCTCGAATATAATAAAACTTGTGGGTATGAGGAATATCATAAAATTCAAGAGATACTCTCACCAGACTATGTGATCAAAATCCACCCACAATTTGTCAAAGAAAAGTTTTTATACGAACCACCCCAAACTACAAAAGAGAGTAAAGTTATTCACATTTATCACCACGACCAGCATTTTGACACCATCACTAAAATTACAGGGTTTTTAGGGTGTGTTTACTATTGTGAATATTGCAATGTAGGCTATAATAACAGAGAACGTCACAGATGTTCGAAAGGCTGTGTATGTTATTCTCCACTGCCATGTACACCTGAACATCCTGTTCACTGTTACACTTGTAATAGAGATTTTGTAAGTTCATCTTGTTATAAAAATCACACAACTCTATTACAGAACCAAGAAAAATCAATCTGTCGATTAGTGAAGAAATGTTTATCATGTAAAATGCACATATATCCAGGGAGCGGAACACACATCTGCAATGGCTTCAAGAAATGCAAATATTGCCATCAATTAGTCAAAAGCGAACATTATTGTTTCATTCCAAAATACAAACCACCCAAGAAAGACAAAATGCCGAAAGTACCCTTTGTGTTTTATGATTTTGAAACAACTCAAGACTCAGGTTTCCATACCCCAAATTACTGTGTTGCACACCGTGCATGTGGGGAATGTATTTGCAAGCCTATAGATCAAGAATGTATTTTCTGTGACAAAGTTGGAAGAAGGGAATATATTTTTAAAGGAGAATCTACTTTGAGTGATTTTTGCAATTGGCTTTTCAGTAAGGAACATTTAGATACAACAGCTATTGCTCACAATTCAAGAGGGTTCGATGCACAATTTATCTTAAGACATCTCATTGAAACTGCTACATCAAAACCCGATGTCATCATGAATGGAAACAAAATTATTTCTCTGAAAGCTTGTGGTGTTAGACTCATCGATTCATTGAGTTTCCTTTCTATGAGATTGGCACAATTCCCTAAAACATTTGGTTTAAGTGAACTTGCAAAAGGTTATTTTCCTCATCTGGCAAACACAAAATCATATCAAAACTACATCGGACCTTATTTAGATGCAAAATTATACATGCCTGATTCTATGTCTCCCCCAGTCAGGGGTGATTTTATTAAATGGTACAATAAAAAATTTACTAGTAATGCTACTTTCAATTTTGCCAAAGAAATGGACATGTACTGTAAATCTGATGTAGACATCCTCCGTAGAGGGTGCGGGGAGTTCAGAAAAAAATTTATTGAATGTGATGGGATAGATCCTTTCAGGGAAGCTGTGACTTTAGCTGATGCCTGCAATAAAGCTTGGCGGAAAAATTCAATGCCAGAAAACACAGTTGCCATCATTTCAGACATAGGATATCCCACTGCTGTTCGATATTCCATGAAAGCCATTAGATTCTTACAGCTACTAGCACAAGAAGAAGGCATACACATTCAACATGCACTAAATGGCGGGGAAACTAGAATTGGAAATTATCATGTAGATGGTTTTCACAAAGAGACAAACACAATCTATGAATTTTATGGATGTATGTGGCATGGATGTGAGACTTGCTATCCTGACAGATTCGAGAAAAATCCAATCAATTCACAATTCTATCAATCTCTGTACAACAAAACCCAAGATCGCATAAAACATTTCAAATCATTGGGGTATAATGTACACATAGTGTGGGAACACGAATTTGATCATCTATGCAAAACGGAGCCAGATGTTCGAGCTTCTATAGATACATTTTTCCCACACATGGATCCCATTCAGCCACGTGATGCATTGTTTGGCGGGAGAACAAATGCCATTAAATTACATTACAAAATTGATGAAAATACAGACACAGAAATTAAATACATAGACATTTGTTCACTCTACCCATATGTCAATAAACACAGAGAATATCCAGTCTCTCATCCAGTTATTCTTACAAAGGAAAACATAGACACTGACAAAATAAGGGAATATAGAGGACTTATCAAATGTAAGATCCTACCCCCTCAAAATCTTTTTTTGCCAGTTCTCCCCATTCATTGTAATAAGACAATGACATTTACACTCTGCAAAACATGTGCAGAACACGAATTAGATCAGTGTAAACACACACCAGACCAACGTGCAATAGTAGGTACATGGACATCTGTCGAACTTAACAAGTCATTTGATTTGGGTTACACTTTAATTGAGACTTATCAGATTTGGCACTGGGATGAATGGTCTTCAGAGATTTACAAACATTATGTGAACAAATATTTAAAAATGAAACAAGAAGCTAGCGGGTTTCCAGATTGGGTGAAAACAGAAACAGACAAAAACACATTTAAAAAAGATTATGCACAAATTGAAAACATCTATTTGGAAAATGTTGAAAAAAATCCAGGAAAAAGATCGTTTGCCAAAACCATGTTAAATTGTCTCTGGGGAAAGAATGCACAAAACAATATCAAAAGTAAAACTAAATATATAAATGAACCGTCCGAATATTTTGATATAATACAGAGCAAAGACAAAATTGTGAACAATGTGGAATTTTTTGAGCATGATCAATTTGTTTTAGTAAACTATATAGACACTGCAGATGTTTACACACCACACAGTTCAGCAAATGTTGTTGTAGCATCGTTTGTAACCGCGTATGCGCGTTTAGAATTATATAAAGTTTTGGAACAATTAGGAACACGAGTTTTATACTTTGACACAGACAGTTGTATTTACATCCATAATCCCACACTTTGGAACCCAAAAATTGTAAATAGCAGGTTAGGTCAATGGACAGATGAACATCCAGAGGCAAAAATCACAGAGTTTGTTGGATTAGGGCCAAAGAATTATGGATACAAATACATTAAAGGTGGAGAAATACATACCACATGTAAAGTTAAGGGGATCACATTAGATTTCAAAACATCACAAAAAGTTAATTTTGAGAGAATGGTTGAGTGTGCACGAGACAGAGAGAATTACAAAATAAACATTGAGTACACACATAAAATTAAACGTAATAAAAACAGACAAGTCACAAGTGAAGCACAAACCAAAACATTCAGATCTGTATACACAAAACGTTTTGTAGTAGGTAAATATGATACCCTCCCCTATGGGTTTAAGGTATAAATATCTGTCACAAAAACTCATTTCAATTGTGAACAGAGAACAGACAAGATGTCTTTACCACTCGAGCCTGCTTTCCCTAATTATTTATCAGAGTTAAAAAGACTTGAAAGTTTTCATTGGACTTCCTACCCAGTCTTACAATCGAAAAAAGAAGAATTAGCCAAAGCTGGATTTTTCTGTGTTGGGGGTGGTAAAGTGAAGTGTTTTGTATGTGGACAAGGTTTACATAATTGGGAAGAAAAGGATATTCCTTTACAAGAACATGTCAAGTATTCTCCAAATTGTCCTTACATGAAACTTATTAGAGGCTGTCAGTTATATAAACCACCCACATGTATGCAAACACCCCCCGATAAAATATTAGCAGTCATGGATAATGGGTTCACTTTAAAACAAATATTTTCAACAATGAAAAAATATGATAAAACTCTAGATGATTTTCCAGATTCAAATTCATTATTTGCACTCATGGTCATAGATGATCAAAGTACATCATCATTTAGTAAAATAATTGGCAATCATGCCGCAGTACATTTCAGGAATAAGTTAAGTGATTTATTTACTGATGGTCCAGCAAATGATTTTCCTGACTCTTCTGATACACAAAGCACATGGTGTAATGTAATATCTGATGCACAAAGTACATCAGAACAGACAAAAGAATCATCAGTTTGATTTCAACCATGGAACCAGTAAGACACATCTTAGAAAACAAGATCACACGTAAGGCATTATTATATGCATTTCAAATGATCACTCCTGGTTATCTAACAATAACAAAAGATTTCATTCAAAATCAATTAGAAAAAGATGGAATGTATGGGGAATTTTGTAATGCATTACAAATCATGAATGCTTTTTACAAAGATAATGTACAAAATATTTGGACAAGAGTTATGTGGGATTTTATTATTTATGATGAAGAAATCATTAATTACTTGTATAGACAATGTATGCCACAAATAGATCAGAGTTCTTCAGAAAGTTTATTTGAGTTAAAATCACCCTTAAAACGAAAACCCACACAGAGATGTGAAGAAGCTATGGAGGTAGAAAGTATATAAGTCAATGTTTTGATATTCCTTTTGATAAAAAAAAGAAGTCATGGCAATGAGTGAATGTTTATTGTTTCAACATCCCTGTAATATCTTTATATCGGGGCCTAGTGGTTCAGGAAAGACAGTATTTGTCAAAAAGCTTATTGATATGAAACGTGACTTATTTCAAATCCCACCACAAAAAATTGTTTGGTGTTATAAAGAATGGCAAAATACATACGCTTTACTTAAAGAAAGTGAAGATGTTAAATTCATAGAAGGCATTCCTGATGATGAATATGAAATTGTCAGTGATGTCACTATTCCACATCTTGTGGTTTTTGATGATATGTTAGGTGATAAAGATGAAGAAAAAATTAAATTATGGTTCACACGAAAAGGCCATCATCGAAATGCAAGTGTCATATACATCACACAAAATATGTTTCAACAATCTAAAGCTGGTCGTACCATAAGTTTAAATGCACATTATATGATTCTGTTTCAAAACACCAGAGATAAAGGGCAGATAAAAGTGTTAGCAAATCAAGTCCAATTACCCCATTTAAATGCATCCTATCAAGATGCAACGAGTACTGATCATGGTTATTTATTAATTGATTTTCATCCTAAAACCCCCGACTCTTTGAGATTAAGAACTGATATTTTTCATCCTTGGGTGACACAAAATGAACGGGGTCCCATCATTTACACAAAACTATAAAAAGCTGCATCCATAACTTTTTGTATCACTTGGTAAAAACTTTTGTTGATGAGTACACATCACAATGGTATCTTTTATCCGATCATTAGAACAATTGAGTCAGCAGACAAATCCGTTTGCAAGAGAAAAATTACTTAAGAAAGGTTTCAAGAAAATTTTAAAATGGTTTACGTTAGCAAGTAAAATCATACTCAATAAAAAAATTAAATTGCCAAAACAAACTCTAACATATATGGATAAGCATAGACAGGATTTACAACAACTTGCAAATCCAAGAGTTGATCTTGCAACCAAGCGAAACATTATTTTAAAACCAGGTGGTGGTGGATTTTTTGGCGGTGTTATTATTCGTAATTTAATTCGATGGGATGGACATAAAACAAGTCGTAATTTTTATTCACCATTTACAAAAACAAAAAGTAAGAAACGAAAATTGTCTAAAAACCAAAAAATCAAAAGAAATGTTGATAAAAATTACGTGCGTGCAAATTTCTTAGTCACTCCTCAAAAACTGACAAAAACAAAGTCTGTTTTAGTGAGCAAACTTCAAAAACAGAAAAAAGTACCACCATTAAAGTTAACACGTGGAACATCTGGTGGCTTTAGAGTATCGCATGATCCTATGATGTCTAGACAGAGTGTGGGGAATGTAGCACTGAAAGAAAATATTCCAATGACAGCACGATTCACAGCGTTGAATGCACAAAAACCTGTTAAGAGGATAAGATCTTATTTTAGTTGAATAAAATGACTTGCATTTGTCTGCCATATCATTTTATGAATGGTCTTTGTGACGGAAAGATGGTAAAACAATCTCGTAAAATTCCACTAGTTAAAAAATATGGTGGGGTGTTATTGGCACTAAGTCAAACACCACCAGCATTTCAAAAACAAATTATGAAAAATGCACCAAAAGAATTAATTAATTGCGTGGCAGAATGTTGTCATAATCTTTTAAAAGGGAACATACATCTTTCCCCTGTTCAGAAACAAAAATTACACCCGAAACGTGAACAACTAAGATCCCTTGCTAGTAAATCATTATCACTTAAAAAGAAAAAACAAATTTTAAATCAAAAAGGTGGGTTTTTACCATTACTTGGTTTACTTGCACCAGCTGTAGGACTTGCAACAAATCTTGCAAATAAATTAGTGAATAAAATATGAAGAAAATGGCTATTGTACCTTATCAAATGATGGAAGAAATGCAGCATTATAGAAGTGAAAAATCTCAACGCCAAAGATTACCACCTGACCCTCAAATTACTAATACAGCGCTGCTGCAAAATGAATTTTCATCCGTGTTAGAAAATTCAGAATTATCAGAAAGTGAGAGAAAACAAAAATACGGTGAAAATTTACAAAAATTTCAAATGTCATATAAGAAGGCATTACAACCAACACTGGTTATACCTGAGACAGACCGAAAGTCATTGTTTTTACGAGATCATATTTTAGAAAGTGTTCCTGTCACAATGAGGCGTAAAGCAACTTCATTATTATCTGCTTTATCATCTCACCCACACATGAGTTGGGATAATCAGGGTGTTTTAAGTTATGATGGAGAGCCCATAAAAGGTTCAAATATCATTGATTTAGTCAATGATGTTCTCAGACATCGCAAAGGCTTTAAACCAAGAGGGTGGGAAATATTCAATCGTGGTTTAAAAGATATAAATATTCCTCAAGATTTTGTTGGAAATCGTGAACGTTGGATGTGGATGAATAGAGAACAGGATGGCATACCCAATGAATATCAAAGTTCCCCTCAAGATAGTTGGTTAGAAACTTCTCTTTCAACAACTCCAAAACGTAAACTACTTCGAGGAAAGAAAACACCTAGACGTAGATTGGCAAAAAGTAAAATTCCTGATAAATGGGAGGCCTATTGAATAATTTATTAACCGAAATATATTACAATACAAATCACCCTGCCAGCTATGGTGGTATACACAAATTATACAAAGTAGCCCACGGTAAAGATAAATCTGTTACACTTGATCAAGTTAAAAAATGGTTGAAAGGAGAGAGGACTTACACTTTACATAAACCCATTCGTAAAAAATTTGCAAGACGTAAGACTATAGTGGGTGGTATTGATCAACAATGGCAAATAGATTTAGCAGATTTACAAAGTTTACAATCTTACAATGACCGATTCCGATATTTAGTTTGTGTCATTGATGTTTTCTCGAAATATGCATGGGTTTTACCCATACACAATAAATCAGGACAAACACTAATAAAATCCTTCCAAAGAATTTTAAAAACTTCTGGTCATAAACCATTATCTTTACAATCAGATAAAGGTTCTGAGTTTAAAAATAAAGATGTGCAGAAATTTTTAAAGAAACAAAAAATTCATTTTTTCACAACAGAGAACCCCGAAACAAAAGCTAGTATTGTAGAACGTTTCCAGCGCACACTGAAAACACGAATGTGGAAATATTTTACACACAAACGTACGTTAAGATATATTGATGTGTTACAAAATTTAGTTGATGGATACAATCACAGTTTCCATCGTAGTATTCAGAGAACCCCTGCATCTGTATCAATAGAAAATGAAGTACAAGTAACACAAAATTTATATGGTAAAAAATCTAAAGAGAAAAAAATAAAATTTAAAACTGGTGATATAGTACGCATTAACAAAACCAAACATACATTTGAAAAAGGGTATTTACCAAATTGGACAAAAGAATTATTTAAAATCACCCATGTAAAACATACAACACCACCCACTTATAAACTCGAAGATATGGGGGGTGAAAATATACAGGGAACATTTTACCCACAAGAAATTCAAACTATAAAAGATGATAAAAAATATATCATTGATTCAGTTCTTGCCAAACGTTCAAGGCGTGTTGGTAAGAAACTCATCAAGGAACTTAAAGTACATTGGGAAGGTTATCCTACGAAATTTGATAGTTGGGTAGCAGAAACAGATATAGTATAAAAAGAATATGTCACTAAATGAAAATACATTGAGTAGCGAAAGTGCAAGTGTTGAAGTACAAAATCAACAAGCACAATTTAATTGTTGTGGAAGTCTTGTTGCAAAAAATCAAGTAACTTATTTCACACAAATAATTGTCATTTATGCAATTATAATTACAGCCATCATTCATCTTAGTTTACAATCCCCAAACAAAGAATTGTGGTTAGTGTTATTGAGTAGTTCTTTAGGATATATTCTTCCATGTCCAGGTTTAAAATATTTGAAACCTCACGAGAAGAAAAATGAATTCATTTTACGTAACACTACTGAGTGATAGTTCTATGGATATGTTTCCAAATAACACACAATGTTGTTTTCAAACAAAATTATCTAAACCCATTCATATTAATAAAGAACATTGGGAAGTGGGTTTAGTTGAAGTAATTTTACCATCTGAGGCAAGAAATATAACAGATGATGAAACAAATTTTAAAATCATTGTAACAGATTCAAAAATATCAGCACGCATTAATAATATTAATAAATCGTTTTTCAAACATACAGTACGTAAGGGTGTTGCTGCTGTTGAATTAAGTATTTTATCAGGTGCATATGCAAATGGTGGTCATGTTGTAGAAGCAATAGAATCAGAAATTCAAGAAAAACTGGGTGATATTTTTAAAGAATTTGGTGTGTCATTTCATCTTGGTTATTCATCTCGACAATCACGTGTAAAAATTGTATCAAATAGTATTGGAACAGTCGGTATTCAATTATCACAAAGTTTATCAGAAAAATTGGGGTGTAAAGATGGTATGTTTCCAGTAATATTTCCTAACACAGCAAAAGATGCATTTAAATATAATGTGGATTTAAATGTGGATTTTAATCAGCTCTTTATTTATTCCGACATAGCAGATTATACATTTCTTGGTGATATAGAAGCACCCATTTTACGTGTGATACCCTTTGAAACACGTGACGAATCTTTGCACACTCATAAAGAATTTGATAATGTACATTATGTACCAGTATCAAAATCTTCTTTTGATTATATCACTATAAATATAAATGGGAATACTGGTAAAAACATTCAGTTTTCAAGTGGAAAGAGTGTTGTCAAGTTGCATTTTAGACAGAGACATCAACTCAATTTATAAAATATGCCTCCAGTGTATCGAGGAGTAGCACAACAATATGGTTATGGATTAGGATCCATTTTTCGCTCAGCAATAAGATCAGCTGTACCATTAATAAAACCAATTGCAAAAAATGCATTTCGAACTTTAAAGAAAGAAGGATTAAAACACGGTTTAGAAATAGCAAATGAATTGATTAGAAATCGTAAACCAACCAAAGAAGTTATGCTCACTCATGCAAAAGATCTAATGACATCAGTGGGTAAAGCTGCTTTGGGAATAAAAAGACAGAAACGAGAACCAAGACATCACTCAGTCATTCGTTCTCAAAGAGGGAAGACACATAAACGGCAATCTTATTCAAAACGAAATTCAAGACCACTTGATATATTCGATTAAATCATGATGTTGCATGGATCTTGCGAGCATTTTTGTAGTGGATTTGATCCAGATAATGTATCACCAACAGCGAGTGGTATAGAAAATATTGGTGAGATTGAGCAATTTCCTATTGCATCTTTAAATAATTCTTCACCAATAGAATTTTTAATCCCCAGACAAACAACCAAGTGGCTAGATCTTGCAGCATCTACACTTGAGGTTCAGTTCAAAATTACAAAGCAAGATGGGGGTGATTTGGAAGATGATACGAATATTACCCCTATCAATAATTTCTTTCACAGCATGTTCAGTAAAGTTGATGTGACACTGAACGGTAATTTGATAACCACCAATACAGACATGTATCCTTATAGAGCATTTTTTGAAAATCTGTTGAGCTATTCAAAAGATGTGAAAAAAACACATCTAGCTGCAAGTGAGATGTGGTATATAGATACCCCTGGCCAACATACTGCATTTGCTAAAGATTCAGCAAACAAAGGTTTGGTTGAACGTCACAAATTAATTGCAAACAGTAAATCTGTACAACTAAGAGGGAAGATGCATTTAGATCTGTTTGTGCAAGAGAAATATTTACCAAATGGTGTGGAAATGAGAGTTAAAATTCATCGCTCCCCAACTAAATTTTGTCTGATTGGTGGTGTAGATGGAAAAATCGAAATTCAAAAAGCCATATTCAGAATACCAGCTTTGGATTTAATTCCTAAATTTGCAAATGATCTGAATGCACAAATAGATCGAACAAATTATAAAATGCCCATTAGACGTACTGAAGTTAAAACTTTTACCATTGGAAACGGTCTTCGATCAAAAATAGAAGACCATCTGTTTCATAAACAGATGCCAAAACGAATAATTCTTGGTTTAGTTTCAAATAAAGATTTAAATGGAGATATTGGTACATCTCCATTTAATTTTCAACATTTCAATTTGAACAAGTTGGAAATTACAGTGGATGGACATTCCATTAAATCACGTCCCTTTGAACCAAATTTCGAAGGTGGACTTTATCTAAATTCATATTTATCCTTGTTTGAAGCAATGGGCTATTTTGGACAAAATCAAACATTTAATATATCAATGCAGGATTATGCAAAAGGATATACCCTCTGGGGAATTGATTTGACACCTGATCAATCAAGCAGTGGACCATTGGCTCATCCTATAAAGTCTGGCAACCTTCGAATAGATCTTCAGTTTGCTCAAGCTCTGACACAGGTGATCAACGTTGTTGTCTATGCAGAATTTGATAGTGAAATACAAATCAACAAGTTCAGAGAAGTGATATTTGACTATTAACAATGAGTAAATGTGAACATTGCAAGATGCACAGAGAAATGAGACAAAGAATACAAATAATGAGGCGAGTGAAGACAGAAAATGAAAAACTGTTCCTTAGATTATTTAAAGAAATTGTTGCGAGTGAAGTGACACCTTTGATAAAAGAAGAAGTGAATAAACTGTGTTATGGATGTCAAGGAATACCTGGAGCAAAACATGACTTTTGTATAAGAAAGGATGTAAGAATATGGATTGAAATGTATTTGAAAGACTGTATGGAAAAAGTGTGCCCATCAAGTGTACTATATAAACTGTACATACAAGCAAAGAAATTGAATATTGAAGGCTGTTTTACATATATGAATTTGAACTTTAAAATTAACACACAAGAAGACATTCAAAATTGGGCAGATTTAGTAGAGAAAGAGTGGGGATAGTACACACCACTTGTTAAAGAAGAAGAAGAAGTTGATTAAAAAAAAAGTACAACAGCCCTTTTCAGGGCTAAGAAGAGATGGACACCACTCAGCTACAATATATTCTTGATAATTCTCAAAGGTTATCATCATTGAATGGAAAAGTGTGTTCAAGAGACTTATTACCAAAACAAAAGCATAAACACAGAAAAGCTTATATTGTGAACACAGATTCATCAAAAGAACCAGGAGAACACTGGGTGGTGATATATTTCAAAGACAATCATTCAGCCATCTACTTTGATTCTTATGGCTTACCACCATTACATAAAGACATATACAATTTCATAGTGAAAAACACAGATTCATGGACTATAAACACAATGAGAGTACAGAGTCTTCATACTGTGGTGTGTGGTATGTACTGTATATTTGTTTTAGATCATCTTGCTAAAGGATATGATTTAGAGACAGTTCTTACTATCAAATTCAACCCAAGAAATTTTCAAGAGAATGACAGAGAAGTCCGTCGATGGTTTGAGCAAAACTATAGACATTATTTAAAATGACTGTAATCAGGTGTCAAAACAACCCACAGAGTTTTTTTTTTTGATAAAAAATTCTATTGTATATTTTTTGTCACTCATTGTTGTGTATCATATGTAATATGTGATAATGCTTTATTGCAAGAAAAACTGGCTGTCGATAATTTCACAAGAAAACAAACATAAAAAAACCTTCCAATAAAGCGGTATCACACAACAATTCTTGATGTAAATAGGGTTTCAATAGATAGTCATTTTCATATCTCGATATATATATGTTCCTCTCGCTCTATGTATTATATCTCAATGTAAAAAGACTTTTTTTATAGTAAATCTCAGATCTCGGTGTACATATGTTCCTCTCGCTTGATGTATTAAATAGTGGTAGCAAAAAAAAAACTAACTCTCATTTTCTGTTTCAATGTAGTGGTGACCCATTACCCCACCCTCACCAGTAAAAAAGAGAAGAGATACTTCTCTTTTTTTCACCATTCCATCCCATAAGTGAAAAAGAGTTAAGAGATACTTCTCTTTTCCACTGTGGGTAAGAGATTGTATGTTTAGTAACCAATCCTTCCATACAGTAAAGTGTTGTATGGTTTAAAGTATGGAAAGATTGATTAATAAGCAAAATACACATATTTGGCAGTATAAAGTTATTGGGAGGCCTCTACCCCAGTGCTGTCACTATAGGTACAAGCACTTAACACTGATTTCCCCATACCACAATGCTGTCACTATAGGGACAAAATTAACATAGGATTCTCCATAAGGTTTTGTCCCTATAGTGACATATTTTGGCCTATAGTGACAGTCCTGAAGGCGAGAAAAAGAAAGTGCGCCAATTAAACTAAACACATTTTATCCCTTTGCTGTCTTAGCGGTTCTTTGAGTCTCCCGTTTGTTATGTTAACGGGGGTAACAATGCCATGAAATAGGTTTCTGTGTACATATATTCCGTATTTTAAAAAAGTTTAGTTTCCACTGTGGGTAAGATATTGTATGTTTAGTAACCAATCCTTCCATACAATAAAGTGTTGTATGGTTTAAAGTATGGAAAGATTGATTAATAAGCAAAATACACATATTTGGCAGTATAAAGTTATTGGGAGGCCTCTACCCCATCGCTGTCACTATAGGTACAAGCACTTAACACTGATTTCCCCATACCACAATGCTGTCACTATAGGTACAAAATTAACATAGGAATCTCCATAGGGGTGTTGTACCTATAGTGACATTTTTGTACCTATAGTGACATTTCTGGAGGCGAGAAAAAAGATTTAAAATCTTTTTCTCGCCTCCAGAAATGTCACTATAGGTACAAAAATGTCACTATAGGTACAACACCCCTATGGAGATTCCTATGTTAATTTTGTACCTATAGTGACAGCATTGTGGTATGGGGAAATCAGTGTTAAGTGCTTGTACCTATAGTGACAGCCTTCACTACTACTGATGTCGTGGTACAATGTGTATTCGAATATTTTGGAAACAATATGTCGATACACATTGAACAAATAAAAATATTATTGTGGCAACTGTAATATAATTATCTGCATTTCTAACATACAGTTAAAACTAGAAGTCCTGTCATGTACTGTGCGCTTATATAGGCTTAATTGCGCGTAGAAATTGCGCGCAGTTGCCATATCGAATGACAACCAATGCACGACAGGTTCTCCAAGTTACTCTTTGCAAACACAAACAATGTTTCTGCCAATGGACCTCCGGGTAACCCGGAGATCCATTGGCTGAAACACTGCTTGTGCACAGGCCATATGTACAGAATTTGATAGCCTTACTATGGCCATAACGCGTAGATCGACGTGCTATTTGTGCGCATTTCATGGCAGGACTTCTAGTTTTAACTGTAGGTGCGACTTTGAGAAGTATCTATACATCTTTGAGGCAACATAAGAAAACATTTCAATCGAATTATATGTAAATCCCACTTTTCTTTGGGGTTTGACACTGTTTAGAATGTCTCACACTTTACATTCATTTAAGCTCAGACAGTACATTTTCTTTCTCTTTCAGATAAAATCAACTGTTCTACGTAGACGGAAAGTGAAATGTTATCGCCGTATAATCTTAGTATTGATAACAGCTGTATTGTTTGTGGGTATTTTATCTTATGTGGATATCTCATCGATCTGTCTCTGTAGTGGCTCTTTCAAAGTTGCTAGTGGATACCCAACATTTTCTGCACAACTCACACCTGATGGACATAACGTGGGGCATGATAATCAACCTCGGATACCCAACATTGTACATTATGTTCTTGACTACAAACTTCATGATTTCTCCTTTCAATTTTTTTTGAGTGTTATGAGTGTAGTGAAGTTTGTGCAGCCGGAAAAAATAATTCTTCATTGTATCGCTCGACCCTACAACTCAATATGGTGGGCAGCGACAAAGCGATATGTAGGTCCTAAGTTAGAAGTTAGACTTGTATTCAATGAACAGTTAGTTGATGTCTCTACTCTTACTTTTAAACGGGACGTTGATCGGAATTATTTCAAAATGAAATTGTTATTAGAAGAAGGTGGAATAATGTTCGAACCAAATATAATAGCTACCAACTCCCTTGATGGACTGCGTAGACATAGTTTAGTTCTTAGAGAAGCGTCTAAAATTGAAACTTGCAACTGCAAACATGTTTTGATGTCTACACCGAATGATAGATTGCTGCGAATGTGGCTTTTGAATCCCTTGAACACATTGTTTACTAAACCTCGGTCTTCAAACGTTCCTCGACTACCATCTGTACAAACCAGTAGATTGAGAAGTTCTTTTGGATTAATCAGTTATGTTAGAAATCTTCTTAGTATATCAAAACAGCCATCTAAGTCACTATCTTGGAATCTTACACATCTAATTCAAATTAACCCATCACTAACAGAACTGGACAAAAGTCTTATGTTAAATAGTCCCGTTCGTGAATTAGTGGAAATAATATTATATAATACAGTTACGAACAATACTCGTATTCCCAATAATTATCATTATATTTGGAAAACATCAGAAGCACGTGATTTGAGTTTTATTGAGCATCAAAGTGTCAAAAGTTTGTTTTTTAATGTCAAACCTGAAAACATATTTGTTCATGCTAACATAGAACCATCAGGCAAAAGATGGAACGATGTTTTGTCTATTAAGGAAGTTGTGTTTGTTCGACACAGCCAAATTGATATGAATAAAATTGAAAATCTGAAGTATCACATTTTAAGGAAAGATGGAGGTATTATTGTTCAGTTTGGAGTGATGTTTATAAACTCCTGCGATGCACTCCGAGGCACACACATTCTACTGTCTGCTAATAAGGGCTTATCTACAGACAGTGTAATAATGATACCACCAAACGAGCAAAAACTTGTCCAGCTGCTGATGACAGGAAACGTATCTGATTCAATCAACAAAGAAAGCATTAAACACGGTGTACTGGAAGACGAATGCACTCTAACATTTCGAACTATGGAAGAAGCAAACAGAACAGTTGTTTGTGAAAATTGGAAAAGAAGCATATGGGTCAAGATCAATGATGTTAACAATATTCTAACAGATGAAACAGTTGTTATGTCAATGGACAGCAGCGTTGGTGAAATTTTACGTTACGTTTTATATGGTGTTTCTCATGTCATCAAACAATCATCGTTTAAAGTTCCCAACATAGTTCATTATATTTGGCTTGGTAAGACCAGATCATTAGGATTTATGAACTTCCTTAGTATATTTAGTGCTCATTCAGTTCAAAAACCTGATAAAATATATTTTCATTATGAAACGCTTCCAACAGGTGCATGGTGGGAGAAAATACAAAAAGTAGTTCCAAATATAACGTTATTAAAGACTAAATCTAATTCTACACTAGGTGGTAAAACGGTCAAGTGGGTTGAACATAAAACAGATTATGTTCGGATACGTACACTGCAGAAATACGGAGGTATATATGTGGACACGGACATACTTTTTATTAATTCATTAGATCCACTAAGAGTGTACGACTACGTTCAGGCTATAGAGAACCCCGGATTCCTTGGCAGCAGTTTTATTCTCTCCAAACCAAACTACAATTTCCTGAAATTATGGGAAAAAGGCTACATATCCAATTATAAGAGTATGAAATGGGATTTCAATGCAGTAGTTTACCCTTATTATCTGTTGGTGAGAGACAAAGGTCCCGTTTGGTTAGCGCCCACGAGAAAAGTGTTCATTCCTATATATTCGAACCTCGGTGATCTTTATGATAATAACAGACGGTTTTACTGGAAAGATAATTATATTATACACCTATGGGCTAAAATGGGCCTGCCAAAGGATATGCCTCACGAGGAGGCAATATACTCACCAAGATATTACAACACCACATTTGGTGAGATATCTAGAAGAATTTATGAAGAGTATAAACGTAAAATTGCAGCAGCATAGCAATGACACTAACGTGGTTCTCGAAGGGGGGGGGGGGGGGGGGGGCTTCGAACAATTACCTCCCTACCATCGTTGAATGTTGTTATTCCCCGGTGGAAGAAAGGTGTAGAAATTTTCTCTGTCAACACAGCTACAGAGATGAAATCTTACCTGGCAACTAGGATCTTTTATCTGTCAACACAGCGGCAGAGATGAAATCTAACCTGTCGACCTGGATCTTTTCTCTGTCAACACAGCGACAGATATGAAATCTTCTTACCTCTTGACTTGGCTGTTTTCTCAGTGAACACAGCGGCAAAGATGAAATCGTACCTGCCGACTTGGATCTTTTCTCCCCCTACTGCATGTGTAACATACGTCTGTCCAGGGTGAGATAGCAGGGAGAGACTATTATAATCCCTGATGGGAATGGGTGTGGGATGGGAAAATCTCACCCGAGGGCAAGATATTTGGGCCAGACACGAGGCTTGCCGAGTGTCTGGACCAAATATCTTGTCCCGAGGGTGAGATTTTCCCATCCCACACCCGTACCCATCAGGGATTATTTTTCTCCCCCACCATACAGCGGTTACGTTAGCCAGAGGTAATCGGCGGTCACGTGCTGATATAATCAACTCATTTGGTATTCGATGTTTTGAAAAAGTAATGACACCATCGGAAAGAGCATGCAAAAGTTACGTAGATACCAAAGGTATATACCACGAAATCAATTAGGAACGGTGGCATCTTGGGGTTTAAAGAGTTTTAGAGCATCAAACTTTGATCACACGGAATTCTGATGACGTCAATATGAATTAGTTGGTAGCAAGAAACTGATACGATATACATAACGTCATAATAACGTTATAAATGTATAACATCACGTGGGTGGGGTGGGATACATCTGTCTCTCCCTGCTATCTCACCCTGGACAGACGTATGTTACACATGCAGTGGGGGAGAAAGATGTATCCCACCCCACCCACGTGACGTTATACTTTTATAACGTTATTTCAAAGATAAACAAATTGTACTGCACATGCGCAAGTATCTATACGCATGCGTAGTACAATTTGTTTATCTTTGAAACATGATGTTTTTTAACGTGGTGAAGTCGGATATTTTTCAACATTTCTTGAATTTGATGCTGTGTTTGCGTTAAAAAATGATGCAGACACGTAAATAAATTATATTTGGGCTGAGTACGACAAGTAGAATGTTGATTATGTGATTTTTGTCTTCGATATGAAGCGTGAACTGAGTCGTCCCAAATGCGGCCAGTTTCTTTCAGTTTTAGTCAGATGAAATTTGAACGGGTCTCTCAAAGACTGTCAGGGCCAGGAGGGCCCCGGGTCACAGTCTTACAAAGACTATGTTTCCCCATGATGCTCGATCACAAAACCAAATATCCTTCAAATTGGAGTAGCAATGGTTGAGATACAAGGGAGAATGTTGGTACATGTAATGATGAATGGGTAAGATTAAGAGGACAGGGGTCACCACTGCACGGCCCTAGATGCACCTTTGATTGTGCACCTTCCAGGTCTGGGGCATAATAATCGCAACACACCCGCCTTATCAGTTCATAATTTCAGTAAAATAAAAGAAATTATCAATTTGAATTAATTAATAGATGATGGAAAATATTTGGCTTCCTTCGCCTTCTCGTACTATTTAATTACCACAAACAATATCAGTTTGATGCTGACAAACGAAACTGAACGCATGTGGTCTGGTTAAAAAGTAACTCGGCATGAATAATGAAGAAATTGCGAATATTTCGTGTATTTCATTTGTTTAAAAGCCAATTGCAGCTAATATTGACCGTGCATTCGATAATTCGTCTCGGTTCTGACCACATGGCCACGCTGACACTCAGTGACAGCGGTTATGTTTATTGTGATATGCAAATTGGGGGATGGTTTCCGGTGAAGGAGATTTGTCACATTTGTCAGTGTAAAACGATCATAAAAGACACTGATCGACGCTTGTATTACTATGGTTGGTTGCAAGAAAAAACTAAATTCTCAGCATCGTCCAAGCGCACCTTATTTAAAAGCACGAATGCATCATTTTCAACCCATCTTCAATCGGTCCTTTGCAGACATCAAACATACCCGCCTCAAATTAGGAAGTAAATAACTTCACAACATCTGGGGGAAATCAACACACTCAATATAGTTCCAGGTCACTTGGAATATACTTCGTGAAAAAGTGATTTCTGAAGCATTCTGCTTACTTTGTTATGAATATTGCCTTATTTTATGTGTATCGTCCCGATTTTATACACTCGGTTATTTTTTTTACAAGTGGTCCATGTTGTCTTTCTAGTGCGCAATAATTCAGATTTTTTGTCAACAAAAAAGTTCAGACGGCCTGTAAACACGAGAGGGAATTTCGAACCATATTTTGCAGTTATGACATTAACATCTCAAGTATTTGCTGTCACCTGTTTGCAAATCCGCTCATACATTGTCTCGAACAAATAAAGGGCGTGATCACGTCCTTGCATTCTTACGATTGTCCAAATTGAGTATTTCTGCAAGAACCACATCGTAATCACATGACCGGAAAAACATCATTGAAACATGGCCACATCCGGAACATCAAACATTTGTGTTGGTGTTATTACATTCAAACGTCAAAACCCACCAGAGTGTGTGTCAAAAAAATGCTTTCTCCGAGTCTGTAGTATGTTATCATTATATTGAGGACAAGGCATTCGAATTACCGATTATTTTGTGGTTTTACCGGTTCGTTACTTATGCCATTTGCAAATTAATCTTCTTCAAAATCCTAAAATTCACTTTTTTTCCTGAAAAAAAATATATGTACCTTTTCTATGCACTTTACTCATTATTTTGATATATAATTTGCCTTTCCTTACTTCTCTTATCTGTTTCTGAGGCATTGGGGAAAATGTCAAAAAATTGACCAAAGTTAGGTTGGACGACCCCTTAACGTTCTGGCGGGCGTTTGGCTTTCGGCAGAATTCTGCAGGGTTCAAAGTATCACCTTTGCGGAATTCTGGCAGAAGTCATGTGACTTGGCAGAATTTTAACACTATAAAAACAACGCCAACTCCCGTTGCCCGTTTGCTAGAGTCCGAAGGGAACAAGCCATTTTAATTGAAGCCGTAACACTGTAAGTGTTAGCCCAACATTTTATTTTATTATTTTTATTTTCTTTATTATGTTGCCTGAAGTGGCAGAAATAATAACACTTTATCTTTATTTGACCCAGTAGGATAGGATTTAGAGTCCGTGCCTGAAAGGGCAAAAGGCTCAAAAGTTTAATTTTAGTTGAAACTTTTGGCAGAATTTTCTTCAGTTTAGGCCTGAAAGGGCCACCGATTATATTTATTTTTCAAACATTTTTGCATTGTTGTTTCATACAAAAGGCTTGAAAGAGCCAATGTGAATGTTAATAACTTTTAAAAGACACTACCCCTATAAAGACCCCAGGTCTTCCCATTTTATTATTTATTTAATCTCTCAATATCACACAGAAGGCTTGAAAGAGCCAGTGTGTAATAGACCCTATCCCAGTTAAGGCAATATGCATTATTTTTTTATTTATAAACTTGTATACACTAAAGCTTGAAATAACTGTGTTTTGCAGAATCTACCACACCCCCACCCAAATGTCAGCTTATTGAGCAAAGGATTGTTTAAGTCATTTGGATTATGATCCATCTCCATGTTAAGACTATAGAGCCTGAAGTGGACAAAGTTTTATTTAGTGAGATGGTGCTGTATTCCATCTACAGGAAAGTAAATTATGTCAATCTCTATTTCTCATGACCCTACCGCCCACCACCCTCTCCTTTAGTTCAGACGAAAATCTTTAAGTTTACATAAATTACCCTAAAAGTGTACTGTTGTTAAACCTACAAAAAATGAGATACCTTCAACAGATCATGATTTGCCACACAGGGCTTTTTGGAATGATTCTAACATGGCTCATTTCAGAGAATTACAGTGTTGCAGATTTTGAATGGTTGAGCGTTCACAAATGTCTTTGTAAATAAATCTGTCATAAGGATATAGCAACCTATAACCAGTTATAACCCTTGCCCATAAAATTATTTTACCGTTTCCTTTCTGGTGTTAGTAAAGAATAATACCTTCAAGTATTATTCATGGTAAGGGCGGTAGGAAAGAGCTCGCATATCTAGCTCTTTCCGACTGGCTCCACCATGAATAACCAATGGGGTAATATTCCAAATTGTGTTTTTGCAATATAGGTTATCCTGTAAAATAATATGGAATCACCCTCATAAGTTAAATGTCAAATTTCCCCGTAGACCCCTTCTAGCCTAAAGCCATCTCTGGTAAATAACTCAGTTGCTCAATACTCTGTCATAAACCCCATCCCTGGGCACTACTAAATAAACACCCCTGTGCCCCTTTCTTTATTCCAAAGGTTTAATGACATATCTGAGTAACATCAAAGACTGAAAGGGCTAGAATGTGTCAGATACTCTTGGAACATCAGAGCCTGAACGGGCTAGAATGTTATTGTGACATCAAGGCCTGAAGGGGCCAGAATGTCTAATTGTGTTAAAACACAAATGGTTCTCACACTTGGGTGATGACAAGTATCGGTATAAAATGTGTGAATTCAAGGTGGCTTGAAATTCATTGTATCCCCATGTGTGAGTGTGTATGGATTACCCCAGAATATAAAGCAACTGTCAATTAGTAAGTGCTTGGGAAACATAGTCAGCAGTGTTTTTTGTTGTTGTTGTATTGCATGCCGTTCCTGAGACCGTACTTTGTCCCTCACGAAAGTGAACCTGGGATCATTGTTCATATTTAGAAATCTCCCCGACCACCTAAATGCTATTAAATAATAAGTTTTCAGCATTTATCCTAGTTTGATGTATTGGATGTTGTTGGAGGGATCTCATGCTATGTCTCCTTTCGCCTGCATACAACACCTCAAACTCCACTTCACCCGTATGTTTGTAATACATGCACCTGTAAACTGTATACGCCCTGGTTTGATATGCTGGGTGATGTGCTGGGTGTTGTTGGAGAGACCTTATGCTATGGCTCTTTCCAGCTACATACAGCACCTCAAGCGACTTTTAGCCCATGTGTTTGTAAAACACATACCTTTAATTAAACCGTGTTTTACTATATGTGTAAATCACATATTTCCTGTTGCGTAACCCCAAACCCCCATATATCCTTTCCAACCCCAAACCCCCATATATCCTTTCCACCCACAGTGCAGCAGTCTAATCATACCCTATTTAAATTAAATAACTGTAAATGGCAGAGTAATTATTTAATCTGGTGTCCTTTTGTACACCTCCTTTTGTCGTCCTGTGCATTGGTGGTGAGAGTATGAAAATGGCTCTTCCCAGCACTGTGCAGGGTGATGGTAAAGTTGTATTATTGTTGGAACATGTTGTCCAACTAGTTAGTATGTGGTATACTTAAAAGGGAGTATAGCGTGGAGATAAACTGTAGTGTTTTTGCTCAGTTGTATCTTGTTTAACAATTTTATAATCATTTTAAGCACATCTGCCAAAGTTAAGAATATGTACGCTATGCGTAGATGATGCATTAGCCAACTTTAGGCAAATTATCTGGTGTAATTCGAAATTACACCAGATGCGCAGTTGGACTGCACGTAGTCTGGGACTACGGGGCTTGGTAGAGATTATCCTGATGATGAGACCTCTCTAATTGGCTCATCCTTGGGTTAATAACTACTAATCATCATCAATCAAACTCCATCCTTTGTGCAATATTCACTTGCACTTCATCAAAATGTTCACTTTCATGTTGTCATTGTGTGTTGATGTTATGTGATGTCTGTATTTGTCCTGTGGTGTTTTGTCTGGTATCAATGAGTGAGTGGGATCCCTAAATTGTATATAATGTAAATAAATAATATTCTTAGTTCTTTAAAATAATAAATTATAAGTTCGACATACTCTTTTATCAATTAATTTAACTGTAGACCTAGTCTACTGATGTCGGAATCCTGAAAGGAGTTACTATGGATGTATTTGGACATTCGGCATGTGGGATAATTTTCCTACTTTAGCTTGGGAGTCGTTCTTGAATGATGGGATACAAGGGCCCGTGTCTGATTTTTCAAGAATGAATGTTGAATGTTGACCTAAATTGAAGTATCAAAACATTAATACAATCCTTTTAGTAGTCATAGATAAAAGGGGTGGCTTGTCCCAAAGCTACTTCTTCTTTTCTTCCCTATATTTCCACTCCAAAATCAAATCCATTCCCAGCCCTAGTTATTTCCCTTAATATCCTTGCACATGCAACCTTCCCACGGCCATTGTCCTGATCCCTGCCCCTACCAGTGTAACCGTTCACAGATTTAACTTGGCCTTATTCAAGTAGGTGGTTGGTAACTAGTGTATCGGTGGAACAATCACCGATGATGATGACAGGGGTTAGCTGTTATCATTCTCTGGGTCTGAACCATGGGTATGCTGTTGCACTGGGTTTGGGGTTGGTCTGTAATGGCTCCTAAAAATTGGTCTATCTGTGGGCTGGTCACTGAGGAGGCATGGCAGGGGTCAGCTGTCATGGTCCTCTGGGCCCGGACTACAGCTTTACCGTTACAATATTCTCAATGAGTTATCTTTCTTGCGGACTAGTACAATAGGTGAGGCCCATGGGGATTTTGAGGGTTTGATGACACCTGTATCTAACATGCGCTGCACCTCTTCCCTGACTTCATAGCGTTGTATTAAAGGTATCCTCCTTGGTGGCTGTTTCACTGGTTGAGCATCACCTGTGTTTATCCTGTGATATATCAGGTTTGTCCTGCCCATGTCATCTTTTAAGCAATAATTTCTTAACAGCCTCTTTATTCTCTTCCCCAATGTCATCCTCAATAGAGTCCATGATTGTACATAGATGATGGGGTAGTGTCTGGCCCTGTGCCTGTCTGTTTCACTGGTGGATCCTATTGTACAGACATTTGAAGACTTGTTGTCAAAATTATGGCAAGTGCTGTAGATGCAATCATTATTTAGGGTTTCACAGCTGGCAGCAAAAGTCTTCTTATATACTCTCCCAAAAAAGAAAGTGTGCATGCTAAAAAATAACACTAAAAAAAGATATATATCATTTTCATTCATGGTAATTTTATTCAGTCACAGATGAATCAATTTGTGATCAACACGAGAAATTTCATTACGCTACGACAAATACTCTTGGTGCCATGGAGAGTCAAAGACACTAAGGGTCAAACACAAAAGTCACACACTCAATATTTGATATGACCTCCGTCTGCATCGACTACTGCTGTGCATCTATGCCTCATGGAAGCGAACAAGTTAGCATGGAAGTGGGTTAGGGTAGGGTTAGGTTAGGGTTAGGTAGGGTTAGGGTTAGGTAAGGTAAGGTAGGGTTAGGTTAGAGTTAGGGTTTGGTTAGGGCTAGGGTTAGGTTAGGCTAACCCTAACCCTAACCCTACTCTACCCCACTGCAGTCGAGCACGACGATGACATAACGTCAAAATCGGACAAATTGCAGGTCTTCGAGGACGTAAGCCGCATTCTCTCAGATGGTTGATTAATGTTTGAGGATGTATCCGTCTCAGGTTAGGGATGTTCCTGGCTGTCGTCGTTGCCGTTTGTTGCCGGTTCCGGGGATGGACGACACGGATATACCGATCTTGTTCAGGGGTGGTAACTCGGGGTCTCCCGGAGCGGGTTCGGTGTCGAACGTCATCATGTTGTGCATGTCGATGGACTAGCCTGTCTACAGTGTTACGGTGGCAGTTCAAATGCTGGGCTACCTCTCTGTGTGTTCTGCCAGCTCTAATCATACCCAGGGCAAGGAGACGTTGATTCATTGTCAATCTTGGCATGCTAATGTGGAGTCGTTTTAACAGCAGCGCAAGTTTGAATGTGAACGATAGGAAGGCCTTACTTTAGTGTTTAAATACCCAAGGATTCACACTGCTGCATGAATTTTCAGACTCTCCACGTGCAAAACATGCCTTTTCACAAACGTGCAGCACGTCATTTAACGTTAATGCAATTTTAACGGGGAAAGCTGTTTTTGTGTTCAATATAACTTATTCATGAACAGGTTAACACTCTTTACACCTACGAAATTATTTTTTTTGGGAGTTTGATCAATTTCTGCAATGCACACTTTCTTTTTTGGGCGAGTATATATTATCTGGGGCTCATTCATCACATTAATTATCCTCAATGGCATTATATCTTGGTTTGGATTGACCAAACTTTTTGCTACCATTATACCTCTTTCCATTAGTTTTGCACTTCCATTTTCAACTAAAGCACACTGGTGAAAAGGTGTGTCAGAATCAAATTTAACAGGAGCAAGCATTCCGCTGCATTGAGGCACTGTTATATTCTCCATTTGGAGTTGTGAGTACTGGTCTCATCCTTATTGGTATTTTCTCATATACTTTTCTGTGTATAACTGTAATTGATCATGCTCCTGTATCAACCAAACAGTTAACTGGTACTCCATATATACTACATTTTATAAACAGTCCTTCATTCTGTGATCCTCTCATTTCAAAAATTTTTTGGGGTCTAAATTTTTCTTCCAATTCTGCTGAGACTTGACCCTGAGACTCAGCAGCTAACAGTTTTCCTGCCCAGGGTTGGTTTGCTGAGAAGCATTAAGTTTCCTGGCTGCGCCTGCGTGACCTGAAGAAAACTTGTTGTAGATTGGACTTGGCCCACCAGTCTGCAGTGCTGCTTGTCGCTTCCAGCAGTCCCTCTTCAAATGTCCTTTCTTTTTATAATAGTAGCATTCTCTCGTTTCTATTTTTGTATCAGACAGTGTGCATACAAGGCCATCAACAGTATCCTTTAGGGCCTGTATCTCATTAGTATGTGAAGATAGTGAAGTGTCTTTTTCCTCAGCCAAGGTTTGCATTCTAACATTTAGTTTACTCCTTCTATACCTGCTCACAGTGAAAGCTTCAAGTTTAAGGGCGAGGCTGAGTGTTTCATCAATGTTGTTAGAAGAAGCCTGACAGAGTGCCCACTCCATTTTGTGGTCATTCAATGCATCTCTAAATGCTTTATCAGCTAAGCTGTCTCTCACATCATTTGCTGCTGTAGGATAAGCAAGCCTGACGAGCCGCTTTATATCCTGGCCCAAGTCTTGTAGAGATGCATCTTTCTTTCTAATTCTAGAATTCATTTGTGATCTATACATATCACTCTGATTAGTTGGCTCAAATCTAGCAGCCATGGCTCCTACAAGCAACTGATAATCACGCATTTGGTGTGGTTTGAGGTCTACCAAAATACTTCTGGCCACTCCATTAAGGCTAGCTGCTAGTTTCATCACCTTAATTTCATCATTCCAGCCATTTAGCTTGCTGACCATCTCAAAATGCGTCAGGTAATCAGTCCAGTTACTGTTACCATCATATATGTCGGGCTTAGTATATACAACTCGCTGTTGCATTCCTTCAGTGAGATCCTCTGCTCTTTCCAGCAATGCATTATTCTCTTCTCTAGGATTGCTGTCATTGCTGTTTATCTGGTGTGTTGACCTATTATTACAGTTATTGTAGTCTGCATTTATTAGGTGGTTAGAGACATCAGTCAGGTTATCAATGGACTGTTTTTAAGCAGGACAGTAGTTTCAAAGGTTTTTCCTGGGGTTTATTGCTCTGGCCCCTCCTGTTGCCCGATCCTCTCCACTATCAAAATTATTTATCCCATTCAGAAGTGCATTACCATCATATTGTAGGACTCTGACGGAGTGCTCAGTTTGCTCAGATTGGAATTCCATTTCGTCAACGATCGTAGGGGGTGTGTTTACATGCTTCCCAGACCTAAGCATCATTGGGCAATCACTCCTTGGACAGCCTGACCTGTACAATCACTCGATTTAGTTGTATCCCACCTCTTGCCTCCAAAAATGTGTAACGTACGCAGGGGTAGGGCCACTATAAATGAGCCGAGAAAGCAATAAAAATGTACGTCGGCATTCGCACCTTGGACTCCGAGGAGCTAACAACTGAACAATGGAACTCCCACTTGTTATTCAAGACACACTTGTCAGAGTGAAGGCTACCCTTGCCACCACCTGGAGTATCCGGGTGCTCAAAGGTAAAATTCACCTGACAGTGGATCTTGATAGAGAATCGGAACCGCCGTCCGTAGAGAGGTGTAGTACCTTTCGTGGGGGGATTTCCCCTCACACTGGTCACCCTCCTAGTGATGCGGATAAGCTGGATGAAGGCCGCCGGAGCAACACAGCCAACAAGAAGAAGAGGACGAGAAAGATGGGACCCTCCGCCAGACGACGAGATGCCCGCCGAATGACGGAGTTTCTGGAGAAGAAGTAGAAGGAGAAGGAAGAGAAGGAGGCAAGTGAGGGCGTCAAAGGGTCAACACCTGTCACCCCTGACCAACCATTGTCCAGCTCGGCCCCCCCCTCCCAGGAGGTGGGTCCGGAGGACTATGGGTCGTCAGGTGACAGATCGATCTCCAACCCATCTGACTCTTCATCTGAAGAGAAGATGGAGGAAGACGATCTGTCTATGGTACAGGAAGTTGTCCCAGACGACGCACCTTCCACCCCTCCAGCTCTTGCTTCTCCGGCTTCCTCGGACCAGGAGTCTGACCAGGAGGAGAGCATCCCGGATTCCGTGGAGGCATTCCTCGGGGAGGAGATCCCGTGCGAGTACTTCCGTGCAACACTCCAGGAGACATACAACAACCAACAAGAAGCAGGTATCTCATCCGAAATAACCAGGTCAATACTGAATATGATCACCGGAAATTACAACAGCCCTCAAAAAGCTCTAAGAAACAGCAGCAAGGATCAGGCCGTACACCGCCAAAGAAGAGCCTACTCTTCCCTCTGATCCGAAAACACCACCTACAACTATCTCACCGCCGCATCCTCCTCCTCCCAAGAAAAACCACAGGAGACACAGACGCCGCTGATTACCTGAGCTCCTTCCCTCCTTTTCCACTTCCAGACAAGCCAAATCTTATACAGTTAAAGAGGGTCGAAAGGGGCTTGTCCCCCATATCGTCCCTGCGCGCCTTCGGCGCGCCAAACCATTTCTTTCGATTAGAAAAATGTACGTAGAGTGTGGCCTGTGAACTCGATTTGCAAGGCTAACTAGGTCACATGGTAATTAAAATACTGTAGCCGATTCCAAAGGTTAATATCAACTAGCTGGGTTAACAAGAATAGTGAGTTCCCTTTCTGTAATTCTCTAACCTTCTCACTAAGTTGTCCGTCAAAGCTGCTAATTCATAATCCAGCTGCAGTGATAATTCTGATTCTCGTGCTTTATCTTGCTTCTTGAAGGGTTAACCCTTTACCTAACCTGAAAAGCAGACGACACTTGCAAAAATAATTCTTGAATAACTAATTTTTTTCATTTTTTGTCTCAAAAACATAGGTTATGACCCCTCGTTGGAACGAACTCGTTCCAACGAGGGGTCATAACCTATGTTTTTGAGACAAAAAATGAAAAAAATAATGAAAATTAATTGGCGATTTTTGAGAATAGCGCTGGCCGGTTTTGGCCGTTACGTTGGGTAAAGGGTTAACGAGGCGACACGTTAATCTTCAACAGGCGCGTGAATGTGTATTCGTGAGTTTGTGGTGTGCTGCATCCCCAGCTCTCTAAATAACCATGAAGACTGGAGCCACTCCCAGGAGCTATGGCAGTTCTAGGGTCTATCTGGTGATCCTAGGGTGAGGCCAAAAGGTGCTAGTTGGTGAGGAACAATGGGGGTAAGTACCTTTTCAAGCATCTACCAAATAAAACCATTGTATGGATGTCCATTTACATTGCGTACCTGGATCCTTGGTTTTTGTCACATGTAGTCCCGTAAATTCTTCATCAGTTGGATGTCCATCCTCAATTCCCATATTACCCACAATTCATATACAGCAGCCATATTGTAAATCACAACATAAATCAGTGTTACTAAGAAAGTTACTTATTGTGTTTATTGATTGATAAGACACCACACGGAACAATACAAAAATACTACATGGTGGCAGAACTTTCTGCAATTCATACAAACGGTATTCAAGATGGACAATCTACCTGCACCTGACAAATTAGTGTTATCTTCAGGCAGTAACGTAGAAGCATGGAAGATTTTCAAACAGGGTTTCCAAATTTATATGACGGCGTCTGGCGCCGATTCCAAAGACGAAAAAGTTAAGAAAGCCTTACTTTTACATCTCATTGGCCCAGATGGAAGACAAATTTACAATAACTTTTCTCATTTCTCATGTTACTGAGGACACTACATATTCTGAACTTTTTGTCATGTTTAATGAACATTTTATTGGAAAAAGCAACAGGACTTTCGAGCGTCACAAATTTAGGTCAATCAAACAGAATGACAGGAGTTTTGAACATTTCCTTCGTGACTTGCAGACTCAAGCGTCTAAATGTGAATTTGGGGACACATATCAGGATATTTGTGATCAAATTGTGGTTGGCATAGCCAGCGTTCAAATAAAGGAACGCCTTTTAAGAGAATCCAAGTTAGATTTGGAAATGGTCAAATCCATTTGTTTGACTCACGAGAATGTCAGACAGCAAGTTCAGGAACTTTCACCTTTGACACATAACAGTGACGTCCATTCGGTGCGGCGTGACAAACAAGCAACCCCTCATTTCAATAATGGTTTGTCCCAGGCATCGAGAAATGATCGCGCTACAGTGAATAGACGGTCGAGTCAATTTAGTTATAGGGGAAGAGGTGGAGCTACAGCTTCTAGTCATAACAAGACACAGTCAATACAAAGCCATGTGATTCGCGACTGTACTCGTTGTGGACGGACGCACAATAGAAATAATTGCCCAGCTTTTGGGAAATCTTGTAGTCGTTGCAATAAACTTAACCATTTCAAAATCTGTTGTCGCACACGCAGTGTACATGCATGCATATACACGCCAGCACCTGGTTACCCTGATAACAACAGTTATGCCCAAGAGTCTGACTGTGCTGAAAATGAACAATTTTTCGTTGGTACAGTTGAAGACAAAACATGTAGCAATTCTGAGTGGAGTGTTTCAACACATATTGGTGTCAATAAACATTTTATGAAATTTAAACTTGATACAGGGGCACAAGTAAATGTCATTTCGTTCCGTGATTACAAACGCATCACAAAAAAGCCACTTAAGTCGTGTCAAAAAAAACTAACTGCCTATAATAATGAAAAAATAAATGTGGCTGGGGAAATAAAACTACCCATTACTGTTAATAGTAAATCAGTATTATTAGACTTTATTGTTGTGCATGAGAACAGCATTCCAATATTAGGCATACAAGCTTGTGGAAAACTTGAACTTGTGAAAAAGCTGTGTACGGTTGATACACAAAAAAAGTGTACGGTTAAGACTGAAATAAAGAATGAATCCCCAGATTTGGAAAATAAAGACAATATTTTTCAGGAATATTCTGATGTATTTAGCGAAAAGTTAACTGGTTTGAATGAGCCTGAGTTGCATTTAACTCTGAAAGAGAATGCTGTTCCCATTCAGAATGCTCCTAGAAAGGTACCTTTTGCTCTACATGACAAAGTCAAAGCTGAGTTGGCTAAAATGGAAAAAGATGGGGTAATAAGTAAAGTAAATGAGCCCACTGAATGGATTAATTCCATGGTTGTTGTGGAAAAACCGTCCAAAAATGACATAAGAATTTGTTTAGATCCCCGTAATTTAAACAAGTATCTACAAACTGACAAATATAAAATTCCCACTATTGAGGAAATGACAGCTAGGTTATCGGGTTCGAAGCATTTTACGACACTTGACGCTAGAACATCTTTTTGGCAGATTAAGCTCGATGAGCTGACTGCAAAATTGACCACATTTAGCACTCCCTTTGGAAATTTCTGTTTTAACAGACTACTCTTATGGGTTAAATGTCTCAAGTCAAGTGTACCAGAAATACATGTCCACGTGGTTTAAAAATTTGGAGGGTGTTGAGGCCTATATTGATGATAACTTGATTCATGCTCCTGATGAAGCAACTTTGAATAAACGTGTAACTAAAGTTTTAGACATATTTCGTGAGAAAAATTTGAAACTGAACAAAAACAAATGTGTTTTAAATGCCACCTCTGTAAAGTATCTTGGCTTTGTTATTCCCGAGAAAGGAATTCAGATTGATAATGACAGAATTAATGCTATTAAAAACATTCCAAGCCCCACATCTAAAGAAGATGTCCAAAGATTCCTGGGAATTTTAACTTTTGTAAATAAGTTTATTAAGAATGCATCACATGAGACCCAGTTGTTACGTGAACTACTTAAGGCAGATACAGTATTTGTGTGGTTCAACGAACACGAAAATCTTTTTAATAAATTAAAGCAAATGTTAATTGAAGCCCCTGTGCTAAAGTTTTTTGACCCTAATAAGGATGTTACATTGTCTGCTGATTCGTCAAAGTTTGGCCTTGGTGCCGCACTACTCCAGGAGGATGGTATTATTGCATACGCATCCAGAACTTTAACCCCTGTCGAGTGCAATTACTCTCAAATAGAGAAAGAACTTAAATCTGTTGTTTTTGCTATGGAACGATTCCATCAATTTGTGTATGGCAGACAAGTGTTAGTTGAAAATGACCACAAACCACTAAAATTTATTTTAAATAAATCATTGGCCCAGGCACCACCAAGAATTGAAAGACTTGTATTACGTCTTCAAAAATATAATTTCAGATTTGTATGGAAGCCAGGTAAGGACTTAAAAATCGCAGATGCTCTTTCGCGTGCTCCGCAGCCATTAACTAAAGACGATTTAAAACTTGCAAATGACTTGAAAGTATATGTGCATTTGATTGAATCTAGTTTGCCTTTCTCACAAACCAAATTGGCAGCACTCAAAGAAGATGTTCAAAATGACTCTGAACTACAATCGTTGAAATATTTCATTTTGAATGGTTGGCCACATAATCAAAATGATGTACACAAATCAGTTCAAAAGTATTGGAATTTTCGAGACGAACTTTCATGCAATGAGTCACAAACTCTAATTTTCAAAAGTGGTAAACTGGTAATTCCAGCAAAGTGGAAAACCGAAATTTTAAACCGAATTCATGATGGACACATGGGTATTGATAAGTGCATCGCAAGAGCTACGTACAGTGTATTTTTGACACGCATGCGTGATGACATTGCAGATTTTTATAAATGACTGTCAAATTTGTCAGCAATATAAACCACAGCAAACTAAACAGCCACTAACGTCTCATGACAGACCAAAACAACCTTGGTTAAAAGTAGCCAGTGACGTTTTTCATTTCGATAACACAAGTTTTTTACTTGTTGTGGACTTTTACTCAAACTATTTTGAGATTGCCGAATTGGATAACTTATATACAGAAGAGACTATTTTGAAACTTAAATCCATATTTGCTCGCCACGGCATTCCGGAGGTGTTACTAACTGACAATGCTACCAATTACTCAAGCGAAAAATTCAAAACCTTCTCATTTTCATGGGGAATAGAGCATATGACGTCAAGCCCCCATTACCCAAAATCTAATGGACTTGCAGAGAAATACTGTGGAATTGCTAAATCACTCCTTCGAAAAGCTAAAGAAGACAATACTGATCCTTATCTAGCCTTATTAACATATAGAGACACTTCAGTGTTGAATAATAAGTCTCCAGGACAATTATTAATGGGTTGAAAGTTAAGAACAAGACTACCAGTCTTAAACCAACTACACACAAGTTTGTACAAGAAGCACGGCGAAAGAAAATGGACAAACAAAAGTCTTTCTATGATCGAAGTGCAAAACCACTACGAAATCTCGTACTTAATGAACCTGTCAACATATGGAATAAAAACACCAAAACATGGAGTCCTGGCAAAATTATTTCCCAACATCATTCGAGATCATACATTGTTGAAGCTCATGGCGGAACTAGGTACAGACGAAACAGACTCCATCTACGACCCATTCGTCATCCAGAAACCAGTGGTACCACTACCAGCAATAATCTGGATCGTGATTTGTTTGATGATTTCTCCACATACATTCCTAATGAACCCCAGACACACAATGCTGATCCCATTGAAACTGCTACTCCCCAGAGACCCCAGACAGTTACTCGTTCTGGTCGAGTGGTGAAACCCCAGCTCGCTACAGTGACGCTGTTTAGACAACCACCCAGAACTGTTTAATATATGACACAATATAAGTTTAAAAGTACTGATAGTGCTCTTATCTCAGTCTATAAGTATTCGTGTACTTCTGTTCTGAATTCAGAGTACTGGCAGTGCTTCTTTTTTTAAATCTAATTGAAAGGGAGATGTCACATGTAGTCCCGTAAATTCTTCATCAGTTGGATGTCCATCCTCAATTCCCATATTACCCACAATTCATATACAGCAGCCATATTGTAAATCACAAAATAAATCAGTGTTACTAAGAAAGTTACTTATTGTGTTTATTGATTGATAAGACACCACACGGAACAATACAAAAATACTACAATTTTAATTAACAATACGCCCTGGCTAGCAGTAAGCGGAATAGGGTACAAATTTACGAAGAAAGGGTTAAATAGATAACATTAATTTATTAAGTTGTTCTGTGATACCGGTATATATAACTTACAGTTGATCAGAAAATAACGATGTAACAGTTGGACGTATTACAATACATGTAATGGATTACTTTGTAGAATACTACCAATACCATAAAACCCTCTTTCGATAAAATAACCCTATTGTTGTTCCCCGATAACAAGAGCTAAATAATTAATTTCGGAGCCATACTTGTGTAACAGGAGGAGAGATAAGTGCGGGAGCCGGGGTTCGAATCGTCGACCTTTAGCACACAAAGCGACCGATTTACCACGAGACTAAGAGATCCGGACCAACCAGGCTGGTTGGTAAATGGCCTTTATACCTCGACCGCTACACTTGCAGTCACGTAACGGTATTAGGATTATGGTTCTGAATTCTAGTCATGAAGCTGTCTGTCTCTAATCACTAACGACAGTAACGTTCGGGTATAATGTAATTTATGGCACGCATAACTGGAAGGGTAAGTACTTCGTGTCTTCGAACTTGACCTCAAAGTTAAATGTCCACTTTATTTGTCTCTCGCCTCGTTAGTACTACTTCATTATGCGGTATAGGTTGCTTCACTTCGTCAGCGTAGGTATAAACTGGTAGTATAAGTCTTTATTATCTATTATTGCCACGTTTGCGGGCGTTCCTAGCACATTAACGATATTTTACCGGGCGTTGAAACCTCGTAATGCTCAACAAGTACAAGTCATGTGACGTGTTGGGCCGTTATTGACTATAACAGCCCAACACGTCAATAACAGCCCGACACGTCTAAATATAGACAATGACGTCACATCTCTCAGCCGATCAACAATATTTTTCCCAGATTTCCATTTGGATCGAAATTCAATTCGGATTTTTTTAATTTGTAAACACAATTAACACATTTTTTTGCAAGTGTTTCCCTTCGTGTCACGGATAGATAATGTGTCAAATATAGAAAGCGATGCACACAAAGTAAGTGATGACATCTTTGATGAAAAAACTCCTTGCCTAAAGTTCGCATTTTGAAGATATATTTCATCATCTAACTTTCCAAATTTCGCTGTAGACTGATCAGACGATAGTCTTGTTACCCGGTTTGTTTGTCAACAAATCAGACGATAGAGTTGCTGTTTTTTTTTAATTCTAAAACGTCAAACTTCATTTATTTATCTTATTTCCCTTATAATTTAATCGTAATGTACCCGATGTACGAAAGTGGCAATAATAGAAATAACATGACTTTTTCGGGCATTACAGTGTATCAACGGCTCAACAGAAATGGTTAACAGCCCTTGAGCTTATCAGCGGCCCTCGACTTCGTCGCGGGCCGCTAATAAGCTCTTGGGCTGTTAACCATTTCTGTTGAGCCGTTAATACACTGTAAAGCACTTCAAAATCATGTTATTGTTATATTAGTAACTGTGTACAAGTACCTTTACAGGTTTAATTTCTGTGTTGATATAGCTTGTTTACAAAGGAGCTTATCGCTGACGTCTGCTGCGTACGGTAACTGCGGTTGTTGACGAACGGAAGACCCCGACCAATGACCAACGGCGCTTTATATACCATGCGACCAATGGTCCAAATAAACGACCAATGAAAAGGAAGAGTTACGACCAAAGACGACCAAAGCGACCAACGTAAGAGCGATTGGTCGTTTTGGTCGGCCGTGCATTACCATAGAAATAGGATTTATATCCGATTTCTACGTACATTACCAATACAGAAAGTCGGTCACTACGTCATACGTCCTTGAAGTGAAAACTATACCACGTGACTGCAAAAAAGCGATGGCTGTGTATAATAACGCACAAATCGTTCATACTCATTTTGGAATATAAACGAACTTTTACAAGTAAAGAATAATTGTAGCGGGTGAATATTAATTGATTTCGAATTACCGGCGATCGTACAACTGATCACATCCACAAGAAAGTGTGGCAAGAAGGGTTTTTAGGAGAATTTGCACCTCGAAGCGTACAAATAACAGTGACACTGTGCAGATAAAAGGAAATTCAAGCACTGCACAATTACGAAATACAACAAACGATAAGGAAAGTTAAGAACGTGTGAATTTTGAATTTAATGATAATAATGAATCCTGGTAATGATGTAAAAATATTGAAATGAAAACCATCAACGATGTTGAATCAGTAAGATCAAACACGGTTGAAAACCGCAGCACAAGGAGCTTATCAGCGCTTACATACAACTACAAACTTGTACAAACAAGTTTAACACTATTTTTCATAATTTTTCCCCTAAAAATGCTACAATTTGTTACCAAGTTTAGTTTGGATCATGAATGTCACCGGCCCACGAAAACCTCGTGCAGGTGTTTCGCACGAGTGCCGCATTAATGTCTGTGGGGTGCGTTTTTAAATTTTCATTTGTACTGTACGGACTTTTGCGGAAGTCCCGTCGTTCTTTTCTTGGTTTTAACTCGTTCATCAAGAGTTTCGATCGAAACTTAACTTTTGAGGTATGCGAAGTCTGACACGTAACGAACATTTATGTGCTGTTGGCATGCTAGAAGCTGGCAACAGATAGAGACTGCAGTGGCTCAAATTCTAAACGTTACTCAATCGGTGATTAGCAGGTTGTGGTCACGCTACTCCCAGACAGGCATGTTGATGACAGACGTCGGTCAGGTCGTCCAAGGGCGATAACTGCTAACCAGGATCGTTTCATCCGAATCACAGCATTACGTAACCGCCATCAAAGTGCCTCAGAAATTGGACAGCAGCTACACCTAGCAACAGATGTGCGAGTCATTGGTCAGACTATCCGAAATCGCATACACAACTGAGCAAAGTCATGTTTTCCGTGTGGCGACAGCGGAACGAATGATACCATGATATAACCGTTAGGCAGCACGATCGTTTTGGCGGTGGAATGGTTATGGTGTGGGGAGGCATGACCATGACTAGCAGAACAGCATTGCATATCATCCAGGAGCGTGTCACAGGGCAGTACTACCGTGACAACATGTTAGCAGCACACGTGGTGCAATTTGCGCGACGTCACGGTCGACGATTCATTTTCCAAGATGACAATGGAAGAGCACACAAGGCCCGTGTCGCTACAGAGTTCCTCCAGGAGCAGAACACCACTACACTGCCTTTGCCATCACTAAGTCCAGACCTTTTACCAATCGGGCACGTCTGGGATTGGCAAGCGCCTACGACAACGCCAAAACCCCTCTCACTCCAACCAATATCCAGGAACTCGCCGCAGCACAGCAGGAAGAATGGAATAACATTAGTCAAGCTGATTTGGGGCGTTTGGTGAGGAGTATGCCACGTCGGATCAGCACTTGTCTCGCGAAACGAGGAGGATTTACAAGGTATTGAGGTCTTGGACTGAGTGTGGTAATTCTCTGACTGACCGTCCATACCTTCTGCAGCTCAGTGCGTGGAATGTGTGCTTGCCAGACATCCAACTATCGCTGAAATCATTCATCAGATTTCACAGTGCAATGCCTCAGCTGTCTTTTTGATGAAAATCTAAATATATCTCTTCATATAATTCACTTTTATCAAATATCCCCTACTTTTTTGAATAGTATAATATATATATAATATATATATATATATTATACTATTAACACTATAAACAGTGTTTTTTTTATAGTGTTTATAATATGATGTATATTCTATTGAATATATTAAATCCTGATAATACGATGAGTGTTTATGATTTATATTTATAAAATAGGAACTTAGTATTAGATTATTATCGTGATTCATTACCGTTATGAATTTCTTGCTTGTTCACACAAAAACCTGATGCATTCCCGAAAATTCGTTTTGTTACACACTTCCCGCGAAAAAAGTTGTCTGTCGAGTTTTCTCCCTTGATATGACTGACATGTCTCCAAATTTGATTTAAGTTTCACATTTTCAAAAATGACAGCGAAGATTTTCGTTAGAATTGATGTAAAAAAGCATTCATCTGATCACAGTGGTAACACGTTTGAAAATAGGGAAGTCTGATCTACTAACAAGGGCGAGCAATGTGCGGAAGGTGGGGGTGGGGTGGGGGGTGGGGGTGGGGGGGGGTTGCAGGCGTGGAAGGTCGGCGCGCACTCCCACTTTTCAGCGGTTGTTTGTTGATGATTGCCTTCTCTACCGAGCAATCAATTAAATCAAAGAGCAACCCCTGCAACAAGAAGAACTGACTTGCCCCCGGTCTAGGTAACTCATGGGGCACCAGTCTAGGCTGACACGTGGGGTATACGATTCAACGTAAAGAAATGTTACTTCCTTCATCAGGGAAAATCAATTCACTAACACTTTTCTACGACATAAAAAAGACACATTCTCTTAGACGTGGATTCCAATCCCAACACCAGCTTAACTTTCACTAACACACTAAAATGGAATATTCACACAAACCTATACTCGACAAAGGTATTTGAATACTAAATACCAAAATTAAAATGATGTGATCATTTTTTTTTCACACGAAAGTAGTATAGCACGTATGAATCGTGCCTTATTACCCGGACTTTTGGGGGTGCAGCTAGTGTTAAATTACCATAGGAACCGGACTTTTGGGGGTGCAACTTTGGGGGTGCAAATTGTCGGCACCATACATCTAGTTCTGACAAGTGGTGTAGGTACTGTATATATAGTATGCTATGGCATGTATAGTGATATATGTACGCATGGGGCTATGGGTATATATTATGGGTAAGTGGTGGAAAGATGATGGGAAAATTGGGTTTTCTTGAAGGTTTTTTTTCTGCGAAACGGTTGACGTTGCTATTGACATCGTGACGTCATGATACGCGCGCGACGTCATAGAGATGTTGACCACTGTTATTGTCCAGTATACAATCTGACATAACGTAATTCGGGTCAGGGAGTGTCGGACTTCTCGTTTGGGGAGAGGGGGTGATATGGTAGTAGTGGTATATATCCATGTTGGCATCCTATTAGCCATTGGGTCTTCATATTATCCTATATCTGATATAGCTAAGTCAAGCAGTACTGTAGGAATGGGGGTAATGCATGATCGTCCGGTGTGGTTTTGGCGAGGTAGTCCTTGGTGGTTTAGATTGGCAGTATAGGATGAATGGTCTGTTGGTCTATTACCCCTTAGTACTATTTACCTACCGAATCCTTTGTATTATCTTATGGCTGGTATTGGTAGTTTAGTGTTAGGTCGGGCAGTATTATAATCGTTTGTTTAGAACGGGTGGCATAGGAGGCATTGAATGTACCTCTGTAGGTCCCCTGTTAATCCTCGGTATTGTTAACCAACCAATTGCTTTGTATTATTCTATGACGGCACTATAGTATGGCGGTATATACAGCTATAGGCCCCTGTTAGTGCTTGGTACTATTAACCAACCGATTGCTTTGTTTTATTATATGGCTGGTATATGTAGTACGTTATGGTAGACCTAGTGATTTTGTGGGGGTGGGGGTAATGCTTAGTAGTTTAGAACGGTAGTATAACATAGGCTATGTATATCCCTGTAGGTCTCTTGCTGGCCCTTGATACTGCTGATCCACCAGGTGCTTCATATTATTGAGCGGTATTCTGTGCTGGGGCCAATGCCTGGTAATACAGAACGGCAGCAGAGTACGGTTGGTATATACCCCTGTAGGTTCCATCCTAACCGTTGATAGTATTAACCTACCAAATGCTTTGTATCATCCTGTTACTGGTAAGGTGGTACGTAATAGCAGTAGTTCTGACCCTATTCCAAGTATTCGTGTTGTTTCATATATATAACTAACCAATCAAATTGCTTGATTTCCCATAATCTGTATACAGAGTTATATCCCTTGTGTATAATAAAAGCCTATATCCAATGGCCATATCCCCGGGCACCCCAATTTTGGCACCCCTTTTTGGAAAACATATGACCTTCGGCACCCTTTTTTGTGATATGTGCTTATGTGAAAAAGCACATTGTGACACAATGTGCCCTAGCACATAGGCACATGCTTTATGTGCCGATATGTGCTTATGTGAAAAGGCACAATGTGAAAGAATATGCCCTGGCACATAGGCACATACGGGTATTTGATGATACCTATGTCCTGGTATTGTTTTATTCGATGATACTTACTGGAGAATCCCTTTTTATGAATCCCATTTGTGGAATCCCTTTTTGGAATTAGAGATGGGTTTCAGTAGTATGTCTCGGGGTTGAGGGGTTATTTGGATATTTAAACGAGGATTCTGGGAAAATCCGAACCAGAACATTACTCTTCTACAAAGGAACACACTCCCGGTACCCTCTCGGTACTATAGCACTACGTGCTAAGCCGATAAAATGGGAAATCCATAATAAATAAAGTCAATTTCGGTGATTTCGGGTGGATTTTGGTGATTTGGAGGAATTGTTGGGCTGTTTGTGGAAATCAGATTTACTCTTCTACAAAGGAACACTCCCTCCAAACATACCCCGTCCCGTTGCAGAAAAATTGGGTAACATAGCAACCACGTGCTACCATAGAAACTAAGATGGCGGCCTCCAGTATACAAAATGGACGGCGGAAACACGTGGTTGCTATGTTACCCAATTTTTCTTCCCACCCCACAATACCACTTGACCTGCCATAACATACTACCTATACCAGTCATAGAATAATACAAAGCAATTGGTTGGTTAACAATACCGAGGATTAACAGGGGACCTACAGAGGTACATTCAATGCCTCCTATGCCACCCGTTCTAAACAAACGATTATAATACTGCCCGACCTAACACTAAACTACCAATACCAGCCATAAGATAATACAAAGGATTCGGTAGGTAAATAGTACTAAGGGGTAATAGACCAACAGACCATTCATCCTATACTGCCAATCTAAACCACCAAGGACTACCTCGCCAAAACCACACCGGACGATCATGCATTACCCCCATTCCTACAGTACTGCTTGACTTAGCTATATCAGATATAGGATAATATGAAGACCCAATGGCTAATAGGGTACCAACATGGATATATACCACTACTACCATATCACCCCCTCTCCCCAAACGAGAAGTCCGACACTCCCTGACCCGAATTACGTTATGTCAGATTGTATACTGGACAATAACAGTGGTCAACATCTCTATGACGTCGCGCGCGTATCATGACGTCACGATGTCAATAGCAACGTCAACCGTTTCGCAGAAAAAAACCTTCAAGAAAACCCAATTTTCCCATCATCTTTCCACCACTTACCCATAATATATACCCATAGCCCCATGCGTACATATATCACTATACATGCCATAGTATACTATATATACAGTACCTACACCACTTGTCAGAACTAGATGTATGGTGCCGACAATTTGCACCCCCAAAATTGCACCCCCAAAAGTCCAGTTCCTATGGGAATTTAACACTAGTTGCACCCCCAAAAGTCCGGGTAATAAGGCACGATTCATACGTGCTATACTACTCACGAACTTCCGATGGCCGCCAATGGGCGAATATTTAGTACTGTTATACCATATGCTTCACACTGTCAAGTGGGCATCTCTTCAAGCATGTATGAATGAACGCATCCAGACTCTCATAAACGTCATTCTAGGAAGCAATGCCACCCCAAAACAAGTATATATTCAAACGGCCCATCTCGTACAAGTAACAACAACAATGCGAAACTGGCGGTATTTAGAGCACACGCCTAGAAATTCGAGAACTTCCCTTTCCCATGCATAATCATGGACTGCAACACGAGTACTCAAACCACAATTGATACAGTTTGGACCAATGTCGCAAAGGATAACTAATTACCACCAGGCGCGTAGCCAGGAAAAACTTTCCGGGTGGCCCGACCAATAACTGGGGGGGGGGGGGGGGGGGGGGGGGGGGGGACATAGCCATCAGCCGAAGACGCGAGCATCTTGAGGGGGGTCTCCCACCCCCACCCCAGAAAATTTCAAAATCTAAGTCTCAAATGATGCATTCTGGTGGGTTTTGGGGTGAAAATTGTCTTCTTTTTCACGGTAGCAAAACTTGATATTTTTTACTATGATGTTGCGAAGTTTTAAAGATGCAGGCAAGAAAAAAAATTATTCAAGCCACTTTTTCAACGCACAGCAAATGAGCCCGTGGGGGTGGGGGGTGGGGTGGTGGGTGAAGTGGGGTGGGTGTGTGGGGGGTTCTCCAATTAAATTACTGTGTTTACTCACGCTAAAAACTAAAGTGTTAAAAACAACACTTGAAGTGCTGTATTTAACACTTACTAAGTGCTGAACTAGCACTTTGTTCAAGTGTATATCCCAGAACTTGACAGGTGTTACAATAATACCACTTGACAAGTGTAATGTCGCGAAACTTAAAAGGAAACAACGCAGATGACGCGGATCAGGCTCGAACTCTCGAGCCTGATCCGCGTCATCTGCGTTGTGTCCTTTTATTTATGTACCCACCAAGCGCAAATCAAATTATGGACGATTCTGGAAGAACCATCAATGCTAGACACATGGGAAGTGCCATCCATTCAAGTTTCAGATGTCTGACGATTGTAATGTCTAAGTGCTTAACGCATTGCACTTTGAGTGTTAAAATCAAACCCTAAGAGTTAGAATGGGTTTAACACCTTAAAAGTGTCAGTTTTAACACTTTAGTTTTTAGTGTGCTGTTATGCGTGGGAAGCCGGGGGGGGGGGGGGGGGGTAGAGCCTTCAGCCCCGGCTCCGCGGCCCCAGTTTAGGCTGCGTTCATGTGAACCAGCGTTACCACTGAACCTTCATTAAAAAAAACTGAAATTATTCAGGGTTTATTGGCATTAAATCCTGAATAATTTCACAGTTTATTTTAAATTAATGTTCACACACATTATTGATGTGAATTTAACCAAATCTTTGCCCTGTAAATTGAACTGAAATAAGAATAATACGGGTAAATTTAACCAAATCTTTGCCCTGTAAATTGAACTGAAATAAGAATAATACGGGTAAATTTAACCAAATCTTTGTCCTGTAAATTGAACTGAAATAAGAATAATACGGGTAAATTTATCCAAATCTTTGTCCTGTAAATTGAACTGAAATAAGAATAATACGGGTAAATTTAACCAAATCTTTGTCCTGTAAATTGAACTGAAATAAGAATAATACGGGTAAATTGAACCAAATCTTTGTCCTGTAAATTGAACTGAAATAAGAATAATACGGGTAAATTTAACCAAATCTTTGTCCTGTAAATTGAACTGAAATAAGAATAATACGGGTATATTTAACCAAATCTTTGCCCTGTAAATTGAACTGAAATAAGAATAATACGGGTATATTTAACCAAATCTTTGCCCTGTAAATTGAACTGAAATAAGAATAATACGGGTAAATTTAACCAAATCTTTGTCCTGTAAATTGAACTGAAATAAGAATAATGCGGGTAAATTTAACCAAATCTTTGTCCTGTAAATTGAACTGAAATAAGAATAATGCGGGTAAATTTAACCAAATCTTTGTCCTGTAAATTGAACTGAAATAAGAATAATACGGGTAAATTTAACCAAATCTTTGTCCTGTAAATTGAACTGAAATAAGAATAATACGGGTAAATTTAACCAAATCTTTGTCCTGTAAATTGAACTGATATTTTCACTAATGATTTCTTGAGAAAAAATTATATGAATGTTTAATCAAATCTATTCATGGCTGCTTCACAGCAGCCATGACTAGAGTTTATGAAAAATATATTGAAAATCCTCGGTGGGTTAAGAGTTAGTAGCTGTGTTCAGTCTAGCCCGATAATTTTGGTGTGGTGTCAAGTAACTTTTTTGTTTGGAACCAAATAAATTTCTTTGGTGACAAATTAAAGATTTTAGTACCAAATGGAATCTAATTGTAAACGAGGACAAATTGTCCATGTATCACCCTTTGAGTACAACAAGGCGCCATCTGTAATGATAAAGCACCCTGTTACACTCAAAGTACGATAATTTAATCTAGTATTACTTGTCTCTCTTTTAAGTTTTTTAGTTACAAAAAAACAAAAAATGATAAAAATATATATAATAAAAAAAATAAAAGGCTTTTATTAACATTTACAAAATAACTTCATGATTAATTTTTACTTACTGTTTATTCAATCCCAACAAACTGATAGGAAATGGTTTATTTTATCATATAACTTCTCCGTTTCATATTTTCAATATATATTAAGATTTTTAATTGATTTGATTGGTCAATTTGAAATGAACGCTTTCTGATTAGTCAAATTAATACGATTTCAAAATATCAACTTAATGATCCAGTACTTATTATACTGATTTTTGACGGGGGCGCGGTGTGGCTCAGTAGGTAGAGGTGCAGGCTGCAGGCCGAGAGGTCCTCGGTTCGAATCCCACCTGCGGCAACCGCGTTGTGTCCTTGGGCAAGACACTTCACCCCCATTGCCCAGGTGGGGGCACGATGACGCCGTGTACTAAGGCGTACTGCACGTCGATGGTGCGCATGTCTTCAACCAAACTAACCCTGCCTGTGCTGCAGTGCGGAGTTACGATGTTGGGGAGCTGGCAGCTGCTCGTCGTTGCTCGGTGGTTCTTACCGGGTACTCCGGCTTCCTCCACCCGTAAAACTGTCACGGTCATGATTAGCCATTGTGCATAAATATGTGACCTTAAACCTCAATAAATAAATAAATAAATACTGATTTTTGACGTATGGCGTCGTCCCAGTCAAATACATGATGTTCAAGGTGAAATTTCATTCTTTAATCCTCTTCTATCTAAAAGATCTGTTTTGGGGGTAACGTGTTATATGATAAACAGAATATGAAATTCGTGTTTTGATCACACGATATTTATGAAACTCTTCTACGAGCCGAGCTTGTGAAGATTTTTAGACTCGTTTCATAAATATCCTGTAACCAAACCACACATTCCATCCTGTATATCTCCTAGAGCGATTATGAAAAAGATTAACCAAGATAAAACAGATTAAGTGACAGAGAAATGTGTTGATAAGAATCGGATTAAACCGATAAAATGTTATGTTCACCCAAAATAAAACGCCATGTTGATATTGCCTATATTTTCTATTCAAAGTTTGCTAAGCACCAAGTGTATTCAACTCACTGTTTTACGTTTTAGTTGAAATATTGTAATGAAAACTGTGTATATTTTTTATTTAATTATATCTTTAATGATTTAAGTACAGAAAATAAGAATTTGTGTTTGACAGTATTTTTTAGCTTTTGAATACAATAACCATGATAACCATGGAAAATGGATATTATTGGTAAAAGAGGAAATTTTTCAAATTTGCCAAAACGTTGACGGGGCGAACTGGTATGCGTACGAGTATGAGACTCATTACTGTTAATTACAGCTTGACAACGCCTTATCGTGCCCCCAATCAGGTTCCTGGTGGTCCTTTGTGGGATGTTGTTCTATTCTTGGACCAGCATGACACCAAGCTCCTGGACACTTCTTGGCTGGACTGGACGGGCTGAAATTGCAAGCTGCAACTCATTCCAGACATTTTCGATTGGATTGAGGTTAGGGGAAATTGTTGACCAGTCCATACGCTCAACTCCTCTCCACCCTGTCGGTATTCCCCGACAACATGGGCAACATAAGGGCGGGCATTATCGTCCATTAGAATGAATCAATCACCCACTGCACCTGTATACAATCTGATGTGGGCACCCATGTTCTCATCAATATACCGCCGTGCAGTCAATGTACCACGTTCAAGGACACAGAGCTTTGTACGTCCATCCCCGCAGATGCCTCCCCTGACCATGATTGACCCTCCACCATAGCGGTCATGCTCAGCAATGTTGGCAGCATGGAATCGCTCTCTTGGTCTTCTCCATACCCTAGAACGCATATCTGTGTGGTCTAGGCAGTTCCTTGACTCATCTGTAAAAAGGACAGGTCGCCAATCTTCTCTGGTCCATCCAACGTGGTTCATGGCCCATTCGTATCGTGCCCGGCGGTGGTTCTGGGACAGCGAAATTCGAATACATGTTCTTGTCGATCGGAGACCACCTTCGTGCGACCTTGCCCGGATATTTATTTATTTATTTATTTATTTATTTATTTATTTGTGTTTTTGGATCACATATTTCTGTTCAATGGCTAATCATGACCATGGCAGTTTTACGGGTGGAGGAAGCCGGAGTACCCGGAGAGAACCACCGAGCAACGGCGAGCAACTGTCAGCTCCCCAACATACTAGCTCCACACAAGCAGGGTTAGCATTGGTTGAAGGCAAGTGCACCATCGACGTGCAGTACGGCTTAGTACACAACGCCACCGTGCCCCCACGTGGGCAATGGGGGTGAAGTGTCTTGCCAAGGACACAACGCGGTTGCTGCAGGTGGGATTCGAACCGAGGACCTCTCGGCTTGCAGCCCGCACCTCTAACTACTGAGCCACCGCCCCCACCCCTGCCCGGATAGTCTACATACAAACATTTACCCCGGGTGCATTCTGAAGGTCACTGCCCAGCTGGGTTGCTTTGGCAAAGCGGTTCCTAAGAACCTGAATGATCAAAAATCGGTCTTTAGCTGCAGATGTTACCCCGTCTCTGCCACCACCATGCCGTCTTACTGGTGTGCCATACTGCTTAAATATTGCACAGGCTCTGGTGATCACCGTTTGGTGTATACAAAGAGCTTCACCAACCTGATGATGGGTAGCCCCTTGCTGCACAATCTCCACAGGCCGCCACATTTCTGCTTCAGACAATTGTCTTCTTACATTTGCATTTGCCATATTCAAAGATGAAATCACAAGGATTTGTGTTGAAATGAAGATTGAATACCCTACACATGCCATGCACACAGTACACGAAAACATCATGAAAATCAAGGGGTACATGCTTTCCATGACTGTCACGAAAAGTCTGCCTGTCAAGAGAGCTAATGTAAGCACTGGTGACCATCTCAATACATTCCTTAATCAAATTCACCAAAAATATCGCAAGCAAATTTCACAATGATGTGTCAAATATTTGGTGCTTAGCAAACTTTGAGAAATATATTACTTGATAGGTGTGAATTCTCTCTCTTAGTGCGTTAGGGAGTCTGCTGGTGTTGCCTACATATTACTTGATAGGTGTGAATTCTCTCTCTTAGTGCGTTGGGGAGACTGTTGATGTTGCCTATATATTACTTGATATGTGTGAATTCTCTCTCTTAGTGCGTTAGGGAGTCTGTTGGTGTTGCCTATATATTACATGATAGGTGTGAAGTCTCTCTCTTAGTGCGTTAGGGAGACTGTTGATGTTGCCTATATATTACATGATAGGTGTGAATTCTGTCTGTTAGTGCGTTAGGGAGTCTGTTGGTGGTGCCTATATATTACGTGATAGGTGTGAATTCTGTCTGTTAGTGCGTTAGGGAGTCTGTTGGTGGTGCCTATATATTACGTGATAGGTGTGAATTCTGTCTGTTAGTGCGTTAGGGAGTCTGTTGGTGGTGCCTATATATTACGTGATAGGTGTGAATTCTGTCTGTTAGTGCGTTAGGGAGTCTGTTGGTGGTGCCTATATATTACGTGATAGGTGTGAATTCTGTCTGTTAGTGCGTTAGGGAGTCTGTTGGTGTTGTCTATATATTACTTGATAGGTGTGAATTTTCTGTCTTAGTGCGTTAGGGAGACTGTTGGTGTTGCCTATATATTACGTGATAGGTGTGAATTCTGTCTGTTAGTGCGTGAGGGAGTCTGTTGGTGTTGCCTATACATTACTTGATAGGTGTGAATTCTCTCTCTTAGTGCGTTAGGGAGTCTGTTGGTGTTGCCTATATATTACATGATAGGTGTGAATTCTGTCTGTTAGTGCGTTAGGGAGTCTGTTGGTGGTGCCTATATATTACGTGATAGGTGTGAATTCTGTCTGTTAGTGCGTTAGGGAGTCTGTTGGTGTTGCCTATATATTACTTGATAGGTGTGAATTCTCTCTCTTAGTGCGTTAGGGAGTCTGTTGGTGTTGCCTATATATTATGTGATAGGTGTGAATTCTGTCTGTTAGTGCGTGAGGGAGTCTGTTGGTGTTGCCTATATATTATTTGATAGGTGTGAATTCTCTCTCTTAGTGCGTTAGGGAGTCTGTTGGTTTTGCCCATATATTTACGTGATAGGTGTGAATTCTGTCTGTTAGTGCGTTAGGGAGTCTGTTGGTGTTGCCTATATATTACTTGATAGGTGTGAATTCTGTCTGTTAGTGCGTGATGGAGTCTGTTGGTGTTGCCTATATATTACTTGATAGGTGAGAATTCTGTCTGTTAGTACGTTGGGGAGTCTGTTGATGTTGCCTATATATTACTTGATAGGTGAGAATTCTGTCTGTTAGTACGTTGGGGAGTTTGTTGATGCTGCCTATATTATTGCGTGATGGGTGTGAATTCTGTCTGTTAGTGCGTTAGGGAGTCTGTTGGTGTTGCCTATATATTACTTGATAGGTGAGAATTCTGTCTGTTAGTACGTTGGGGAGTCTGTTGATGTTGCCTATATATTACTTGATAGGTGAGAATTCTGTCTGTTAGTACGTTGGGGAGTCTGTTGATGTGGCCGATATATTACGTGATAGGTGTGAATTCTGTCTGCTAGTGCGTTAGGGAGTCTGTTGATGTGGCCTATATATTACGTGATAGGTGTGAATTCTGTCTGTCAGTGCGTTGGGGAGTCTGTTGATGTGGCCTATATATTACGTGATAGGTGAGAATTCTGTCTGTTAGTGCGTTGGGGAGTCTGTTGATGTTGCCTATATATTACGTGATAGTTGAGAATTATGTCTGTTAGTACGTTGGGGAGTCTGTTGATGTGGCCGATATATTACGTGATAGGTGTGAATTCTGTCTGCTAGTGCGTTAGGGAGTCTGTTGATGTGGCCTATATATTACGTGATAGGTGTGAATTCTGTCTGTCAGTGCGTTGGGGAGTCTGTTGATGTGGCCTATATATTACGTGATAGGTGAGAATTCTGTCTGTTAGTGCGTTGGGGAGTCTGTTGCTGTGGCCTATATATTACGTGATAGGTGTGAATTCTGTCTGTCAGTGCGTTGGGGGAGTCTGTTGATGTGGCCTATATATTACGTGATAGGTGAGAATTCTGTCTGTTAGTGCGTTGGGGAGTCTGTTGATGTTGCCTATATATTACTTGATAGGTGAGAATTATGTCTGTTAGTACGTTGGGGAGTCTGTTGATGTTGCCTATATATTACGTGATAGGTGAGAATTCTGTCTGTTAGTACGTTGGGGAGTCCGATGCTGCCTATATATTACTTGATAGGTGAGAATTATGTCTGTTAGTGCGTTGGGGAGTCCGATGCTGCCTATATATTACTTGATAGGTGAGAATTATGTCTGTTAGTGCGTCGGGGAGTCTGTTGATGTTGCCTATATATTACGTGATAGGTTTGAATTATGTCTGTTAGTGCGTTGGGGAGTCCGTTGATGTGGCCTATATATTACGTGATTGGTGTGAATTCTGTCTGTTAGTACGGTGGGGAGTCTGTTGATGTTGCCTATATATTACTTGATAGGTGGGAATTCTGTCTGTTAGTGCGTCGGGGAGTCCGTTGATGTGGCCTATATATTACGTGATTGGTGTGAATTCTGTCTGTTAGTACCTTGGGGAGTCTGTTGATGTTGCCTATATATTACTTGATAGGTGAGAATTCTGCCTGTTAGTGCGTCGGGGAGTCCGTTGATGTGGTATATATATTACTTGATAGGTGAGAATTCTGTCTGTTAGTGCGTGATGGAGACTGTTGGTGTTGCCTATATACTACTTGATAGGTGAGAATTCTGTCTGTTAGTACGTTGGGGAGTCTGTTGATGTTGCCTATATATTACGTGATAGGTGAGAACCCTGTCTGTTAGTGCGTTGGGGAGTCTGTTGGTGTTGCCTATATATTACTTGATAGGTGAGAATTCTGTCTGTTAGTACGTTGGGGAGTCTGTTGATGTTGCCTATATATTACGTGATAGGTGAGAATTCTGTCTGTTAGTGCGTTGGGGAGTCTGTTGGTGATGCCTATATATTACGTGATAGGTGAGAATTCTGTCTGTTAGTGCGTTAGGGAGTCTGTTGATGTTGCCTATATATTACTTGATAGGTGAGAATTCTGTCTGTTAGTACGTTGGGGAGTCTGTTGATGTTGCCTATATATTACGTGATAGGTGAGAACTCTGTCTGTTAGTACCTTGGGGAGTCTGTTGGTGTTGCCTATATATTACGTGATAGGTGAGAATTCTGTCTGTTAGTGCGTTGGGGAGTCTGTTGGTGATGCCTATATATTACGTGATAGGTGAGAATTCTGTCTGTTAGTGCGTTAGGGAGTCTGTTGATGTTGCCTATATATTACTTGATAGGTGAGAATTCTGTCTGTTAGTACGTTGGGGAGTCTGTTGATGTTGCCTATATATTACGTGATAGGTGAGAACTCTGTCTGTTAGTGCGTTGGGGAGTCTGTTGATGTTGCCTATATATTACTTGATAGATTAGAATTCTGTCTGTCAGTGCGTTGGGGAGTCCGATGCTGCCTATATATTGCGTGATAGGTGTGAATTTCGTCTGTTAGTACGTTGGGGAGACCGATGCTGCCTATATATTACGTGATAGGTGTGAATTCTGTCTGTCAGTGCGTTGGGGAGTATGTTGATGTGGCCTATATATTACGTGATAGGTGAGAATTCTGTCTGTTAGTGCGTCGGGGAGTCCGTTGATGTGGCCTATATATTACTTGATAGGTGAGAATTATGTCTGTTAGTGCGTTGGGGAGTCTGTTGGTGTTGCCTATATATTACTTGATAGGTGTGAATTATGTCTGTTAGTGCGTCGGGGAGTCCGTTGATGTGGCCTATATATTACTTGATAGGTGAGAATTATGTCTGTTAGTACGTTTGGGGAGTCCGATGCTGCCTATATATTGCGTGATAGGTGTGAATTTCGTCTGCTAGTACGTTGGGGAGACCGTTGCTGCCTATATGTTACGTGATAGGTGTGAATTCTGTCTGTCAGTGCGTTGGGGGGTCTGTTGATGTGGCCTATATATTACGTGATAGGTGAGAATTCTGTCTGTTAGTGCGTTAGGGAGTCTGTTAATGTTGCCTATATATTACTTGATAGGTGAGAATTATGTCTGTTAGTACATTGGGGAGTCCGATGCAGCCTATATAATACTTGATAGGTGTGAATTCTGCCCCCCTCCCCCCTCCCCCCCGTGTCCCCAGACAGCGATTTTATCGACAAACACTGAAATAATAAAGCATAGAGCCTTTAAGACTTACTAAAAGTATATTGTTGTTGCCAAATGCTGTAGTATTGGTGATATATGAATTCTTTTAGTATAATCGACACCAGTAGCTAACTCAGCTCTAGAAGATTTAGTAGGTTGGAGAATCTGACAGTTGTTTACTGTTGGCCGGTGGTTTTGTCTGTGTAATATGACTTCGTCAACCATTAAGATGTCTAGCTTGATGTGACTTTGGGTGTTGAAAGTATCGTTAAATCCCAGTAAGACAATTAGTGTGAATGTGTATACTTCTGTGCATGTTGAGGTAAAATTGAAAAACTAAAACTCGGGGTTTGTGTTGTACTAAAACCAGTGATCCGTTATTATACTCCAGATCTCCGTAGTACGAGTTGGGAGTATCTAGTGGAACCCTTAAGCCATCCATGCAAGCATTAGACCGGCAAAAAGGGTCTCCATGTACAATGGTCCCAGTCAGTACTTTCATGCCAGAGTTGTGGCCCTGGGTAGAGTTTGAAAATCTCTCCGTGTGTCTGTCCACAAAATCATTTTGCTTTGTAGCTGGCATCTATAATCAAATTTAGTTGTCCTTTCATGGGTGTTGGAATCATCCTGCAGGATAGATTCTAGCCACACCTTCTTGCAATAGCTCTGGGCCATGTTGTACTTGGTTTAGAAATAGTAGGTCTGTCCATCGTCCATTTCAAACATTTCGCCTTGTTGGTCGGGTCTGGTTATCCTATGGTATACCTCTAGCTCAGCATGGGGAAAATGACCTCCATTTAGGACTGGTTTGGTCTGTAATGTTTTGCCATAGTTGTGACCTTTTTTGGACTTGGTAAATAATGACATTTCACAGGTCACTTAGATTTTTTTTATTTTATTTTTTATTTCTTTATTCCATTTATCATTGTTTCATGTGAACTTTTTAACTCTGTGATTTCTCCAGTTTTCAATTTTATTGAAGCTTAATATGGTGATATAGTTTGTAAGTTCTTTACGTAGTTTGATTTTTAGTTCTATCTATGCATTATTTCAACGGTTAGTCCCTTTGTTGTTTTTTGGGCGTTGCATTTTGTATTATTCCATTTGTGTTGCCGTGGGAGCACGGTGGCTCAATGGTAGATTGTTGGACTTCTATGCTTAAGGTCCCAAGTTCGATCCCCGTACGGGGCGACCCACGTAGTGTCCTTGGGTAAGGCATTTTATGCCGGTTGCCCGCACGGGGGCACGATGACACCGTCTCCTAAGACGTAACCGCGTATGAGCGGAGCTTGAACAGATTTAGAATGCTGAGGAACTGACAGTTGCTCGTCGATGCTTGGTGGTTCTCTCCGGGTACTCTGGCTTCCTCCACCCGCAAAACTGTCACGGTCACGATTAGTCATTGTGCATAAGTATGTGACCTTAAACACCAATAAATAAATAAATATGTCTTGCCGTGAATATGGTAACTCCTAGAATTTTAAATCAAGTCTGTTTAAACTTAACATGTACATATACCTGGATATGTTCTTGGAAAAGGAGCAGTTTGAACACTTTGTGTACCTAATTATTGCAGTTATGTAACTTGTTAGATAAATTTATCGAGAGTGCAGTATCTCAGTGGTTAGGTCATTGGACTTTAAAACAAGATATCAGCAGGTCGATCCTGACCAACACCATCTGTACTGTGGGCAACACATTTAATTCCAATTAAACAAGATATCAGCAGGTCGATCCTGACCAACACCATCTGTACTGTGGGCAATACATTTAATTCCAATTAAACAAGATATCAGCAGGTCAATCCTGACCAACACCATCTGTACTGTGGACAACACATTTAATTCCAATTAAACAAGATATCAGCAGGTCGATCCTGACCAACACCATCTGTACTGTGGACAACACATTTAATTCCAATTAAAACAAGATATCAGCAGGTCGATCCTGTCCAACACCATCTGTACTGTGGACAACACATTTAATTCCAATTAAACAAGATATCAGCAGGTCGATCCTGTCCAACACCATCTGTACTGTGGACAACACATTTAATTCCAATTAAACAAGATATCAGCAGGCCGATCCTGACCAACACCATCTGTACTGTGGACAACACATTTAATTCCAATTAAAACAAGATATCAGCAAGTCGATCGTGACCAACACCATCTGTACTGTGGACAACACATTTAATTCCAATTAAACAAGATATCAGCAGGTCGATCCCGACCAACACCATCTGTACTGTGGACAACACATTTAATTCCAATTAAACAAGATATCAGCAGATCGATCTTGACCAACACCATCTGTACTGTGGACAACACATTTAATTCCAATTAAAACAAGATATCAGCAAGTCGATCCTGACCAACACCATCTGTACTGTGGACAACACATTTAATTCCAATTAAACAAGATATCAGCAGGTCGATCCTGACCAACACCATCTGTACTGTGGACAACACATTTAATTCCAATTAAACAAGATATCAGCAGGTCGATCCTGACCAACACCATCTGTACTGTGGACAACACATTTAATTCCAATTAAAACAAGATATCAGCAGGTCGATCCTGACCAGCACCATCTGTACTGTGGACAACACATTTAATTCCAATTAAACAAGATATCAGCAGGTCGATCCTGACCAACACCATCTGTACTGTGGACAACACATTTAATTCCAATTAAAACAAGATATCAGCAGGTCGATCCTGACCAACACCATCTGTACTGTGGACAACACATTTAATTCCAATTAAACAAGATATCAGCAGGTCGATCCTGACCAACACCATCTGTACTGTGGACAACACATTTAATTCCAATTAAAACAAGATATCAGAAGGTCGATCCTGACCAACACCATCTGTACTGTGGACAACACATTTAATTCCAATTAAAACGAGACATCAGCAGGTCCATCCTGACCAACACCATCTGTACACTGCAAAAACTATAGGCTCTTTTTAGAACAAAAACTGGTTCTAATCTTGTCCCGGAGATGGAACCAGTTCAGTTTGAATAGTATTTATTCCAAATCAAATAAATTTACAAAGATTAACATTAAATATTAACAAAATTAAACTTAAACTGAGGGGGTTTCAACCGTAAGTTTAGAGCTTATACAAAGCTGTCTCAGATCATTATTAAGCAAAGCAGATATGAACAGTTGGCATATCGAACCAGTTTTGGTTCTGTATAGAACCAATATACCAGGTATTTATATCCGCTTTGTTTCGAAATGTTTGGCGACTGCGTTGTATAAGCTCCAAGTTTACTGCTGAATCTACGTCAGTTCATGTATTATTCTGTTTAATTTAATGCTAATCTTTGTGAATTTATTTGATTTGAAATAAATACTGTTTAAACTAAACTGGTTCCACCTCAGGGTCAAGATAGAACCAGTTTTGGTTCAAAAAATAACCTTTATTTTTTTGCAGTATACTGTGGCCAAAACACTTAATCCAACGTAACGGTCAAAACCAGCCAGAGCTATTCACAAAAATCACAACTCAATTTTTATTGTTTTTTTTATTTTTTGTCTCAAAAAACATAGCTTATGACCCTCATTGGAATGTGCTCACGCAAAAATGAAAAAAATAGTTATTCAAGAAGTTTATTTACAAGTCTTGTGACTCTCGTCTTCCTTTCGTGTCAGGTAAAGGGTCAAAAAGAGATATCAGCAGTTCGATCCTTACCCACACCATCTATGCTGCGGGTAAGACACTCAGCCCTTTGAAACCTGTTGGTATCTTCCATGTCAGTTCAATGACAGAAGTAGGAAGAGTCCATATTCACTATTTGTGGGGAGACCAATTAATATTTTCAACGTGCAGCCTGGGGGCTGCACGTTGAAAATATTGATTGGTCTATACCGCACATTTACCTTGTAGCCATCCCACGTAATGACATTATGGCGTAGCTTGTGACTCGGTAGGAAATATGGCATCTGGGATTGAAAGGGTTAATTCCAATTGCCTACATGGGTTTGAAAATGCAAAGAAAAAATACCCACCTTTAAACTAGCCTTAATGATTCTGGAGAATCATAGTCTTTTACTGAGGAGATTCCGGGATTTTCGTGCCACTAGAGTGTCTGAAGAATTGTTTTTAACTGTTGTATCACTAAAGTACCTTTACTGATGTCCTGAGAAAGGTGGGTGTAGTAGTCTCAAATGACTCAGTTTCATAAAAGAAAGTTTAGGTTAAAAATCATCATTTTGTTGGAGAGGGTTAATATCGATATCGACGTCCAAGAAATCTACGTCCGACAAAAGGAGTTACGTTTGCCACGTACCCATTGAGTGCTGTGGCTATTTGAATCAGACACTATATCTAAAATTTATCTAAAATGTTTATGCTTGGCAGTTTGAGGAGAGATGAACCTTTGCCAGGATAATTCTTCACAAGAGTCTACTTTTTCTTGACAATCTGTAAGAATCACTTCAAGAAATCCGCAGAAAATGTGAATGTATTAAGGGCTGTTTCCTTTAATCTCTCAAACCAGAGTTGAAGCTTGGTTATTTGAATCCGCTTAGTACTTACAAAAAATATCCCCTCATAAATTCTTGGTCCGTTGAAGGAGGACATGTTTATCGGTGACATACCCACAGGGGTGCAGTGCTTTTGGTGCCAGAAAACAGCCCATTTTATCACAACTTTGATGTTCAGCAGCCCGTGGAAGGTTTTGTCCATGCAACTTGTAATGTCACAGCAAGACCTGCGAATGGCCAATTTTTCTTGAAAATCTACAAGATGTGTTTAGAGAAATCTACAGAAAATATGAGTTTTTAGGCATTTAACCCTTTACCTAACACAGTATTTTTAAAAACAAAAAAATAAATTTTACATTTTCCAAGAAGAAATTTCAGAATTTTTCGACGAGCTGTTTGTAATGGTGTCCATATTTGTATGGTTTTACTGATGAACTTCCGAGATATTTTAGGCTGCGATATGCTTATTCTGGTTAATTTTCTGACCGTTTTTTTCTTTGGTCGCTATGTTAGGTAAAGGGCTAAGGAATATCTATCTTTAGCAGCCCAAAACGGATTGACGCTTGTTTTTTTGAATACCCTTATTACTTACAAAATCAATCCTTGGTGAATTCTATGCCCAATAAAAGAAATTATGTTCAATTCTCAGGTACCCGTTGGGTGCTGTGGGTGCCCGAAACAACCCATTTTATCAAAATTACATTTTTTGGCAGCTTGTGGAGGGTTAACAAACGCTGAGCCCAAACTATTTTGTATGTCAACTGTAGTGTCGCAGACAAGTCTAACATTTATGAATGTTTAAAAAAATCTACAAGACGCGTTTTGTGAAAGTAACAATAAATCCCAATTTTGCAGTTTTCGCCAATTTTGGCAAAGGAGGGGCGAACGTGAAAATTCTACTTCAGTACATTTTTAGATGTTGCACCCCTCTATGCGTGTTAAAATTTCTGTGAAAATCGGTTCGAAAATGGTTTCAGAATCGTACGAACAAAATGTGTGGGATAAAAAAATAATAATAACGCGAAGAAAAACAAACGTCTTTTCCGGAGGGAAAACCCAGAAAAGAAAAATTAAACATCAATACTACACACTGATTTGTGTTGGTTTTCATTTTTATCCACACCCGTGTTATTGAATTCATATCTGTTCTGTAACCGTGTATTCATGATAGAGGCAACAGAGAACAGTCACAATATTCTTTTGGACTGTTTTGGTTCAACTTGCTTCAATATCCTTTCGTGTTATATACCATTCAAACAGTATTACCAGGATGTTCCATGCGCCTATTCAGATTACACTTAATTGGATATCTCTTAATTGTGTATCCCTGTTAATTGAATATAACTCCAAACGCAAGCCCATTTACCATGCCTTCGGGAGAAATTTCACCTGTAATATATGTTTATGATCCCCTGTGGGAACCTCGGGAAGTGAAACAGTGTTTTTTTAACTGGGGTAAACAAGCTCTGTGTTTTACTGGTAAAATTAGACCGTGTCACAAATGCTTTGGGTGGAAGTCCTCTAAAATGGACAACATGGGTGTGTAAACGATTGACTGAACTTGACTATATCTCCATGTTGTGGTCATAATTAGCCATTGTGCAGAAATATGTGACCTAGAACACCAATAAATAAATAAATATATATGGTAGGTGCGTGGTGGTTCTGGGGTTACAGCATTGGACTGTACAGTTTGATTCTTACCTAGGGAAACTGCGTTGTGCCCTTGGGCAGAACACCTAATCCCAATTGCCCACGTAGGGGCACGACGGCGCCGTGTACTAAGGCGTACCTCAAATCGATGATGCACTTGTCTTTAACCAATACTAACTCTGTTTGTGTCGAGCTAATACCTTTGGGAGTCTGACAATTACTCGGTAGTTCTCTCTGGGTCATCTCGTTTCACCCACCCATAAAACTGTCCAACATGAGATGACCCTGGCTGTGGACAATGTAGTTAAACACCAATAAATAAATAAATAAATATATATGGTAGGTGCGTGGTGGTTCTGGGGTTACAGCATTGGACTGTACAGTTTGATTCCTACTTAGGGAAACTTCGCTGTGTCCTTGGGCAGAGCACCTAATCCCGATCGTCCACGTAGGGGCACGTTGGCGTCGTGTACTAAGGCGTACTTCACATCGATTATGCACTTGTCTTCAACCAATACTAATCCTGTTTGTGTAGAGCTAATACGTTTGGGTGTCTGACAATTGCTTGGTAGTTCTCTATGGGTACTCTGGTTTCCTCCACCCATAAAACTGTCCAACATGAGGTGACCCTGGCTGTTGAAAGTGTTGTTAAACCCCAATAAATAAATAAATAAATAAATAAATAAATAAATAAATAAATAAATAAATAAATATGATGGGATATAGAGTATACAGTTGTTAACTGAATAAATATATCAAGAAATTACTTGTACGTTGGCAATCACAAATTTTCCCTTGTTGATTGACCCTTTTGCCCCAGTACATCAAACACGGGCATTTAATCTATTACATCTTGTTTGACAGAGCTCCTTGAGCTCTGTCAAACAAGATATAGTAGAAATAAATGCTCAGTGTATCTTTAGAATGCTGGAAAGTGACCAAATTCCTATTAATTGAATACTCCTGTTAATTGAATTATTTTCATTGGCAAAGTGGTTATTCCATTTTCAGGGTTCGACTGTATTTTTGAAGTGTTTTGGAAGAAGATAAAATTCAGTTCACAATGGTAGTTGCCATATTTTCATTCAAGGCAAAAATGTATTGTTCCGTGCCTGTGACCATCGTCATTTCAGGAGAGACCTTTACTTATGTAGTAATGAAAATCTTAAATATTTTATTCAGGAAGAGGAAGCTGAGTGGATAGGTCTGTCAGTAGAAGCTGTAGAGAAAGGAAAGAAGATTGCAGAAAATAAAAGAACACCATTACTCGATCTTCTTACTGACGAGTTTATTGGGCAGTTTAAAGGTACAATAACAATATCATTTGTTTTTATATGTCTTATTGTCAGAGGCGGAGTCAATCTAAATGAATTGACGGAAAGGGATAGCGGTGAATGAAGTACACCCCCCCCCCTTTATTTTCCCAATTCTGAATTAAAAGCATGTATCCACCATAGCTGAAGGCCCGAGGTCTTCCGTGGAAATTAAAAGTAACTTGTCATGAAAACTGATGTCCCCGAGTATTTTGGAAGACTAAAGTACTCAGAAAGTGAAGAAATAACTATAGCAACATGACATACTAAACACTGCGGCTATTGTTTCTTATCAAGTCTAGAGTGTCTACATGGGCAGTCAAGACTTGTCTAATGAAATCTAGAGTGTATACATGGGCAGCCAAGATTTGTCTAATCAAATCTAGAGTGTCTACATGGGTAGCCAATACTTGTCTAATCAAATCTAGAGTGTCTACATGGGCAACCAAGACTTGTCTAATCAAGTCTAGAGTGTCTATATGGACAGCCAAGACCTGTCTTAATCAAGTCTAGAGTGTCTACATGGGCAGCCAAGACTTGTCTAATCAATTCTAGAGTGTCTACATGGGCAGCCAAGACTTGTCTAATCAAGTCTAGAGTGTCTACATGGGCAGCCAAGATTTGTCTAATCAACTCTAGAGTGTCTACATGGGCACCCAAGACTTGTCTAATGAAGTCGAAAGTCTCTACATGGGCAGCCAGGACTTGTCTAAAAACGTACTAATCCACAGGATGTGGAATGTTAAAATTTAGACAAAAATATATAAATAATTTCTAGTCCTTCAAGGATTAAATAAACTGTACTAAAACTAATATATTTGGTAAAGAGGGCCTTGCGATTCACCCGTTTATCGCTTCAAATCGAATCGGGTATATTATTCAATTACGAATTGAATCGGGAGTATATTGAAGATGATCGGGGGGTGTTTGACTTCGTCGAAGGCATATCTTGGAGATGTAGTTGGAATATTAACCAGTAAGGATTATAGTGCAGAAAACAGAAACGGACGCGAGAATCATTGATACTTGGCAAGGCACAATGTCATGGTTAGCCACTTGCAACAGTTCATCGTTGACATTGCCTTGAAACATCATTGAAGCCAAAATCACTGTAACAGAGACGTCATTACCTAACGTAACTGTTGATAAATAAAGTGTTAAGTAGCTTGATATTATAGACTGCCCCATTTGAGCCGGTGTTGAATCCTGTTTTCTACCATTTTTAGGATAATGTGTGATGGGACCTTTTTACACAAAATTAATTGAATACAGCAAAATTATGTCCCTTGATAAGCAATTATTACCATTGCAAGATTTCAAATTAATAAAATACTGTATAATTATCTTCCTTGATATTCACCAATGCCCATTAGGTTACAATACATTGTTTTTTTTCCATTGACGACAGTACTAATCTTTCCTCCTCTCCCCATCTTATCAAGCTGATTTGGGCAAAAACAACCATCTATCCATTTAGTTTATCATCTCATGAAAAAAATATATTGAAAAAAAATATAGGTCGCCATGTGAATTTTGCCTTTAAATTTGGAGCTTCCTATACTCCCGTCCAGTTTCGCACTGAATGAAATAGACATATTTTTACCTACCACCACCCAATTGTAATCTTCTCTCACACATTTCAGAAGACAATAGTCACCAATATTTTATATCTTTTCCAAAACATGCACTTTTAAATTTTATTTACACTTGCAAGTTCATTTTCCACCAATCAGATAATTCAGTAACATTTATCCTCTATTAAAGGTTTGGGTGCAAACCGCTAGAGGCGCTGTTTGCACGAAAACACTGTATTGTTACCATTACTGTTTCAGAAAAACTGTACCATTTGATGATATTACCAAACTTAAACTACACCAGCACAAAATTTGTTCATTCATTTAGTTTCAGTGTTTGTATTGTATCGGGTGACGTTGACTACAAACACATCAATCGTGATATAAAACACTTTAACGAAACGTTCGGAAAAGAAATAAATAAGGGCATATTATATATGGCCCCAAAATATTAGAGTACAAGGAACTGGAATGTATTCACTTTTTCACTAAAATAATTATATATATATTGGTTTGATGACAGACGAGCTTCCAAAGGTATAATTAACCAATCACAAAGATGATGAATAAGATCGGTAATTACAATAACTTGTATTCAAATAAAAGACTTCGAGCTTCACACTCAGAGAAAGTATATTTCCCATTTCGTCTACAATGTGTTACAATCGCCACGTAGAAAATCACGAAAAAGAAATAAGGTTTGTTTTGAAAACACCATGCTGGAAATTGGTCAAGACGTAGTTTATAACCATACAAGGAAATCGTGAACTTGGTCAAAATATTGTTTTCAAAGATCAAAAAACTGCAGAAACAATCACACTCTTCTCAAATCTGTAAGGCGATGGAATTGAAAACGTTCAATACATTGACAGGGGAAAGTTGCATTAGCAATACCATAACTGCGAGATAGAGTCTAAATTGCAGGATAACTTTTCAATTTCGTTATCCGGAGAGACTCATTCGTTTTAGAATTCTATCATCACGCCTCTGTGTCGTAAGATTATAATTTTGTTGTTCCCGATACGTAATGTATAAAAATATAAAGGATTTCAAACGAGTGATGTTTGGATATAACATTTTTTGAAACGAGTTTGATGAATTTGATTCACAACGAGCCTTTAGGCGAGTTGTGAATCGAATTCATCAAACGAGTTTCAAAAAATCTTATATCCAAACATCACGAGTTAAAGATTCTGTATATCACATGAAGTTTCGAATGTTTTTTACACTTTTTATTTAATTCATTGTCGCTAAATTCTCCCAAAACAACCGACAATCAGTTTGTTGGCTCAGACGCTTCACACCATGACGTCCTGAGTGCGCTTTACTTGCTCCTGTTGTCGTAATTGACGTCATGTGAACTACGCACAAGAATACAACGCTGCTGCGCTGCTATGGGTCCATGCGCCGATTAGACACTAGTTGATAATCAGGAAATAAGACATGGGTTGTTACGTCGAAATTAACGAGGTTTCATGTGATATAAATAAATAGGTTTGAAAACAAAAATAAATCCATACAAATATGTATGGCAGTCGTCATAATTGTGTTCGAATGAAAATAACATTTAATTGAAGATCGAACATTTACTAATTCCATACAGTACTCCATTACAATGTTTTGTCTTCTACCGAATGAGTTCAAAATAGGAGATTAACAACGCGTTTAGCTGTCCATCTACAGTGGAAGTTTGGAACATCGTAAAATTAACGGTCTTTGAAACGTGAATATATTCAGTGTCAAATTGATCAAAACCGAGTTTATCACCGTTAGCGTCAAAAAACCGTGTATTATGAAATTGGTACCACCGGAAAACAACATGTATCGACAACATAACCATTCCCTCGAGGTTAGATTACCAAAACGAGACCTGTACGAGTATGAAATTACAGATGATTGAACTCATTAGCCAAAATATTCGTTGTTTTGTTCACGCCTTTCTTTGACTGCCTATCAGTTTGGAACCAATCAACAAATCAGCTTTTATTGCTGCAAAATCCACTGGTTATGGTAATAATCAAGCCTTTCCAGAAACGTACCACAGGAGAATGATAGTCTCAAAACGAAGTATACAAAATAAAACATAGTATTAACATTTACACTATCTAAACCAAAACAGTTGGTTGATGCAAATTTTCTTCATGTGTGACAGTTGGTTTTGATGGTTCCTCCAATCTCTCTTGCCATATTCCATTTTAGTTGCGTATTGAAATGACAGTTGTCACTACTAAACACCAGAAATGACACACATGATACCAAATAAATAATTTGGGGTAGTTTTTACCTCTACCTTTATCAATGAATAGTGAATGTTTTGTGAATTTGACAAGAATATTAATCATTCTTCAACAGAAGAATGGGATATAATTACTGCAAGTTTCATATTGTAATTCTTCATCTTTCATTAATGAAGACACTTGTGCCTCCATACATGTTGCTCTGAGAGTCTGGGATATACTCTCACTCAACGTTCTCTATCAAAACAAAAACAAAACAAAATGGAAGGATTTGTGAATTGTATAATACCATGGATTGGAACTAGTCCAACTGTTCATTCTTCATGCGAATGAGAAAACAGATTTCTCTCAGTCTGTACTAGAAGTATTGCAAAATGCAACTATTCAGTCATTTTAAGGTATATTATTGTCAAAGTTTTGGTCTCTTATGCCATAGTTGACTTACAGGCAGTAATCCCAACCTCATGATAGTACCTTAGTAGCAAAGGTTTGTTTCCAAATATGTTTACGTTTCATTCCAAACATATTGGTATATAATTTAATGGGGTTATTCCTTTCTGGCTATTTTTGAACTTTGGGAAAAATTTCCTGAAACTGACTAAATTTGGGTTGGGTGACCTCTTAACCCTTCACCCGCTGAATATTTTCAAGATATTTTTATCAAATCTTGTCATGGCTACTCCTAAACAGCCATGACAAGATTTGATAAAATATTTAACAAAATTTAACTCAAGAAATCATTTGTGAAAAATCCATACAATTTACAGGGGGATTAAATGGGCTCAATTTATATTTATTTCAATTGCAAGACAAGTCCTGTCCTGGGCAAGCAGTATGGAATGAGTTAAAATGAGTGATGACATGAAATATGAACCAGTCAGTTAATAAATTCAGTATAGATGCCATGAATTGAGGCATCCATATATTGTAATTATTAACTTTTTGTTTAACCCTCTCATACCACTGTCCCTAAATATGTTTTAATGCCAACATTGGCGATCCATAAATAGGTTACACAATTATTATTATTTATTTAATTGTTGGGGTTTAACGACACTTTCGACCCAGTGTCACCTCGTGTCAGACAGTTTTGAACCCGTCTTGCGCTCTGACATCATAACGTCCATCTGGTGCATTTACTTTCTTGTTTGACGTTATCTTATGTCAAAGCATTTCAATGAAATCTTGACGTCAATCAGATGCGTAGCGATCAATCAGATGAATCCATACATGTCGTTCTAACGCGTAGGCGGATTCCACGCTTCGTCGTTCTAACCAATTTCTCAGTGTTTGTATTCCATCTGGTAATGTTGATTACACACAACCATCATGGCATAAAAATCTATAACTGCCTTTAAGTTTTGTTGCTGACCACTAATCGCTCAAAGAATAGGAGAAAGAAATCAATGAAGGAAAAGAGGAAGAAGATAATGAAGAAGAAGACAAAATAAAAAAAAAACCTCTCGAATCAGAACACCTAAAATATTCGAAACGCAGTGCAGCAGTAAAACTATAGGTGTTTGGACACAATAGATTAAATGTGACAACACACGAGATGCATGAGCACCATGATGCTCAACTGCAACTAGGGCGAGCGGTTTTTCGGTTTTCCGGTTCTGTTACGGTGTTTGCTATAAATCGGAACACCGAAAGGCTAGACCCAGCAAAAACCGACCGAACGTCATAAACTGATTAAACTACCCTCTTCCGGCTATAAATCGGAACACCGAAAGGCCAGACCCAGCAAAAACCGACTGAACGTCATAAAATGATTAAACTACCCTCTACCGGCTATAAATCGGAACAACTAAAGACTAGACCCAGCAAAAACCGACCGCACGTCACAAACTGATTAAACTACCCTCTTCCGGCTATAAATCGGAACACCGAAAGCCTAGACCAATCAAAAACCGACCGCACGTCACAAACTGATTAAACTACCCTCTTCCGGCTATAAATCGGAACACCGAAAGGCTAGACCCAGCAAAAACCGACCGAACGTCATAAATTGATTAAACTACCCTCTACCGGCTATAAATCGGAACACCGAAAGGCTAGACCCAGCAAAAACCGACCGAACGTCACAAACTGATTAAACTACCCTCTTCCGGCTATAAATCGGAACACCGAAAGGCTAGACCCAGCAAAAACCGACCGAACGTCACAAACTGATTAAACTACCCTCTACCGGCTATAAATCGGAACACCGAAAGGCTAGACCCAGCAAAAACCGACCGAGCGTCATAAACTGATTAAACTACCCTCTACCGACATTAAATCGGAACACCGAAAGACTAGACCCAGCAAAAACCGACTGAACGTCATGATCTGATTAAACTACCCTCTACCGGCTATAAATCGGAACACCGAAAGACTAGACCCAGCAAAAACCGACCGCACGTCACAAACTGATTAAACTACCCTCTACCGGCTATAAATCGGAACACCGAAAGACTAGACCCAGCATAAAACGACCGAACTTCATAAACTGATTAAACTACCCTCTACTGGCTATAAATCGGAACACCGAAAGCCTAGACACAGCAAAAACCGACTGAACGTCATGATCTGATTAAACTACCCTCTACCGACATTAAATCGGAACACCGAAAGACTAGACCCAGCAAAAACCGACTGAACGTCATGATCAGATTAAACTACCCTCTACCGGCTATAAATCGGAACACCGAAAGGCTAGACCCAGCAAAAACCGACCGAGCGTCATAAACTGATTAAACTACCCTCTACCGACATTAAATCGGAACACCGAAAGACTAGACCCATAGACCCAGCAAAAACCGACTGAACGTCATGATCTGATTAAACTACCCTCTACCGGCTATAAATCGTAACACCGAAAGGCTAGACCCAGCAAAAACCGACCGCACGTCACAAACTGATTAAACTACCCTCTTCCGGCTATAAATCGGAACACCGAAAGGCTAGATCCAGCAAAAACCGACCGAACGTCATAAACTGATTAAACTACCCTCTACCGACATTAAATCGGAACACCGAAAGGCTAGACCCAGCAAAAACCGACCGCACGTCACAAACTGATTAAACTACCCTCTACCGGCTATAAATCGGAACACCGAAAGACTAGACCCAGCATAAAACGACCGAACTTCATAAACTGATTAAACTACCCTCTTCCGGCTATAAATCGGAACACCGAAAGGCTAGACCCAGCAAAAACCGACCGAACGTCATAAATTGATTAAACTACCCTCTACCGGCTATAAATCGGAACACCGAAAGGCTAGACCCAGCAAAAACCGACCGAACGTCACAAACTGATTAAACTACCCTCTTCCGGCTATAAATCGGAACACCGAAAGCCTAGACCCAGCAAAAACCGACCGCACGTCACAAACTGATTAAACTACCCTCTTCCGGCTATAAATCGGAACACCGAAAGGCTAGACCCAGCAAAAACCGACCGAACGTCATAAATTGATTAAACTACCCTCTACCGGCTATAAATCGGAACACCGAAAGGCTAGACCCAGCAAAAACCGACCGAACGTCACAAACTGATTAAACTACCCTCTTCCGGCTATAAATCGGAACACCGAAAGGCTAGACCCAGCAAAAACCGACCGAACGTCACAAACTGATTAAACTACCCTCTACCGGCTATAAATCGGAACACCGAAAGGCTAGACCCAGCAAAAACCGACCGAGCGTCATAAACTGATTAAACTACCCTCTACCGACATTAAATCGGAACACCGAAAGGCTAGACCCAGCAAAAACCGACCGAACGTCACAAACTGATTAAACTACCCTCTATCGGCTATAAATCGGAACACCGAAAGACTAGACCCAGCATAAAACGACCGAACTTCATAAACTGATTAAACTACCCTCTACCGGCTATAAACCGGAACACTGAAAGACTAGACCCAGCAAAAACCGACCGAACGTCACAAACTGATTAAACTACCCTCTACCGGCTATAAATCGGAACACCGAAAGACTAGACCCAGCAAAAACCGACCGCACGTCACAAACTGATTAAACTACCCTCTACCGGCTATAAATCGGAACACCGAAAGGCTAGACCCAGCAAAAAACGACCGAACGTCACAAACTGATTAAACTACCCTCTACCGGCTATAAACCGGAACACCGAAAGGCTAGACCCAGCAAAAAACGACCGAACGTCATGATCTGATTAAACTACCCTCTACCGGATATAAATCGGAACACCGAAAGACTAGACCCAGCAAAAACCGACCGAACGTCATAAACTGATTAAACTACCCTCTACCGGCTATAAATCGGAACACCAAAAGACTAGACCCTGCATAAAACGACCGAACGTCACAAACTGATTAAACTACCCTCTACCGGCTATAAATCGGAACACCGAAAGGCTAGACCCAGCAAAAACCGACCGAGCGTCATAAACTGATTAAACTACCCTCTACCGACATTAAATCGGAACACCGAAAGACTAGACCCAGCAAAAACCGACTGAACGTCATGATCTGATTAAACTACCCTCTACCGGCTATAAATCGGAACACCGAAAGGCTAGACCCAGCAAAAACCGACCGCACGTCACAAACTGATTAAACTACCCTCTACCGGATATAAATCGGTACACCGAAAGGCTAGACCCAGCAAAAAACGACCGAACGTCATGATCTGATTAAACTACCCTCTACCGGCTATAAATCGGAACACCGAAAGGCTAGACCCAGCAAAAACCGACCGAACGTCACAAACTGATTAAACTACCCTCTACCGGCTATAAATCGGAACACCGAAAGGCTAGACCCAGCAAAAACCGACCGAACGTCATAAACTGATTAAACTACCCTCTACCGACATTAAATCGGAACACCGAAAGGCTAGACCCAGCAAAAACCGACCGAACGTCACAAACTGATTAAACTACCCTCTACCGGCTATAAATCGGAACACCGAAAGGCTAGACCCAGCAAAAACCGACCGAACGTCACAAACTGATTAAACTACCCTCTTCCGGCTATAAATCGGAACACCGAAAGGCTAGACCCAGCAAAAACCGACCGAACGTCACAAACTGATTAAACTACCCTCTACCGGCTATAAATCGGAACACCGAAAGGCTAGACCCAGCAAAAACCGACCGAGCGTCATAAACTGATTAAACTACCCTCTACCGGCTATAAATCGGAACACCGAAAGACTAGACCCAGCATAAAACGACCGAACTTCATAAACTGATTAAACTACCCTCTACTGGCTATAAATCGGAACACCGAAAGCCTAGACACAGCAAAAAACGACTGAACGTCATGATCTGATTAAACTACCCTCTACCGACATTAAATCGGAACACCGAAAGACTAGACCCAGCAAAAACCGACTGAACGTCATGATCTGATTAAACTACCCTCTACCGGCTATAAATCGGAACACCGAAAGGCTAGACCCAGCAAAAACCGACCGAGCGTCATAAACTGATTAAACTACCCTCTACCGACATTAAATCGGAACACCGAAAGACTAGACCCAGCAAAAACCGACTGAACGTCATGATCTGATTAAACTACCCTCTACCGGCTATAAATCGGAACACCGAAAGACTAGACCCAGCAAAAACCGACCGCACGTCACAAACTGATTAAACTACCCTCTACCGGCTATAAATCGGAACACCGAAAGACTAGACCCAGCATAAAACGACCGAACTTCATAAACTGATTAAACTACCCTCTACTGGCTATAAATCGGAACACCGAAAGCCTAGACACAGCAAAAAACGACTGAACGTCATGATCTGATTAAACTACCCTCTACCGACATTAAATCGGAACACCGAAAGACTAGACCCAGCAAAAACCGACTGAACGTCATGATCTGATTAAACTACCCTCTACCGGCTATAAATCGGAACACCGAAAGGCTAGACCCAGCAAAAACCGACCGAGCGTCATAAACTGATTAAACTACCCTCTACCGACATTAAATCGGAACACCGAAAGACTAGACCCAGCAAAAACCGACTGAACGTCATGATCTGATTAAACTACCCTCTACCGGCTATAAATCGTAACACCGAAAGACTAGACCCAGCAAAAACCGACCGCACGTCACAAACTGATTAAACTACCCTCTTCCGGCTATAAATCGGAACACCGAAAGGCTAGACCCAGAAAAAAACCGACCGAACGTCATAAACTGATTAAACTACCCTCTACCGACATTAAATCGGAACACCAAAAGGCTAGACCCAGCAAAAACCGACTGAACGTCATGATCTGATTAAACTACCCTCTACCGGCTATAAATCGGAACACCGAAAGACTAGACCCAGCAAAAACCGACCGCACGTCACAAACTGATTAAACTACCCTCTATCGGCTATAAATCGGAACACCGAAGGACTAGACCCAGCATAAAACGACCGAACTTCATAAACTGATTAAACTACCCTCTACCGGCTATAAATCGGAACACTGAAAGACTAGACCCAGCAAAAACCGACCGAACGTCACAAACTGATTAAACTACCCTCTACCGGCTATAAATCGGAACACCGAAAGACTAGACCCAGCAAAAACCGACCGCACGTCACAAACTGATTAAACTACCCTCTACCGGCTCTAAATCGGAACACCGAAAGGCTAGACCCAGCAAAAAACGACCGAACGTCACAAACTGATTAAACTACCCTCTACCGGCTATAAATCGGAACACCGAAAGGCTAGACCCAGCAAAAACCGACCGAGCGTCATAAACTGATTAAACTACCCTCTACCGACATTAAATCGGAACACCGAAAGACTAGACCCAGCAAAAACCGACTGAACGTCATGATCTGATTAAACTACCCTCTACCGGCTATAAATCGGAACACCGAAAGGCTAGACCCAGCAAAAACCGACCGCACGTCACAAACTGATTAAACTACCCTCTACCGGATATAAATCGGTTCACCGAAAGGCTAGACCCAGCAAAAAACGACCGAACGTCATGATCTGATTAAACTACCCTCTACCGGCTATAAATCGGAACACCGAAAGGCTAGACCCAGCAAAAACCGACCGAACGTCACAAACTGATTAAACTACCCTCTACCGGCTATAAATCGGAACACCGAAAGGCTAGACCCAGCAAAAACCGACCGAACGTCATAAACTGATTAAACTACCCTCTACCGACATTAAATCGGAACACCGAAAGGCTAGACCCAGCAAAAACCGACCGAACGTCACAAACTGATTAAACTACCCTCTACCGGCTATAAATCGGAACACCGAAAGGCTAGACCCAGCAAAAACCGACCGAACGTCACAAACTGATTAAACTACCCTCTTCCGGCTATAAATCGGAACACCGAAAGGCTAGACCCAGCAAAAACCGACCGAACGTCACAAACTGATTAAACTACCCTCTACCGGCTATAAATCGGAACACCGAAAGGCTAGACCCAGCAAAAACCGACCGAGCGTCATAAACTGATTAAACTACCCTCTACCGGCTATAAATCGGAACACCGAAAGACTAGACCCAGCATAAAACGACCGAACTTCATAAACTGATTAAACTACCCTCTACTGGCTATAAATCGGAACACCGAAAGCCTAGACACAGCAAAAACCGACTGAACGTCATGATCTGATTAAACTACCCTCTACCGACATTAAATCGGAACACCGAAAGACTAGACCCAGCAAAAACCGACTGAACGTCATGATCTGATTAAACTACCCTCTACCGGCTATAAATCGGAACACCGAAAGGCTAGACCCAGCAAAAACCGACCGAGCGTCATAAACTGATTAAACTACCCTCTACCGACATTAAATCGGAACACCGAAAGACTAGACCCAGCAAAAACCGACTGAACGTCATGATCTGATTAAACTACCCTCTACCGGCTATAAATCGGAACACCGAAAGACTAGACCCAGCAAAAACCGACCGCACGTCACAAACTGATTAAACTACCCTCTACCGGCTATAAATCGGAACACCGAAAGACTAGACCCAGCATAAAACGACCGAACTTCATAAACTGATTAAACTACCCTCTACTGGCTATAAATCGGAACACCGAAAGCCTAGACACAGCAAAAAACGACTGAACGTCATGATCTGATTAAACTACCCTCTACCGACATTAAATCGGAACACCGAAAGACTAGACCCAGCAAAAACCGACTGAACGTCATGATCTGATTAAACTACCCTCTACCGGCTATAAATCGGAACACCGAAAGGCTAGACCCAGCAAAAACCGACCGAGCGTCATAAACTGATTAAACTACCCTCTACCGACATTAAATCGGAACACCGAAAGACTAGACCCAGCAAAAACCGACTGAACGTCATGATCTGATTAAACTACCCTCTACCGGCTATAAATCGTAACACCGAAAGACTAGACCCAGCAAAAACCGACCGCACGTCACAAACTGATTAAACTACCCTCTTCCGGCTATAAATCGGAACACCGAAAGGCTAGACCCAGAAAAAAACCGACCGAACGTCATAAACTGATTAAACTACCCTCTACCGACATTAAATCGGAACACCAAAAGGCTAGACCCAGCAAAAACCGACTGAACGTCATGATCTGATTAAACTACCCTCTACCGGCTATAAATCGGAACACCGAAAGACTAGACCCAGCAAAAACCGACCGCACGTCACAAACTGATTAAACTACCCTCTACCGGCTATAAATCGGAACACTGAAAGACTAGACCCAGCATAAAACGACCGAACTTCATAAACTGATTAAACTACCCTCTACCGGCTATAAATCGGAACACCGAAAGGCTAGACCCAGCAAAAACCGACCGAACGTCATGATCTGATTAAACTACCCTCTACCGGCTATAAATCGGAACACCGAAAGACTAGACCCAGCAAAAACCGACTGAACGTCATGATCTGATTAAACTACCCTCTACCGGCTATAAATCGGAACACCGAAAGACTAGACCCAGCAAAAAACCGACCGCACGTCACAAACTGATTAAACTACCCTCTACCGGCTATAAATCGGAACACCGAAAGGCTAGACCCAGCAAAAACCGACCGAACGTCACAAACTGATTAAACTACCCTCTATCGGCTATAAATCGGAACACCGAAGGACTAGACCCAGCATAAAACGACCGAACTTCATAAACTGATTAAACTACCCTCTACCGGCTATAAATCGGAACACTGAAAGACTAGACCCAGCAAAAACCGACCGAACGTCACAAACTGATTAAACTACCCTCTACCGGCTATAAATCGGAACACCGAAAGACTAGACCCAGCAAAAACCGACCGCACGTCACAAACTGATTAAACTACCCTCTGCCGGCTCTAAATCGGAACACCGAAAGGCTAGACCCAGCAAAAAACGACCGAACGTCACAAACTGATTAAACTACCCTCTACCGGCTATAAACCGGAACACCGAAAGGCTAGACCCAGCAAAAAACGACCGAACGTCATGATCTGATTAAACTACCCTCTACCGGATATAAATCGGAACACCGAAAGACTAGACCCAGCAAAAACCGACCGAAGGTCATAAACTGATTAAACTACCCTCTACCGGCTATAAATCGGAACACCAAAAGACTAGACCCTGCATAAAACGACCGAACGTCACAAACTGATTAAACTACCCTCTACCGGCTATAAATCGGAACACCGAAAGGCTAGACCCAGCAAAAACCGACCGAGCGTCATAAACTGATTAAACTACCCTCTACCGACATTAAATCGGAACACCGAAAGACTAGACCCAGCAAAAACCGACTGAACGTCATGATCTGATTAAACTACCCTCTACCGGCTATAAATCGGAACACCGAAAGGCTAGACCCAGCAAAAACTGACCGCACGTCACAAACTGATTAAACTACCCTCTACCGGATATAAATCGGTACACCGAAAGGCTAGACCCAGCAAAAAACGACCGAACGTCATGATCTGATTAAACTACCCTCTACCGGCTATAAATCGGAACACCGAAAGGCTAGACCCAGCAAAAACCGACCGAACGTCATAAACTGATTAAACTACCCTCTACCGGATATAAATCGGTACACCGAAAGGCTAGACCCAGCAAAAAACGACCGAACGTCATGATCTGATTAAACTACCCTCTACCGGCTATAAATCGGAACACCGAAAGGCTAGACCCAGCAAAAACCGACCGAACGTCACAAACTGATTAAACTACCCTCTACCGGCTATAAATCGGAACACCGAAAGGCTAGACCCAGCAAAAACCGACCGAACGTCACAAACTGATTAAACTACCCTCTACCGGCTATAAATCGGAACACCGAAAGGCTAGACCCAGCAAAAACCGACCGAACGTCATAAACTGATTAAACTACCCTCTACCGACATTAAATCGGAACACCGAAAGGCTAGACCCAGCAAAAACCGACCGAACGTCACAAACTGATTAAACTACCCTCTTCCGGCTATAAATCGGAACACCGAAAGGCTAGACCCAGCAAAAACCGACCGAACGTCACAAACTGATTAAACTACCCTCTTCCGGCTATAAATCGGAACACCGAAAGGCTAGACCCAGCAAAAACCGACCGAACGTCACAAACTGATTAAACTACCCTCTACCGGCTATAAATCGGAACACCGAAAGGCTAGACCCAGCAAAAACCGACCGAGCGTCATAAACTGATTAAACTACCCTCTACCGACATTAAATCGGAACACCGAAAGACTAGACCCAGCAAAAACCGACTGAACGTCATGATCTGATTAAACTACCCTCTACCGGCTATAAATCGGAACACCGAAAGACTAGACCCAGCAAAAACCGACCGCACGTCACAAACTGATTAAACTACCCTCTACCGGCTATAAATCGGAACACCGAAAGACTAGACCCAGCATAAAACGACCGAACTTCATAAACTGATTAAACTACCCTCTACTGGCTATAAATCGGAACACCGAAAGCCTAGACACAGCAAAAAACGACTGAACGTCATGATCTGATTAAACTACCCTCTACCGACATTAAATCGGAACACCGAAAGACTAGACCCAGCAAAAACCGACTGAACGTCATGATCTGATTAAACTACCCTCTACCGGCTATAAATCGGAACACCGAAAGGTTAGACCCAGCAAAAACCGACCGAGCGTCATAAACTGATTAAACTACCCTCTACCGACATTAAATCGGAACACCGAAAGACTAGACCCAGCAAAAACCGACTGAACGTCATGATCTGATTAAACTACCCTCTACCGGCTATAAATCGTAACACCGAAAGGCTAGACCCAGCAAAAATCGACCGCACGTCACAAACTGATTAAACTACCCTCTTCCGGCTATAAATCGGAACACCGAAAGGCTAGACCCAGAAAAAAACCGACCGAACGTCATAAACTGATTAAACTACCCTCTACCGACATTAAATCGGAACACCGAAAGGCTAGACCCAGCAAAAACCGACTGAACGTCATGATCTGATTAAACTACCCTCTACCGGCTATAAATCGGAACACCGAAAGACTAGACCCAGCAAAAACCGACCGCACGTCACAAACTGATTAAACTACCCTCTACCGGCTATAAATCGGAACACTGAAAGACTAGACCCAGCATAAAACGACCGAACTTCATAACCTGATTAAACTACCCTCTACCGGCTATAAATCGGAACACCGAAAGGCTAGACCCAGCAAAAACCGACCGAACGTCATGATCTGATTAAACTACCCTCTACCGGCTATAAATCGGAACACCGAAAGACTAGACCCAGCAAAAACCGACTGAACGTCATGATCTGATTAAACTACCCTCTACCGGCTATAAATCGGAACACCGAAAGACTAGACCCAGCAAAAAACCGACCGCACGTCACAAACTGATTAAACTACCCTCTACCGGCTATAAATCGGAACACCGAAAGGCTAGACCCAGCAAAAACCGACCGAACGTCACAAACTGATTAAACTACCCTCTATCGGCTATAAATCGGAACACCGAAGGACTAGACCCAGCATAAAACGACCGAACTTCATAAACTGATTAAACTACCCTCTACCGGCTATAAATCGGAACACTGAAAGACTAGACCCAGCAAAAACCGACCGAACGTCACAAACTGATTAAACTACCCTCTACCGGCTATAAATCGGAACACCGAAAGACTAGACCCAGCAAAAACCGACCACACGTCACAAACTGATTAAACTACCCTCTACCGGCTCTAAATCGGAACACCGAAAGGCTAGACCCAGCAAAAAACGACCGAACGTCACAAACTGATTAAACTACCCTCTACCGGCTATAAACCGGAACACCGAAAGGCTAGACCCAGCAAAAAACGACCGAACGTCATGATCTGATTAAACTACCCTCTACCGGATATAAATCGGAACACCGAAAGACTAGACCCAGCAAAAACCGACCGAAGGTCATAAACTGATTAAACTACCCTCTACCGGCTATAAATCGGAACACCAAAAGACTAGACCCTGCATAAAACGACCGAACGTCACAAACTGATTAAACTACCCTCTACCGGCTATAAATCGGAACACCGAAAGGCTAGACCCAGCAAAAACCGACCGAGCGTCATAAACTGATTAAACTACCCTCTACCGACATTAAATCGGAACACCGAAAGACTAGACCCAGCAAAAACCGTCTGAACGTCATGATCTGATTAAACTACCCTCTACCGGCTATAAATCGGAACACCGAAAGGCTAGACCCAGCAAAAACTGACCGCACGTCAGAAACTGATTAAACTACCCTCTACCGGATATAAATCGGTACACCGAAAGGCTAGACCCAGCAAAAAACGACCGAACGTCATGATCTGATTAAACTACCCTCTACCGGCTATAAATCGGAACACCGAAAGGCTAGACCCAGCAAAAACCGACCGAACGTCACAAACTGATTAAACTACCCTCTACCGGCTATAAATCGGAACACCGAAAGGCTAGACCCAGCAAAAACCGACCGAACGTCATAAACTGATTAAACTACCCTCTACCGACATTAAATCGGAACACCGAAAGGCTAGACCCAGCAAAAACCGACCGAACGTCACAAACTGATTAAACTGCCTTCTTCCGGCTATAAATCGGAACACCGAAAGACTAGACCCAGCAAAAACCGACTGAACGTCATAAACTGATTAAACTACCCTCTACCGGCTATAAATCGGAACACCGAAAGACTAGACCCAGCAAAAACCGACCGAACGTCACAAACTGATTAAACTACCTTCTTCCGGCTATAAATCGGAACACCGAAAGACTAGACCCAGCAAAAACCGACCGAACGTCACAAACTGATTAAACTACCCTCTACCGGCTATAAATCGGAACAACTAAAGACTAGAACCAGCAAAAACCGACCGCACGTCACAAACTGATTAAACTACCCTCTTCCGGCTATAAATCGGAACACCGAAAGACTAGACCCAGCAAAAAACGACCGAACGTCACAAACTGATTACACTACCCTCTACCGGATATAAATCGGAACACCGAAAGGCTAGACCCAGCAAAAAACGACCGAACGTCATGATCTGATTAAACTACCCTCTACCGGCTATAAATCGGAACACCGAAAGGCTAGACCCAGCAAAAAACGACCGAACGTCACAAACTGATTACACTACCCTCTACCGGATATAAATCGGAACACCGAAAGGCTAGACCCAGCAAAAAACGACCGAACGTCATGATCTGATTAAACTACCCTCTACCGGCTATAAATCGGAACACCGAAAGACTAGACCCAGCAAAAATCGACCGAACGTCACAAACTGATTAAACTACCCTCTACCGGCTATAAATCGGAACACCGAAAGACTAGACCCAGCAAAAAACGACCGAACGTCACAAACTGATTAAACTACCCTCTACCGGATATAAATCGGTACACCGAAAGGCTAGACCCAGCAAAAAACGACCGAACGTCATGATCTGATTAAACTACCCTCTACCGGCTATAAATCGGAACACCGAAAGACTAGACCCAGCAAAAAACCGACCGAACGTCACAAACTGATTAAACTATCATCTACTGTCTATAAATCTAAACATTGAAAGACTAGACCCATCATAAAACGACCGAACTTCATAAACTGATTAAAAAACCCTTTACCGACTATAAATCGGAACACCGAAAGGCTGGACCCTGCAAAAAACGACCGAACGTCACAAACTGATTAAACTACCCTCTACCGGCTATAAATCGGAACACCGAAAGACTAGACCCAGCAAAAACCGACCGAACGTCACAAACTGATTAAACTACCCTCTACCGGCTATAAATCGGAACACCGAAAGGCTAGACCCAGCAAAAAACGACCGAACGTCACAAACTGATTACACTACCCTCTACCGGATATAAATCGGAACACCGAAAGGCTAGACCCAGCAAAAAACGACCGAACGTCATGATCTGATTAAACTACCCTCTACCGGCTATAAATCGGAACACCGAAAGACTAGACCCAGCAAAAACCGACCGAACGTCACAAACTGATTAAACTACCCTCTACCGGCTATAAATCGGAACACCGAAAGACTAGACCCAGCAAAAACCGACCGAACGTCACAAACTGATTAAACTACCCTCTACCGGCTATAAATCGGAACACCGAAAGGCTAGACCCAGCAAAAACCGACCGAACGTCACAAACTGATTACACTACCCTCTACCGGATATAAATCGGAACACCGAAAGGCTAGACCCAGCAAAAAACGACCGAACGTCATGATCTGATTAAACTACCCTCTACCGGCTATAAATCGGAACACCGAAAGACTAGACCCAGCAAAAACCGACCGAACGTCACAAACTGATTAAACTACCCTCTACCGGCTATAAATCGGAACACCGAAAGACTAGACCCAGCAAAAAACGACCGAACGTCACAAACTGATTAAACTACCCTCTACCGGATATAAATCGGTACACCGAAAGGCTAGACCCAGCAAAAAACGACCGAACGTCATGATCTGATTAAACTACCCTCTACCGGCTATAAATCGGAACACCGAAAGCCTAGACCCAGCAAAAACCGACTGAACGTCATGATCTGATTAAACTACCCTCTACCGGCTATAAATCGGAACACCGAAAGACTAGACCCAGCAAAAAACGACCGAACGTCACAAACTGATTACACTACCCTCTACCGGATATAAATCGGAACACCGAAAGGCTAGACCCAGCAAAAAACGACCGAACGTCATGATCTGATTAAACTACCCTCTACCGGCTATAAATCGGAACACCGAAAGACTAGACCCAGCAAAAAACGACCGAACGTCACAAACTGATTAAACTACCCTCTACCGGATATAAATCGGTACACCGAAAGGCTAGACCCAGCAAAAAACGACCGAACGTCATGATCTGATTAAACTACCCTCTACCGGCTATAAATCGGAACACCGAAAGACTAGACCCAGCAAAAAACCGACCGAACGTCACAAACTGATTAAACTATCATCTACTGTCTATAAATCTAAACATCGAAAGACTAGACCCATCATAAAACGACCGAACTTCATAAACTGATTAAAAAACCCTTTACCGACTATAAATCGGAACACCGAAAGGCTGGACCCAGCAAGAACCGTCCGAACGTCATAAACTGATTAAAAAACCCTTTACCGACTATAAATCGGAACACCGAATCACTGGAACCAGCAGAAACCGACGAACGTCATAAACTGATTAAACTACCCTCTACCGGCTATAAATCGGAACACCGAAAGCCTAGACCCAGCAAAAGAAACGACCGAACGTCATAAATTGATTAAACTACCCTCTACTGTCTATAAATCGGAACACCGAAAGGCTTGACCCAGCAAAAAACGACCGAACGTCATAAATTGATTAAACTACCCTCTACTGTCTATAAATCGGAACACCGAAAGGCTAGACCCAGCAAAAGAAACGACCGAACGTCATAAATTGATTAAACTACCCTCTACTGTCTATAAATCGGAACACCGAAAGGCTAGACCCAGCAAAAAACGACCGAACGTCATAAATTGATTAAACTACCCTCTACTGTCTATAAATCGGAACACCGAAAGGCTAGCCCCAACAAAAACCGACCGAACGTCACAAACTGATTAAACTACACTCTACCGGCTATAAACCGGAACACTGAAAGGCTATACCCAGCAAAAAAACGACCGAACGTCATGATCTGATTAAACTACCCTCTACCGGCTATAAATCGGAACACCGAAAGACTAGACCCAGGAAAAACCAACCAAACGTCACAAACTGATTAAACTACACTCTACTGTCTATAAATCGGAACATCGAAAGACTAGACCCAGCATAAAACGACCGAACTTCATAAACTGATTAAAAAACCCTTTACCGACTATAAATCGGAACACCGAAAGGCTGGACCCAGAAAGAACCGTCCGAACGTCATGAGCTGATTAAAATACCCTATTGGCAGGGAACTGGACGAGCGACAACTTTGGACTCTTGTCACAAAGTCTATCCGACAAAGAAGCAAATACCTCGTATTCTCATTGTCACATTTTCTCCATTATTGACTCTTCTCCTGGCTCAGAAGAAAGAGGTACAGGCTGTAAGCACAGAGGTCATCGTTTCTAATACCTCTGTGGCAACCGCGTTATGTCATTGGACAAGACAGTTCACCCCCAATGCCCACGTGGGGGCGCGGTGACGCTGTGTACTAAGGCGTACTGCACGTCGATGGTGCACTTGTATTCAATCAATGCTAATCCTGATTGTGTGGAATTAGTATGCTGGGAGAGTCTGACAGTTGCTCACTGTTGCTCAGTGGGTCTCTCCGAGTACTCCGGCTTCCTTCACCCGTAAAACTGTCCGACACGAGGTGACCCTGGCTGTCGAAAGTGTCGTTAAACCCAATAAATAACTAGATGAACCTTATTCATTTGTTACCCTGATTTATGGCTTTAATCTTTCCGATTAAGCTTAACAACTGAGCCTTAGAAACCGGGGGGGGGGGGAGGGGGGGGGGGGGGTAATAATAATAATTATAATTTATGTAGCCTAAAATTCATTAAAATGCTCTTTGGCTGTACATAATGCTGACATATACATAAAACACAGTAAAAGAAAGCAAATCTAAGAGAAACACAGAGAGTTATAAAGGATCAATAAAAGCCTGGCGGAATAAAAAAAAAAGTTGCAATCTTTGTTTTGAAAGTAGAAACTGAATTAACCTGTTTAATATCGCACGGGGAAGTTGATTCCCCAGTTTATGTCCGCATATGGAAAATGCTCTATCACCAGCAGTTTCAAGCTTAGCGGACCGGAAGACCGAAGTGATCTACAGTGTGTGGTGATAGAATTCAAGCAGGTCTGACAGATAAGTTGGGGCCAATCCGTTCAGGCATTTACAAACCAACAAAGTCATTTTAAAATCAATTCATTGTTTTTTAGGGAGCCAGTGTAGTCTAAAAAGAACTGGAGTGATATGGCATGATTTTACAGTTTTTGTAATGAGGCGGGCAGTGCAGTTCTGTACCCGTTAGAACTTGTCAATGTTACATTGCTTAGATCCATGAAGCAAAGAATTGCAGTTGTCAAGACGACTGGTTACAAATGCATGAACGAGTTATTCCGACAACTGTTTATCAATAAGTCATCGTATTTTGCTAATATTTCGAAGATGGAAGAATGCTGATAAACAAATTTGGTTGACATGGTTGTCGAAAGTAAGGCTGTTATCAAAGAGACAGATTTTGAACTTGAGATGTGAGGTTTACTTCGGCTTCCCTTGTGCGAATGTTGGAACAAAAGGATTTATAGAACTGATTGGACCTTCTGATGTAGATTACCTCAGTTTTCTCATCATAAAGCTTGAGCAAATTACTTGACAGCCATACCCTTACTGTTATATTACAGGGTTTACTGGGCATTGAGAGATGACAATGGAGTTGTTCCTTTTTGATCGGACGGTTCATTGATGATGTACAAATGTATTCCGACTTTTCGTTAAAACCCAGGACGGGCTCGATAAACTGTTGAAGAAATGTTGAAAGAAAATATATGAGTGACATTTCTTAATTTAAAGAGACATTTTGTTGATTATATTCCCCAACTGTTGTAAACCTCTCCCAGATTGCAAAAGCATAATATGGTGGAGAATCCAAATGAAGCTATTTCTGTATTTCGGAAGAAGAACAGATGTTACATTATTTTCTGAACAATCGGCATCGTGGTTTTTCTAAAGAACAGCCGCCGTCATGTTGAACGTCAGTGTTTTCGATCGGTGAAATCTTGCTCAGTTGACTTTCGTTATCTGCGTTTTATAATTTCTTCCTGGTACTAATTTTGGATTATGTTTGAACTGATTATTGTTCTCATGTTAACTTTGTTAATGACACCACAAAATAGTTTACACTTTTACTTAGAAAGCACGGCAAGATCGAATGACCTTGACATTGATAACTCACCGCAACCTAACCGTTGCCGTACCGGTCGTCCGGATCTTGAAATGTATGCAGATAACTTGTCAGCTGGAGGCGTTTTGAATTGTCTGAAATTTTCTGGACTTACTTCGGAAAATGCAACTTTGTTCTTGAACGAATTTGACTCTTATACGCGTCAATACAATCTTCATGTCCCATTCAATGACCGGCGAATTGCAGCATTCCATTTATTGTTGAGAATTCCAGCATTAGTGTGGTTTAATAGTCTAACATCAATACAGAAACGCTCCTGGACGTGTTTTGAACAATTATTTAAAGATAAATATTCTAATCTGGATATGTCCAGCCCCGCAAATGTTCTCGAGACTGATGCTTTCAACAAAATGACTTTGTTACAAGGTCAGCCATTGGGAGATTTTCATGCAGTGATGGATGAGAAAGGAAATTTTATCAAAGCTTCTCACGAGTTTGCCAGAAAAAAAATTGCCTTCTTTGTACGTGCTGGTTGTCCGTCATCTAGCTTTGCACCTCTCAATTCAGTAAATTTGGGTGAAATGCGTGGTTACCGGAAAGACACGTCTGTGTTAGCACATCACTCCGTGCAGACTCTTTATTCCCCTCAGTGAATAATGAATGTGACATTAGGGTCGATGAAAGTGGAGGATCTTGAATATGTAACAGTTTTTCTTGCTACAGAATTTTATCCAGGGTCTTTAGAGAATTTGAGTACCCAAATCAAATACCTTGAATGAAATTCAGAATTAAAACGACTAGTAACAAATTGGACTACAAATATTTATTAGAGATAAGTTTGGGCCATTCTTCATATTATACACAATACATTCAATATTATTTACAAAACTGTAGCTACAAATATGACCCATTTAAATAAGAGGTTTTATAAAGGGAAATAAACTAAGTTGGTGTGCAATAGAAAATATGATAGACAGACACACACACAGACAAGCGGGCAGACAGTCTGACAGAAAGGAATGGGACGAAAGTGGGTCCAAAGAGTGGATGAACAGCTACTAAAGTTACCAAAACAGGACTACCGAAGAACAGAACAAGAAGCAGTACAGATAGAAACATGTCCAACAACCTTCCATTCTCTATATATCAGGTGATCCTACATTCCAGATTAAGTATCTGCAGAGAACCAAGAAGAGAAGTAGGGCCCCTAGCTCTGAATGGATACAGAATATAAATGAAAAGTTAAGTAGTACTACTGTACGTGGAGAGTGGATTGTAACTAAATCACCCGCGGAGTGGAGTTATCACCCAAGGTATAACTTTCAAATATTGTACATATCGACAAAAAACACACAAGCAATGTTTCAGCCAATGGACCTCCGGGTTTAACCCGGAGGTCCATTGGCTGAAACTTTGCTCGTGCTGGTTATGCTTTCCAAAAAAAATGCAATTATTCCTCGGGTGGAATCTCCTCTCTGCGGGTGATTTAGTGATAATACACTCTCCACGTAGTGTATGTATGTAACTTCTTTGGAATAAGGATAATAACATGTATGGTTTATGGTAGAAGTATTACTGCTACGGGCAACTAAATGAGGTTATAGATATTCTGGTAGTATTCATATAGGGCCTGAAAAGCAAGCAAGGCTATAGCCTGGATGTTTTGCTGTAAATATGGCAAAAATTATCAAAACATCTGTTACAAATGCAAACTTAATCGACTCACTAATTTAGTTGAGCAGACACTGTCATTATCAAAACCCACTACTATATCAGCTGAAATACAGAAAGGGGATAATGTAATGAAAAACACCCACCCAACTCAATGTCACCTCTGTTCTGGTTATGGGCATATCCAACGCGTATGTAAATTGGTCTCAACAGGACCACCCTTCTCCAAATGTGGTCTGCCAGTTACGTTCCCAACAGGGACATGCTGCTTCCTCGTGTAAGACCTTCGCGGGAAACTTGAAAACCCAGATGGAGACTCGGCGCACTTCATCGGGCAGGAAGTATTGAGTGCCAGTTCAGCCATGTTTCCTAATGGTGTTGGGAATTCTTCTCCTGATAAATTTGATACTGATTCTCATTCCATTTTTTCCTCAGACGATACAAATGTGTGTGTTGATTCGCTTACTAAAAATACGACCTTTTTGTATATGCCTTAAGAATTGGAACGTGTGAATTAGCAGTACTTGTAGATTCTGGAAGTGCGATTAATAGTATGTTACAGCACCTGTACCAATCTCTCCCAGATAAGTACAAGTCTCCAATTGAGACCTTCGTAGATAATAAGATTGTATGAGCTAATAATCAGACAATATCTACCCCAGGCACTGCTCAGGTTTAGGCATATGCACATGATAGTGATTGTGACACTGAAGTCTATATACTTCCATACACATATCAAAAATTTATTTTAGGCATGAAATTCCTGGTTGATAATAAGATTACTTTAGATTTTGGTAACTGCAGTTGTGAATCTAATGTATCACCTTGAAATGCATAAAAACGCTGCAAAATTGCTGCACATAGTGTGAGTGTATTTTGTGGGCTAAAGTGTCCAATCAAACTCACGGTATACAAGAAATTTGTGTCGGTAGCCAATATATGTACAAGCAAGGACTTATTGCTGCTCATCCAGCCCTTACTATTTATGATAGTTATAAGATACCAGTTGACGTTTAAACATTGTCACTAGTCAGGAATATTTCCCCATTATATAGAATATACAATTGGAGAACCCCATGAATTCCGATATTGACTTGTCAAATAACAATAGTGACTTGGTTTCAGAAGAAATTCCGAAGAATTTTGAATCTCAATTTTGATGTATCTGATCAAATTACTGTTGATGAAAAACAAACATTGTTTGGTTTCCTTTAGGAAAATAAGGACATCTTTGTTACATCCGACAATCCAGAACTTGGTTCCATAGAGGTTGTCCAACACAAGATTAATTTAAAGCCAGATGCTTAGCCCAAATTTCAACAGCCGTACCGACTTTCTCTTGACAAGCGTGAAGTGTTGCACGACAACCATAATGAGCTGTTAGCACTGGGCGTAATCTCCCCTGTCAGTGAGAATGACGGCTTGTTCATTACCATTCCAATTGTCCTTGAGTCGAAGCGCAGTACGAATACGGATAATTCCTCCTCAGTTAACTATGAAGGCAACCTTACAGAATATAGATTTTGTTGTGACTTTCGTTTCCTGATTCCACAGACACGAGCATTCGGGTACACGAAACCAAATTTGCAGGAATTGACAGTCTTTTTCCGAAAGGGTGCCAAATTTGATAACCACCATTGATTTGTCATCTGGGTGTTTTCAGATGAGCATAGATTCTAAATCTAAGAAATACACAGCTTGCAATACATGTTTTGGTACATATCAATTTAACAGGTTACCAATGGGATTGTCTGCTTCTCCAAATTCATTTCAATTACTCATGGATCGGGTACTGTATAACTTGACATTCCGCTCATGTTTGTGCTATCTTGATAATGTATTGATTTATTCCGAAACATTTTCTGAGCAATTGCAAGACTCGACAGACATTTTTCTCTAGAATGCGTCAAGCAGGTGTTAAGTTAGGCCCCAAGAAATGTTCTTTTGCTAAGCAGTCCTGTATTTATCTGGGCCACGAGATTTCCAAACATGGTATCCACCCACCACCACATCGTGTTCTAGCCATTCAGTCATTTCCGTCACCAAAGAATTTTAAAGAACTGAGACGAGCCATAGGCATGTTTAATTAGTTTCGGAAATATCTTCCAAATTTTATCACCAATTCTTATCCTCTTACAAGATTACTAAAGGACAACGATTTATTTGGACATGTGAGCAGGAACATGCATGCATTTCAGCAGTTGAAAGATCTTCTTACAAAATTAGGCATCTTGTCTTTTCCTAGATATGACAAGATGTTTCGTATTGCAGTGGATACTTCATCCCGTGACATACGTTACACGTTGTATCAGTTATATCCCGATGCCAACTTAAGTGTTGTGCTGATTATGTGCGTGGATCAAAGTTTATTGTAGAATGTGATCTCAATCTCTGCAACCCTTATTTCAAAAGAAACTGTGTGGAGCTATATATAAAAGGTTGTTGGCTTTGCTACAACAATTTAGTTTTGAAATTTATTATAAATCAGCTTCGAAAATGATAGTTCCTGATGCATTAAGTCGATGTCAAATACCAAACAGGAATGTGTGTTTGGGTCCAAGGAGGATGACCCTTTATTTCCTTATATGACTGGGGAAACGGGAAGTATTCATCTCCCAACTGGTCAAAATCTTCATCAATTACTGAAAAAGTCTTTGTCAGAATTAGATACGTGTACTAGCTGTGTACAATCCTTACAATTGTCATATTCAATAGTTAACACTGATTACTGTTATGATAGTGACACAGAAGATTCATGCAATTCATCCAATAAGGACAGTTACAGTAAATTATTTGTGTCAAATCTTGCTGAACTATCACCAACGAGTGTTAAAAACTTTCAATGGATTTTACTGTATCTAGTGTTAATGTTTCTCAATGTCTTGGTACTCAACTTGATACACGTCTGGAACAACCTGTACTTTTTGAGTCACCGGGTTTTAACCGAAGTGCCATTATTTCGCTACAACAACAAGATGGACATTTAAAAGACATTTATGCCTATTTTTAGATGGAACCCTACCGGCATCTCAAAGAGATTCCAGACACTTGCTGATTGAAGCGTCAGATAACGTCTTAGTGAATTTGTTACTTTTTCATTCAGGGATTGCTAAGCGTAAACGGGCTCATGTTTCTTCGGAATACCAGTTAGTCATACCACAACCAATATTCAGAGAAATATTATACATTTACCACGATTCTAGAATTGGTGCGCATTGTGGAATACAAAATACAACTACTCTAGTAAAAGAACATTTTTATTTTCTCAGATTGACTTCTATTGTTTCAGATTATGTTCGCCCATGTTCAGCTTTCCAGACTCGCAAAATAACTAAAGTGCATGTATGGATTTATGGGTTTACAGGGCAATGAGACATGGAAATAGAGTTGTTCCCCTTTGCACGGACGGTTCATTGATGATGTACAAATGTAATCCGACGTTTTGTTAAAACCCAGGACGGGCTCGATATGTTGTTGCAGAAATGTCAAAAGAAAATATATGTGTGCCTTTTTTCTTAATTTAAAGAGACATCTTGTTGATTTATATTCCACAAATGTTGTAAACTTCTCCAAATTGCAAAAGCATAATATTACCTCTTCGGCGCACTGTTCAATAACACCGCGAGGATGATTTTCAGTGTCGGGACCCATGTGAATATATAGCTGTGTATCATCAGCGTGGAGGTGACATTTAAGATTGTACCGATGAATAATATCACCCAAGGGAAGAACCTAAATCAGATATAAAATTCGCCCTACTACTGAGCCTTGAGGTACACCACATGGTATTAAGAATTTTTCAGATATATCGCCGTGTATACACACACTATGCGTTCTGTTCTGTAGGTACAATGTAACCCAATCAAGCGCTTTACCAGTAATTCATATTCTGCATTTCGGTCGGTGTATCAAAACAGAGTGGTCAATAGTATCAAATGCCGCACTAAGGTCAAGCAAAACTAGGCATGAAACTTTTTCCCCATCCATGGATAGCAATAGATCATTCAGAACACGAAGGAGTGTGATTTCCGTACTGGAGTTAGGCTACACGTAATTCTTACGGATCCTTTGTGGTGAGTGTTGTCGTACTGGAGTTAGGCTGTACGTAATTCTAACGTATCCTTTGTGGTGAGTGTTGTCGTACTGGGGTTAGGCTGCACGTAATTCTTACATATCCTTTGTAGTGAGTGTTGTCATACTGGAGTTAGGCTGTACGTAATTCTTATGGGTCCTTTCTGGTGAGTGTTGTCGTACTGGGGTTAGGCTGTACATAATTCTCACATGTCCTTTGTAGTGAGTGTTGCCGTACTGGAGTTAGGCTGCACGTAATTCTTATGGGTCCTTTGTAGTGAGTGTTGAGGTAGTGGAGTTAGGCTGCACGTAATTCTTATGGATCCTTTGTGGTGAGTGTTGCCATACTGGAGTTAGGCTGCACCTAATTCTTACGTATCCTGTGGGGCTGCACGTAATTCTTACAGATCCTTTGTGGTGAATGTTGTCGTACTGGGGTTTGGCTGCATGTAATTCTTATAGATCCTTTGTGGTGAGTGTTGTCGTACTGGAGTTAGGCTGCACGTAATTCTTACGTATCGTTTGTGGTGAGTGTTGTCATACTTGGATTAGGCTGTACGTAATTCTTACGTGTCTTTTGTAGTGAATGTTGTCGTACTGGGTTAGGCTGTATGTAATTCTTACATATCCTTTGTAGTGAGTGTTGTCGTCCTGGAGGTTAGGCTGCACGTAATTCTTATGGGTCCTTTGTGTTGAGTGTTGTCGTACTAGGGTTAGGCTGTACGTAATTCTTACGTATCCTTTGTAGTGAGTGTTGCCGTACTGGAGTTAGGCTGCACGTAATTCTTATGGGTCCTTTGTAGTGAGTGTTGTCGTACTGGAGTTAGGCTGCACCTAATTCTTACGGGTCCCTTGTGGTGAGTGTTGTCATACTGGAGTTAAGCTACACGTAATTCTTACGTATCCTTTGTGGTGAGTGTTGTTGTACTGGGGTTAGACTGTACCTAATTCTCACGGGTCCTTTGTGGTGAGTGTTGTCGTACTGGGGGTAAGCTGCACGTAATTCTTACATATCCTTTGTGATCAGTGTTGTCGTACTGGGGTTAGGCTGTACGTAATTCTTATGGGTCCTTTGTAGTGAGTGTTGTCGTACTGAAGTTAGGCTGCACCCAATTCTTACGGGTCCCTTGTGGTGAGTGTTGTCATACTGGAGTTAGGCTGCACGTAATTCTTACATATCCTTTGTAGTGAGTGTTGTCGTACTGGAGTTAGGCTGCACATAATTCTTATGGGTCCTTTGTAGTAAGTGTTGTCGTACTGGAGTTAGACTGCACGTAATTCTTATGTATCCTTTGTGGTGAGTGTTGAGGTAGTGGAGTTAGGCTGCACGTAATTCTTATGGATCCTTTGTGGTGAGTGTTGCCATACTGGAGTTAGGCTGCACCTAATTCTTACGTATCCTGTGTGGTGAGTGTTGTTGTACTGGAGTTAGGCTGCACGTAATTCTTACATATCCTTTGTGGTGAGTGTTGTCATACTGGAGTTAGGCTGCACGTAATTCCTACGTATCCTTTGTGGTGAGTGTTGTCGTACTGGAGTTAGGCTGTACGTAATTCCTACGTATCCTTTGTGGTGAGTGTTGTCGTACTGGAGTTAGGCTGTAAGTACTTCTTATGTATCCTTTGTGGTGAGTGTTGTCATACTGGAGTTAGGCTGCTCGTAATTCCTACGTATCCTTTGTGGTGAGTGTTGTCGTACTGGAGTTAGGCTGCACGTAATTCCTACGTATCTTTTGTGGTGAGTGTTGTCATACTGTAGTTAGGCTGTACGTAATTCTTATGTATCCTTTGTGGTGAGTGTTGTCGTACTGGAGTTAGGCTGTACGTAATTCTTACGGGTCCTTTGTGGTGAGTGTTGTCGTATTGGGGTTAGGCTGTACGTAATTCCTACGTATCCTTTGTGGTGAGTGTTGTCGTACTGTAGTTAGGCTGTAAGTACTTCTTATGTATCCTTTGTGGTGAGTGTTGTCGTACTGTAGTTAGGCTGTAAGTAATTCTTATGTATTCTTTGTGGTTAGTGTTGTCGTACTGGAGTTAGGCTGTACGTAATTCTTACAGGTCCTTTGTGGTGAGTGTTGTCATACTGGAGTTAAGCTACACGTAATTCTTACGTATCCTTTGTGGTGAGTGTTGTTGTACTGGGGTTAGACTGTACCTAATTCTCACGGGTCCTTTGTGGTGAGTGTTGTCGTACTGGAGTTAAGCTGCATGTAATTCTTACATATCCTTTGTGGTGAGTGTTGGCGTACTGGGGTTAGGCTGTACGTAATTCTTATGGGTCCTTTGTAGTGAGTGTAGTCGTACTGGAGTTAGGCTGCACATAATTCTTACGTATCCTTTGTGGTGAGTGTTGTCATACTGGAGTTAGGCTGCACGTAATTCCTACGTATCCTTTGTGGTGAGTGTTGTCGTACTGGAGTTAGGTTGCACGTAATTCCTACGTATCCTTTGTGGTGAGTGTTGTCATACTGTAGTTAGGCTGTACGTAATTCTTATGTATCCTTTGTGGTGAGTGTTGTCGTACTGGAGTTAGGCTGTACGTAATTCTTACGGGTCCTTTGTGGTGAGTGTTGTCATACTGGAGTTAAGCTACACGTAATTCTTACGTATACTTTGTGGTGAGTGTTGTTGTACTAGGGTTAGGCTGTACCTAATTCTCACGGGTCCTTTGTGGTGAGTGTTGTCGTACTGGGGTTAGGCTGTAAGTACTTCTTATGTATCCTTTGTGGTGAGTGTTGTCGTACTGTAGTTAGGCTGTAAGTACTTCTTATGTATCCTTTGTGGTGAGTGTTGTCGTACTGGAGTTAGGCTGTACGTAATTCCTACATATCCTTTGTGGTGAGTGTTGTAGTACTGTAGTTAGGCTGTAAGTAATTTTTATGTATCCTTTGTGGTGAGTGTTGTCGTACTGGAGTTAGGCTGTACGTAATTCTTACAGGTCCTTTGTGGTGAGTGTTGTCATACTGGAGTTAGGCTACACGTAATTCTTATGTATCCTTTGTGGTGAGTTTTGTTGTACTGGGGTTAGGCTGTACCTAATTCTCACGGGTCCTTTGTGGTGAGTGTTGTGGTACTGGGGTTAAGCTGCACGTAATTCTTACATATCCTTTGTGGTGAGTGTTGTCGTACTGGGGTTAGGCTGTATGTAATTCTTATGGGTCCTTTGTGTTGAGTGTTGTCGTACTGGGGTTAGGCTGCACGTAATTCTTATGTATCCTTTGTGGTGAGTGTTGTTGTACTGGAGTTAGGCCGTACGTAATTCTTATGGATCCTTTGTGGTGAGTGTTGTCGTACTGGGGTTAGGCTGCACATAATTCTTACGTATCCTTTGTGGTGAGTGTTGTCGTACTGGAGTTAGGCTGTACATAATTCTTACGGGTCCTTTGTGGTGAGTGTTGTCGTACTGGGGTTAGGCTGTACATAATTCTTACGTATCCTTTGTGGTGAGTGTTGTCGTACTGGAGTTAGGCTGTACGTAATTCTTATGGGTCCTTTGTGGTGAGTGTTGTCGTATTGGGGTTAGGGTGTACATAATTCTTACGTATCCTTTGTGGTGAGTGTTGCCGTACTGGGGTTAGGCTGTACGTAATTCTCACAGGTCCTTTATAGTGAGTGTTGTCGTACTGTGGTTAGGCTGTACGTAATTCTTACGTATCCTTTGTGGTGAGTGTTGTCGTACTGGGGTTCGGCTGTACCTAATTCTTACAGGTCCTTTGTTTTGAGTGTTGTCGTACTGGGGTTAGGCTGTACGTAATTCTTACATATCCTTTGTGGTGAGTGTTGTCGTTCTGTAGTTAGGCTGTACATAATTCTTATGTATCCTTTGTGGTGAGTGTTGACGTACTGGAGTTAGGCTGTACGTAATTCTTACAGGTCCTTTGTGGTGAGTGTTGTTGTACTGGAGTTAGGCTACACGTAATTCTTACGTATCCTTTGTGGTGAGTGTTGTCGTACTGGAGTTAGGCTACACGTAATTCTTACGTATTCTTTGTGGTGAGTGTTGTTGTACTGTGGTTAGGCTGTATGTAATTCTTACGGGTCCTTTGTGGTGAGTGTTGTCGTACTGGAGTTAGGCTGTATATAATTCTTACGGGTCCTTTGTGGTGAGTGTTGTCGTACTGGAGTTCGGCTGTACGTAATTCTTATGGATCATTTGTAGTGAGTGTTGTCGTACTGGAGTTAGGCTGTACGTAATTCTTACGGGCCCTTTGTGGTGAGTGTTGTCATACTGGGGTTAGGCTGCACGTAATTCTTACGTATCCTTTGTGGTGAGTGTTGTCGTACTGGAGTTAGGCCGTACATGATTCTTACGGATCCTTTGTGGTGAGTGTTGTTGTACTGGGGTTAGGCTGAACGTAATTCTTACATATCCTTTGTGGTGAGTGTTGTCGTACTAGAGTTAGGCTGTACATAATTCTTATGGGTCCTTTGTGGTGAGTGTTGTCGTACTGGGGTTAGGCTGTACATAATTCTTATGTATCCTCTGTGGTGAGTGTTGTCGTACTGGGGTTAGGCTGCACGTAATTCTTGCAGGTCCTTTGTGGTGAGTGTTGTCATACTGGGGTTAGGCTCTACTTAATTTTTACGTATCCTTTGTGGTGAGTGTTGTCATACTGGGGTTTGGCTGCACGTAATTCTTATGTATCCTTTGTGGTGAGTGTTGTCGTACTGGAGTTAGGCCGCACATAATTCTTACGTATCCTTTGTGGTGAGTGTTGTCGTACTGGGGGTAGGCTGTACGTAATTCTTACAGGTCCTTTGTACTGAGTGTTGTCGTACTGGAGTTAGGCTGTAAGTACTTCTTATGTATCCTTTGTGGTGAGTGTTGTCGTACTGTAGTTAGGCTGTAAGTAATTCTTATGTATTCTTTGTGGTGAGTGTTGTCGTACTGGAGTTAGGCTGTACGTAATTCTTACAGGTCCTTTGTGGTGAGTGTTGTCATACTGGAGTTAAGCTACACATAATTCTTACGTATCCTTTGTGGTGAGTGTTGTTGTACTGGGGTTAGACTGTACCTAATTCTCACCGGTCCTTTGTGGTGAGTGTTGTCGTACTGGGGTTAAGCTGCACGTAATTCTTACATATCCTTTGTGGTGAGTGTTGTCATACTGGGGTTAGGCTGTACGTAATTCTTATGGGTCCTTTGTAGTGAGTGTAGTCGTACTGGAGTTAGGCTGCACGTAATTCTTACGTATCCTTTGTGGTGAGTGTTGTCATACTGGAGTTAGGCTGCACGTAATTCCTACGTATCCTTTGTGGTGAGTGTTGTCGTACTGGAGTTAGGCTACACGTAATTCCTACGTATCCTTTGTGGTGAGTGTTGTCATACTGTAGTTAGGCTGTACGTAATTCTTATGTATCCTTTGTGGTGAGTGTTGTCGTACTGGAGTTAGGCTGTACGTAATTCTTACGGGTCCTTTGTGGTGAGTGTTGTCGTATTGGGGTTAGGCTGTACGTAATTCCTACGTATCCTTTGTGGTGAGTGTTGTCGTACTGTAGTTAGGCTGTAAGTTCTTCTTATGTATCCTTTGTGGTGAGTGTTGTCGTACTGGAGTTAGGCTGTACGTAATTCTTACAGGTCCTTTGTGGTGAGTGTTGTCATACTGGAGTTAAGCTACACGTAATTCTTACGTATCCTTTGTGGTGAGTGTTGTTGTACTGGGGTTAGGCTGTACCTAATTCTCACAGGTCCTTTGTGGTGAGTGTTGTCGTACTGGGGTTAGGCTGTAAGTACTTCTTATGTATCCTTTCTGGTGAGTGTTGTCGTACTGTAGTTAGGCTGTAAGTACTTCTTATGTATCCTTTGTGGTGAGTGTTGTCGTACTGGAGTTAGGCTGTACGTAATTCTTACAGGTCCTTTGTGGTGAGTGTTGTCATACTGGAGTTAGGCTACACGTAGTTCTTACATATCCTTTGTGGTGAGTTTTGTTGTACTGGGGTTAGGCTGTACCTAATTCTCACGGGTCCTTTGTGGTGAGTGTTGTCGTACTGGGGTTAAGCTGCACGTAATTCTTACATATCCTTTGTGGTGAGTGTTGTCGTACTGGGGTTAGGCTGTATGTAATTCTTATGGGTCCTTTGTGTTGAGTGTTATCGTACTGGGGTTAGGCTGCACGTAATTCTTATGTATCCTTTGTGGTGAATGTTGTTGTACTGGAGTTAGGCCGTACGTAATTCTTATGGATCCTTTGTGGTGAGTGTTGTCGTACTGGGGTTAGGCTGCACATAATTCTTACGTATCCTTTGTGGTGAGTGTTGTCGTACTGGAGTTAGGCTGTACGTAATTCTTACGGGTCCTTTGTGGTGAGTGTTGTCGTACTGGGTTAGGCTGTACATAATTCTTACGTATCCTTTGTGGTGAGTGTTGTCGTACTGGAGTTAGGCTGTACGTAATTCTTACGGGTCCTTTGTGGTGAGTGTTGTCATATTGGGGTTAGGCTGTACATAATTCTTACGTATCCTTTGTGGTGAGTGTTGTCGTACTGGGGTTAGGCTGTACGTAATTCTTACAGGTCCTTTGTAGTGAGTGTTGTCGTACTGGGGTTAGGCTGTACGTAATTCTTACATATCCTTTGTGGTGAGTGTTGTCGTTCTGTAGTTAGGCTGTACATAATTCTTATGTATCCTTTGTGGTGAGTGTTGACGTACTGGAGTTAGGCTGTACGTAATTCTTACAGGTCCTTTGTGGTGAGTGTTGTTGTACTGGAGTTAGGCTACACGTAATTCTTACGTATTCTTTGTGGTGAGTGTTGTTGTACTGTGGTTAGGCTGTATGTAATTCTTACGGGTCCTTTGTGGTGAGTGTTGTCGTACTGGAGTTAGGCTGTATATAATTCTTACGGGTCCTTTGTGGTGGGTGTTGTCGTACTGGAGTTCGGCTGTACGTAATTCTTATGGATCATTTGTAGTGAGTGTTGTCGTACTGGAGTTAGGCTGTACGTAATTCTTACGGGCCCTTTGTGGTGAGTGTTGTCATACTGGGGTTAGGCTGCACGTAATTCTTACGTATCCTTTGTGGTGAGTGTTGTCGTACTGGAGTTAGGCCGTACATGATTCTTACGGATCCTTTGTGGTGAGTGTTGTTGTACTGGGGTTAGGCTGAACGTAATTCTTACATATCCTTTGTGGTGAGTGTTGTCGTACTAGAGTTAGGCTGTACATAATTCTTATGGGTCCTTTGTGGTGAGTGTTGTCGTACTGGGGTTAGGCTGTACATAATTCTTATGTATCCTCTGTGGTGAGTGTTGTCGTACTGGGGTTAGGCTGCACATAATTCTTGCAGGTCCTTTGTGGTGAGTGTTGTCATACTGGGGTTAGGCTCTACTTAATTTTTACGTATCCTTTGTGGTGAGTGTTGTCATACTGGGGTTTGGCTGCACGTAATTCTTATGTATCCTTTGTGGTGAGTGTTGTCGTACTGGAGTTAGGCCGCACATAATTCTTACGTATCCTTTGTGGTGAGTGTTGTCGTACTGGGGGTAGGCTGTACGTAATTCTTACAGGTCCTTTGTACTGAGTGTTGTCGTACTGGAGTTAGGCTGTAAGTACTTCTTATGTATCCTTTGTGGTGAGTGTTGTCGTACTGTAGTTAGGCTGTAAGTAATTCTTATGTATTCTTTGTGGTGAGTGTTGTCGTACTGGAGTTAGGCTGTACGTAATTCTTACAGGTCCTTTGTGGTGAGTGTTGTCATACTGGAGTTAAGCTACACATAATTCTTACGTATCCTTTGTGGTGAGTGTTGTTGTACTGGGGTTAGACTGTACCTAATTCTCACCGGTCCTTTGTGGTGAGTGTTGTCGTACTGGGGTTAAGCTGCACGTAATTCTTACATATCCTTTGTGGTGAGTGTTGTCATACTGGGGTTAGGCTGTACGTAATTCTTATGGGTCCTTTGTAGTGAGTGTAGTCGTACTGGAGTTAGGCTGCACGTAATTCTTACGTATCCTTTGTGGTGAGTGTTGTCATACTGGAGTTAGGCTGCACGTAATTCCTACGTATCCTTTGTGGTGAGTGTTGTCGTACTGGAGTTAGGCTACACGTAATTCCTACGTATCCTTTGTGGTGAGTGTTGTCATACTGTAGTTAGGCTGTACGTAATTCTTATGTATCCTTTGTGGTGAGTGTTGTCGTACTGGAGTTAGGCTGTACGTAATTCTTACGGGTCCTTTGTGGTGAGTGTTGTCGTATTGGGGTTAGGCTGTACGTAATTCCTACGTATCCTTTGTGGTGAGTGTTGTCGTACTGTAGTTAGGCTGTAAGTTCTTCTTATGTATCCTTTGTGGTGAGTGTTGTCGTACTGGAGTTAGGCTGTACGTAATTCTTACAGGTCCTTTGTGGTGAGTGTTGTCATACTGGAGTTAAGCTACACGTAATTCTTACGTATCCTTTGTGGTGAGTGTTGTTGTACTGGGGTTAGGCTGTACCTAATTCTCACAGGTCCTTTGTGGTGAGTGTTGTCGTACTGGGGTTAGGCTGTAAGTACTTCTTATGTATCCTTTCTGGTGAGTGTTGTCGTACTGTAGTTAGGCTGTAAGTACTTCTTATGTATCCTTTGTGGTGAGTGTTGTCGTACTGGAGTTAGGCTGTACGTAATTCTTACAGGTCCTTTGTGGTGAGTGTTGTCATACTGGAGTTAGGCTACACGTAATTCTTACATATCCTTTGTGGTGAGTTTTGTTGTACTGGGGTTAGGCTGTACCTAATTCTCACGGGTCCTTTGTGGTGAGTGTTGTCGTACTGGGGTTAAGCTGCACGTAATTCTTACATATCCTTTGTGGTGAGTGTTGTCGTACTGGGGTTAGGCTGTATGTAATTCTTATGGGTCCTTTGTGTTGAGTGTTATCGTACTGGGGTTAGGCTGCACGTAATTCTTATGTATCCTTTGTGGTGAGTGTTGTTGTACTGGAGTTAGGCCGTACGTAATTCTTATGGATCCTTTGTGGTGAGTGTTGTCGTACTGGGGTTAGGCTGCACATAATTCTTACGTATCCTTTGTGGTGAGTGTTGTCGTACTGGAGTTAGGCTGTACGTAATTCTTACGGGTCCTTTGTGGTGAGTGTTGTCGTACTGGGTTAGGCTGTACATAATTCTTACGTATCCTTTGTGGTGAGTGTTGTCGTACTGGAGTTAGGCTGTACATAATTCTTACGGGTCCTTTGTGGTGAGTGTTGTCATATTGGGGTTAGGCTGTACATAATTCTTACGTATCCTTTGTGGTGAGTGTTGTCGTACTGGGGTTAGGCTGTACGTAATTCTTACTGGTCCTTTGTAGTGAGTGTTGTCGTACTGGGGTTAGGCTGTACGTAATTCTTACATATCCTTTGTGGTGAGTGTTGTCGTTCTGTAGTTGGGCTGTACATAATTCTTATGTATCCTTTGTGGTGAGTGTTGACGTACTGGAGTTAGGCTGTACGTAATTCTTACAGGTCCTTTGTGGTGAGTGTTGTTGTACTGGAGTTAGGCTACACGTAATTCTTACGTATTCTTTGTGGTGAGTGTTGTTGTACTGTGGTTAGGCTGTATGTAATTCTTACGGGTCCTTTGTGGTGAGTGTTGTCGTACTGGAGTTAGGCTGTATATAATTCTTACGGGTCCTTTGTGGTGAGTGTTGTCGTACTGGAGTTCGGCTGTATGTAATTCTTATGGATCCTTTGTAGTGAGTGTTGTCGTACTGGAGTTAGGCTGTACGTAATTCTTACGGGCCCTTTGTGGTGAGTGTTGTCATACTGGGGTTAGGCTGCACGTAATTCTTATGTATCCTTTGTGGTGAGTGCTGTCGTACTGGAGTTAGGCCATACATAATTCTTACGGATCCTTTGTGGTGAGTGTTGTTGTACTGGGGTTAGGCTGAACGTAATTCTTACATATCCTTTGTGGTGAGTGTTGTCGTACTAGAGTTAGGCTGTACATAATTCTTATGGGTCCTTTGTGGTGAGTGTTGTCGTACTGGGGTTAGGCTGTACATAATTCTTATGTATCCTCTGTGGTGAGTGTTGTCGTACTGGGGTTAGGCTGCACGTAATTCTTGCAGGTCCTTTGTGGTGAGTGTTGTCATACTGGGGTTAGGCTCTACTTAATTTTTACGTATCCTATGTGGTGAGTGTTGTCATACTGGGGTTTGGCTGCACGTAATTCTTATGTATCCTTTGTGGTGAGTGTTGTCGTACTGGAGTTAGGCTGCACATAATTCTTACGTATCCTTTGTGGTGAGTGTTGTCGTACTGGGGTTAGGCTTAACAAACAGAAAAAACGAACTGAAACTGACTTTAACCGAGGTTTTTCCTGAAACCGAACCGAAACCGAAACTGAAAAAATCGAAATCGATACTGTAAGATCACAAACCCCTAGATTACAACAAAAGCCTTTGCAGGCTCAGTACCTTTTTCTAGTTAAGAAATGCTGCATCATCCTTTGTACTGGTGATTCGCCAAGAAAATATACCTGAACGGCACGTAATGCTTGTGATATGCACAACAAAATTGATCGAGTCCATACATGCCGGCATCACGAAACATCAGCATCATGAAATTATACTCCCCTAATTAAGACGTTTCTTAATTAATGAAAGAATAATCCATCAGATCAAAGTAACGGCGAAGCACAAAGTGATGCAGACTGTGTTTTAGGTTGTAAGTGGACGATAGGTATGACTGCATCATGGTTTACGGTGAAACCCAATGCGGTGTGGACACACTTCGAGTCTATGCCTAAGAGTGTAAATGGAAGGTAGGCATGACTGTATTGCTGTTACGATAAAACTTGATGTGCTGTAGAAACATTTTTCCTAAGTATTTTAGGTTGGAAATGGATGGTAAGGCTGTCTATATAGCGGGCTGGAACTGGATGATAGCTATGGGTGTATGGTGGGGTGTGAGTGGATGGTAGGTACTACTGCCAAGCTGGTTGAAAGAGGATGTTTTATACGACTGTATGGTGGGTTGGTAAAAATGATTGCATGGAGGTTTGATTCCTAAGTGGACACATCTTGCAACAGTGTTTTAGGTTGTAAATAGAGGATAGGTATGACTGTATGGCGGCTTATAAGGGGTGAAGGTATGACTGAATGGCGGGTTGTAAGTGGATGGCAGGTGTGACTGTACCGTGGGTTATAAGCGAATGGCAGGTATGACTGTTTGGCTATGGCCGGGTTTAAGTGGATGGTAGGTATGGCCATATGGCCTGTTGTAAATGGATTGTATGTGTGGCATTATGGCGGGTTGTAAGTTGATGGTAATAATGCTTGTATGGTGTTTTGTAAGTGTGCGCTAGGTATGACTGTTTAGCGGAGTGAAAGTGAATGGTATGTATGACTGTATGGGGGATGTAATTCGATGGTAGGTATGTCTATATGGTGAGTTTTAAATTGACATATGTATTACTGAATGGCGGGTTGTGAGTTGATGACAGGTATGCTGTATGGAGGGTTGTAAGTGAATGGTAGGTATGACTGTATGGTGGATTGTAATTGGATGGAGATATGACTGTGTGGTGGGTTGTAAGTGGATGTAGGTATGATGGTATGGCGGGTTGTAAGTGGGTGAAAGGAATGACTGTATAAGGGGTTGTAATGGGACTGTAGATTTGACTGTATGGCAGGTTGCAAGTGGATGGTAGGTACGATTGTATGGTGTGCTGTAAGTGGATGGTAGGTTTGACTGTATGCTATGTACAAAAGGAGGTATGCATTACTTATGGGGACTGTAATTAGATGGCAGGTATGACAGAATCGAGGCTTGTAAGTGAATAGTAGGTATGCATGTATGGGGATTGTAAGTGAGTGGTAGGTATGACTGTATGGGGTTGTAAGTGGATGGTAGTTATGACTGTATGGGGGCTGTAAGTGGATGGTAGGTATGACTGTATGGGGTTGTAAGTGGATGGTAGGTATGACTGTATGGGGATTTGTTAGTGGATGGTAGGTATGACTGTATGGGGATCTGTAAGTGGATGGTAGGTATGATTGTATGGGGGTTGTAAGTGGGATGATAGGTATGACTGTATGGGGGGTTGTAAGTGGATGGTAGGTATGACTGTATGGGAGTTGTAAGTGAATAGTAGGTATGCTTGTATGAGGATTGTAAGTAAGTGGTAGGTATGCCTGTATGGGGATTTGTAAGTGGATGGTAGGTATGACTGTATGGGGGTTGTAAGTGGATGGTAGGTATAACTGTATAGGGATTTGTAAGTGGATGGTAGGTATGACTGTATGGGGATTTGTAAGTGGATGGTAGGTATGACTGTATGGGGGTTGTAAGTGGATGGCTGTATGGGGGCTGTAAGTGGATGGTAGGTATGACTGTATGAGGTTGTAAGTGAATAGTAGGTATGCTTGTATGGGGATTGTAAGTGAGTGGTAGGTATGACTGTATGGGGATTTGTAAGTGGATGGTAGATATGACTGTATGGGGGTTGTAAGTGGATGGTAGGGATGACTGTATGGGGGTTGTAAGTGGATGGTAGGTATGACTGTATGGGGGTTGTAAGTGGATGGTAGGTATGACTGTATGGGGGTTGTAAGTGGATGGTAGGGATGACTGTATGAGGTTGTAAGTGGATGGTAGGTATGACTGTATGGGGGTTGTAAGTGGATGGTAGGTATGACTGTATGGGGATTGTAAGTGGATGGTAGGTATGGCTGTATGGGGGTTGTAAGTGGATGGTAGGGATGACTGTATGGGTGTTGTAAGTGGAGGGTAGGGATGACTGTATGGGGGTTGTAAGTAGATGGTAAGTATGACTGTATAAGGGTTGTAAGTGGATGGTCGGTATGACTGTATGGGGATTTTAAGTGGAGGGTAGATATGACTGTATGGGGGTTGTAAGTGGATGGTAGGGATGACTGCATGGGGGTTGTAAGTGGTTGGTAGGTATGAATGTATGGGGGTTGTAAATGGATGGTAGATATGACTGTATGGGGGTTGTAAGTAGATGGTAGGTACGACTGTATGGGGGTTGTAAGTGGATGGTAGGTATGACTTATGGGGGTTGTAAGTGGATGGTAGGTATGACTGTATGGGGTTGTAAGTGGATGGAATGTATGACTGTATGGGGGTTGTAAGTGGATGGTAGGTATGACTGTATGGGGGTTGTAAGTGGATGATAGGTATGACTGTATGGGGGTTGTAAGTGGATGGTAGATACGATGCATGGGGGTTGTAAGTGGATGGTAGATACGACGTATGGGGGTTGTAAGTGGATGGTAGGGATGACTGCATGGGGGTTGTAAGCAGTTGGTAGGTATGGATGTATGGGGGTTGTAAATGGATGGTAGATATGACTGTATGGGGGTTGTAAGTAGATGGTAGGTATGACTGTATGGGGGTTGTAAGTGGATGATAGGTATGACTTATGGGGGTTGTAAGTGGATGGTAGGTATGACTGTATGGGGGTTGTAAGTGGATGGTAGGTATGACTGTATGGGGGTTGTAAGTGGATGGTAGGTATGACTGTATGGGGGTTGTAAGTGGATGATAGGTATGACTGTATGGGGGTTGTAAGTGGATGGTAGATACGACGTATGGGGGTTGTAAGTGGATGGTAGGTATTTATTTATTTATTTATTTATTTATTTATTTATTTATTTATTTATTTATTGGTGTTTAAGGTCACATATGTCTGCACAATAGCTATGGGTGGAGGAAGCCAGAATACCTGGAGAGTACCACCGAGCAATGGTGAGGAACTGTCAGCTCCCCAACATACCAACTCCACACAAGCAGGGTTAGCATTGGTTGAAGACAGGTGCACCATCGATGTGCAGCGTGCCTTAGTACACAACGCCACCATGTACCCAATGGGCAATGTGGGTAAAGTGTCTCACCCAAGGACACAACAAGGTTGCTGCAGTTGAGATTCAAACCGAGGACCTCTCGGCTTGCAGCTTGCACCTCTACTTACTGAGTCACCGTGCCCCATGAATGTATGTAAGTTAAAAGTTATATGTATGCTGAAAGTGGATAGACGGTTTGACTGTATGTAGGATGTAAGTGGATGGTAGGTATAATTGTGTGGAGGTTGTAAGTGGATGGTAGGCAAGACTGTATGTGGGTTGTAAATGGACAGTAGGTATAAATGTTTGTAGGTTGTAAGTGAATGGCAGGTATGACTATATGAGTTCTGTAATTAGATTTCAGATATAACTGTATGGGAGTTGTAGGTGGAAGGTAGGTATGACTGTATCGTGGGTAATAAGTTGATGGTGGGTATGATTGTATGAGGGTTGTAACTGTATGGTAGGTATGATTGTATGGGAGTTATAATTGTATGGTAGGTATGATGTTATGCTAGTTGTAAGGGGATGGTAGGTATAACTGCATGTGGGTTGTAAGTGGACGGTAGGTATGACTGTTTGTAGGTTGTAAGTGAATGGTAGGTATGACTTATGAGGACTGTAATTAGATGTCAGATATAACTGTATGGGAGTTGTAGGTGGATGGTAGGTATGACTGTCTCGTGGGTTATAAGTTGATGGTAGGTGTGATTTTATGGTGGTTGTAAGTGGATGGTATCGATGACCGTATCGTGGGTTGTAAGTGGGTGGTAGTTATGACTCTATCGCAGGTTGTAATTGGATGGTAGGTATGATTTTATAGGGGTTGTAATTGGGTGTTAGGTATGACTTTATGATTGGGTGTTAGTGAATGGTAGGTATGACTGTATGGCTGGTTGCAAGTGAGTGGTAGGTAAGATTGATGGTATAATAAGCTATGTACTATAGGAAAATATTGAATGAATTCAAGTATAATATTCCTGAAACCTGAAGCAATTAGAAGAACAAAACATACATCAAAACTACTGTCTTTCTTCGCTCAAGAATATCAGGAAATGATCCACATGGTAACTGTGGTAAGTCGTAGGTGGAAGGTAGTTATGACTATATGGGGGCTTGTTAGTGACTGGTAGATATGGCTGTATAGGTGTTGTAAGTGGATGGTAGGTATGATAGTAAGAGATGTTGTAATTGGATGGTAGGTATGAGTGTATAGGGGTTGTAATTGTATGGTTGGTATGGCTGTATGGTGGGATGTAAGTTATAACTTGTAAGTGGGTGGTAGGTATGTCTATGGTGGTTGTATGTGGATGGTAGGTATGATTGTAAGGGATGTTGTAATTGGATGGTAGGTATGAGTGTATAGGGGGTTGTAATTGTATGGTTGGTATGGCTGTATGGTGGGTTGTAAGTTATAACTTGTAAGTGGGCGGTAGGTATGACTATGGTGGTTGTATGTGGGTGGTAGGTATGATTGTATGGGAGGTTGTGATCGGATGGTAGGTATGGCTGTATGGTGGGCTGTACTTGGATGATAGGTATGATGGCATGGTGAGTTGTAAGTTACAACTTGTAAGTGGGTGGTAGATATGACTGTATGGTGGTTGTATGTGAATGGTAGGTATGACTGTATGGAGTTGTAGGTAAATTGTAGGTTTGACTGTGTCGTGGGTTGTAAGGGAATAGTAGGTATGACTGTATTAGGGTCATGACTGGATGGTAGGTATATCTGTATCGTGGGTTGTACGTGGATGTTAGGCATGCTTCTATGGCGGTTCTAATTGGATGGTTGAAATGGATGTAAGGTGGGTGATAAGTAGATGGTAGATATGACTGTATGGTTAGTTTTAAGTGGATGTAGGTATGACTGTATGGCGGGTTGTAAGTGGGTGTATGTATGGCTGTGTGGATGGTATGTATGAATGTAAGAATGGTTGGTACGAAGGTATGGTCGGCTGTATTAGGATATAGATATGACTGCATGGTGTGGTGCTAGTGGATGTAGGTATGACTATATTGTGGGTACTAAGTGGGTGGTATGAATGACTGTGTTGTGTGTTGTTAGTAGACGACAATAGGTTTGACTGTATGGAGGGCGGCAAGGGGATGTAAGTATGACTACATGGGGGAGGGGTTGAAAGCAAATGGTAGGTATGATTGTATAGGGGTTGTTGGATTGTAGTTATGCGTGTGTCGTTGGTTCTAAGTTGATGGTAGAAATTACTCTACAGTGGGTTGTAACTGGACGGTAGATGTGACGGCATGGCATGGTGTACGTAGATGGTAGGTATGGCTATATCGCAGGGTGTAAGGGAATGGCAGGTATGACTGTACGGTGGGGTGTAAGTGGATAATATGTATGGCAGGGTGTAAGTGGATGGTAGGTTTGACTGCATGTCGGTTTGTATGTGAATGGAGGAGTGACTGTATGGAGGCTTTTAAGTGACTATAGGTATGACTGACGGGATTAAGTGTATGGTAGGTATGGCAAAACAATGTAAGTATGACTGCATGACGGGTGGTAAGTGGATGGTACGTATGGCTGTAGGGCGGGTTGTAAGTGGATGGTAGGAATGACTGAATGAGGGGCTCCATTTGGATGCTAGATAAACCTGTGTATGAATGCATGTTGATGGTAGGTGTGTCTGTATTGCAGGTTGTTAGTAGATGGTAGGTATGAACACATGGTGGGTTGTAAGTAGATGGACGATATGACTGTATGGCAGGTTGTAGGTGGATGGTGCGTGTATCTCTACGGTGGTAAATGTAGGTATGAATGTTTGGCTGGTTGTAAGGGGATGGTAGGTATGACGGTATAGGGGATTGTGAATGGATGCTAGGCACGACTGTATTGCGGTCTGTATGTGGATGGTATGTATCATGCTATGTCGGATTCTAAGTGGATTGTAAATGGATGGTAGACATGACTGTATGGTAGGTGGTAAGTAGATGGTAGGTATAACTTTATGGGAATTGTAAGTAGATGGTAGGTATGACTGTATGGCGATTTGTAGGTTGGTGGTGGGTGTACCTCTATGGTGGTAAATGTAGGTATGACTGTTTGGCTGGTTGTAACGGGGATGATAGGAATGACAGTATAGGGGATTATGAATAGATGGTAGGAATGACTGTCTGGTGGTCTGTATGTGGATGGTAGGTATGACACTATGTGGAATTCTAAGTGGATGGTAGTCATGACTGTATGGTTGGTGGTAAGTGAATGGTAGGTATAACTTTATGGGAGACTATAAATAGATCGTAGGTATTACTATATGGCTTATGGTAGGCATGCCTGTTTGGTTGTTTGTAAGTGGGTGATAGGTATGGGCGTCTGGCGGGTTTATGTGGACGGTAGGTATGGCTGTATAGCGGCTTGTAATGGAATGTAGATGTGACTGTATGGCGGGTTTTAAGTAAATGTAGGTATGGCTGCTTTATTGCTGTAGGTCGATGGAAGGTGCAACAGTGTGGGGGATTTTAAGAGGATGTAGGTATGACTATATTGCGGCTTGTAAGTGGCTGATAGCTATGACTGTATGGCGGGATGTAAGCGGGTGTGTATGGCGGGTTGTAACTGGATGGAAGGTATGACTGTATTGTGGCTTGTAAGTGGCTGGTTCCAATGGCTGCATGACGGGTTGTAAGTGGGTACTAGGTATTACTGTATGGCGGGTTGTAATGGATGGTAGGTATGACAGTATGGCGGTTTGTAATTGGCCGTTAGGTATGACTGTATGGCGGGATAAAAGTGCATGCTTGATATGGATGTATGGTGGGTTGTAAGTGGACGCTAGGAATGTCTGTATGATGGGTTGTAATTTAAGTTAGGTATGTCTGTATAGTTAGTGTTAAGTTGATTCATTTATTTTTTGTGATTAGCACTGGCTGGTTATCGCAGTTCCATGGTCAGCTTGATTTTCTTTCAGTTGGCATCCCCTGATAGAAGTATATTACTAATTAAACAGGGAATTATTTCAGCAGATATTATGAAATAACAAGGTGGTCTCGATCGCAGTGCTAGTTGGGAACGCCCTTGTTAACGCACGGGCTTTCTCTGGCAGCAACTACCTCTTCTCCAAGTTTCGGGATAACGATGCTGGTGTGGAACGTGTGTGGCATGACAAAGCCATAGAAAAGCTTCAGCCCACCCTGGCAGCATGGACCCGTGAGTAGATTACTAGCCATGCCCTGTGATAATCTGTGAATCATACTAGACTGGCGTCTTAGTGTAACAGTCGCGAACACACCAAGACTCCAAAGATTATCACTAATAGATTGACACGTGTAAATGATTCGACTCTCCATTCGATTTGATTCAATGTCTTTCGTCTTATTATTTACTCCGAGGATTAAGATTAAAGGAGACTGTATCATATATTGAACTGTATCTGCAATCAGAGGTTTATTAGTCTACCATCCCATAGTATTTAGTCAAGAAACAAGACTTAATGATGAAAAATGTTATGATCAGAAACCGACGCAAAACACTGGTCTGGGGTCCGTTTTGATCAAACTAATAGTGTTAGGTACATGTAGGCTATTTGACAGAAAAACTCGACGAGCGAAAAAAGTCGGATTATCCAGACCTCAGGCACTGGTAGATAATTAACAGTACAGGGCCCAAAAATGAACCCATGCACTTGATTTAAACAGTCGATTCCATAGAAAACGGAAGGTATCGTGTTTGTAGAGGTAAGGATTTCCTTAGTTTTAACATTATGATTATCTTTGTTGTTGTTTTTGTTTGTTTTGTTTTTTTTTGGGGGGGGTGGGGGTGGGGAGGGGGGTTGTATAGAGGAGGTGCTTTTGGACAATCCATTCAGAAAGATCACTGGAAACCTTCCGTTCATGACAAATGTAAAAAAAAGCCTATGACTTTTTTTACGCGAAGCAAGCACGTCACAACATACCAACAACACCCTGACTCCTGGTGCAGAGAGCTCTTAGGGATTTTGATACTGAAGCAACTGAACGTAGTAACCATATTGAAGGAATACGTTAATATCTATTACATCCTGTTTAAATTCAGTACTTGTATCAGAGAGAAACATTATATTCTATACCTGCTTCGTCATTAGAGGTTAAAAATGTCGCGGGTAAAGCAAACATTTTGTATTTACTTATTGACAAAGTCTAGTTGCACGATTGTACCACACGGCTTTCTGTTATCACGACGATAAACAACTAGCAACGTTTTGAAGTGTTTGCCCTCATTTTGGGACCCCCAGAGAGATTACAATAGGTCTGTACTTTGCACAGTCACTTGACGTCAGACATTTCTGGGTCTTCACACTCACAGTTCAAAAACTGCCATACCTATTGCATACTTATGCCGGGTGCATTCTGTTGTTAATACTACAATGACTCGAAAACGCTGGATTTCTCTTTTCAAAGTAATAATAATAACAATGTAAATAATACTTTTACAGCCTGAAGTTGCCTTGAAATCCACATTTGGTGTTCTGTGGCTGTAGAAATTGGCCCTGAAATCCACACATGGTGTTCAATGGCTGTACAAATTGGCCCTGAAATCCACACATGGCGTGCTATGGCTGTACAAATTGGCTCTGAAATCCACACATGGGGTTCTATGGCTGTTTAAATTGGACCTGAAATCCACACATGGTGTTCAATGGCTGTACAAATTGGCCGTGAAATCCACACATGGTGTTCTATGGCTGTATAAATTTCAACACATAGATTCGTTATTTATTTATTTTATTTATTATATTAAGGTTTAACGACTCTTTAATAGCCAGGGGCATATTTTATCAGTGACAGTTTTGCGGGTGGAGGAAGCCGGAGTGCTCGGAGAGAACCACCGAGCAACGACGTGCTGCTGCCAGCTCTCCAACATCGTAACTCCGCACTGCAGCACGAGTAGGGTTAGATTGGTTGAAGACATGCACACCATCGACTTGCAGTACGCCTTAGTACACGGCGTCATCGTGCCCCCATCTAGACAATCGGGGTTAAGTGCCTTGCACAAGGACACATCGCAGGAGTCCGAATCGATCGACCAAGGATTAACCGGATTCGACGTTGATTAACATCAGTGATCTGACGAGAACCGGTTAACGCGACGCTACCGCGCCCCTACACATTGATTAGGATTGCACGTTACCCTCATTCTAGTCATAATCTGTATCCTTTTAGATAGATAGATAGATAGATAGATAGATAGATAGATAGATAGATAGATAGATAGATAGATAGATAGATAGATAGATGGATGGATGGATGGATGGATGGATGGATGGATGGATGGATGGATGGATGGATAGATAGATAGATAGATAGATAGATAGATAGATAGATAGATAGATAGATAGATAGATAGATAGATAGATAGATAGATAGATAGATAGATGGATGGATGGATGGATGGATGGATTTGGATGGATGGATGGATGGATGGATGATGGATGGATAGATAGATGGATGGATGGATGGATTGATGGATGGATGGATGGATGGATGGATGGATAGATAGATAGATAGATAGATAGATAGATAGATAGATAGATAGATAGATAGATAGATAGATAGATAGATAGATAGATAGATAAATAGATAGAACAGATAGATATTTTTCAAAACAAAGAAGCACGGGCGCAGGTCGGGAAATCGATTTCTGTTGTAATTTATTTCTATGGAATTCAATGTTGTTTTAATATTTTTGAAGTTATATGACTTTATGACAAAATGAACTCATCTCAGAAGTGCTTTCACAAGAATGTTTCGAAGACTGGGATTTTTCTTATAAGCTATGATGCATCGTTTGTTAATGGCTTCTGATAGTTTTGTGTTTAATTCCGTAAAGTTGTTTTTGAAAATTTTTGCAATTTCGACATTGCGTCGATTATAAACCAAAGGAAAACAAATAATTTTATTTGGCAACCCAGAGTACTCTCTATTGAGTCCGTATGGGAGATAGGTCCTGAGCTTACCAATCCAATAGTTTTCACGCTCAAGTCGTTTGTCTGTTGTGGTTTCATCATCGTCCAAAAACGGAATTTGCTCAATGGGTTGGAAACTAAAATGTGACTTAATGTCATGACCCGGGAGGTTAAAGTGGGCTGAGACTGCCTTTCCTGAATCTAAACGGATATTTGATAAATGGTTTTGCATTCTGACGCGCAGAGGGTTTTTCGTCTGGCCGACATATTGGATATGGCATAATTTACATGTGATTAAATAAATGATGTTTTCAGAATTACAGTTGAAGCTGTTTCTAACTTGGTAAAACATACGGGTTTGTTCGCTAAAGAATGTTTTACCGGTATTCATGTAGTTCATACGATGTATGTAACAAATTTTGCGTTGACATAGATTTACTGATCCATTTCCCAGAACTGGGCGGTTATGCCGAATTTTCGTGGGGTGCGTTGGCTCAGAGTCCCGAATGGGTGTCTCTATCTCACGGACTGTATCAGATTTAATTTTTCGCAAAAGTCGTTTTGAGTAACTGCGTTTAACAAGTGTTTTGAAAAGAATTGAACATGCGTGATTGAGGTCGCTTCTGTTCGTACAATTTCTATGGAATCGAATGATTTGAGATTTTACCAACCCATTGAATAGTTTGGGTGGGTGGTAAGAAGCTCTATGGAGAAGTTGGTGAGAATCGGTCGGTTTAAAAAAGACTTTTGTGTCTAGTACGTTGCTATGCCGGAACTGAGGGCCCTTGAATACAGTCACATCCAGAAAATCAATGGTATTTTCTGAAATGCAGGGCTGTAATTTAATGGATTCATCGTGGTTGTTCAGGATTTCCAAGAATTCGTTGAAGTCATCACGGCCATGGGGCCATATGATGAAAATGTCGTCTTGGAACCTGTGATAACATAATGGCTGTTTTCTTGCTTTAGCAAGAGCACCTCTCTCCCATTCTGCAACAAAAATATTAGCAAAATTTGGACTGAATTTTTTACCCATACTACATCCACTTATTTGGAGGTAAAATTTATTGTTAAATTCAAAATCGTTACCTTTCAATGATAATTCTAACAATTGCAGGATTTCTTCCGATGGCCTGTTTGGGTCATCGTACCTTTTGAATGATTTTTTTATTGCCTCTAGACCAGCGTCAATACCAATGTTAGTATACATACTTTCAATGTCTAGGGTAATGAGGAGACTGTCGGAAGGAACCTGCAATTTGTTAATTTTCATTAAAAAGTCCTCAGTGTCTTTGAGGAAGCTCGGATGGCGGCAAGCAATTGGTTTTAAATAAAAATCAATATACTGTGAAATGTGGTAAGATTCCGAGCCACAGTCGCTGACAATAGGCCGACCAGGAGGGGTAAATTCGTCACTCCAACTGCTGAGTGGTTTATGTATTTTAGGCAAGAGGTAAAACTTACGATTGTTTGAATCCCTCTCTGCAATTAAATACTCGACATGTTTTTTCTCAATGAAGTCGTGGTCCAGCAAGCTTTTTAGAATTCCATTAAATTTTGAACAATTTTCTTGCCAAATTGGTGCTTCTAAAGGTTTGTAATATTTTGGGTTATTTAATTGGCGTTCAGCTTCTTTAATATAATTATCTTTTGACATCAGAACTGTAGCAGATCCTTTGTCACAAGGCTTGATGATAATTTGTTTGTTGTTTTTCAGCGTCTTCAGGGCGTTTCTTTCGATTTGGTTCAAATTTTGTTTGTCTTTCAAAAATGATTCCGGGATTTGGCTTACTTGTTCTTTAACTTTTTGAGAAATCTCATTAATTTCAGGTTTAACTTTCCGAGGTGATGGGCACCACCCGGTTGGATTGGCAAAGAGGTCTTTTGAGCCTGTTGAATTTCGAAATTTATCTGCCAATGCTGTTGCCCTAAAAAATTGATGGCTTGCCGGACCACCGTTCATTTCGTTAATGTAACTGTAATCATCCATGACAACTGCACCTGTCCCAAAATCTACGATTTTGGGCTTAGGTTTTAATGGGGCTGGGGCGGGAACGAAAGTTAAACCATACCTGAGTAGATCTTTCTCACCTTCAGTTAATTTTAGATCAGGAACCAAGTTTACTATTTCGGTTCCTAGTCCTACTTTCTCTCCATGGCCGATGCCTTCTTCTGTAATTAGTTTAAAGGCTGCTCTTTGATGTATGGTTCTATACGTGGCAGCCATCCTTGATAGATTCTGTTCGCTGTTTCCGTCGACCAGTGGATGGGATCACCTGGGCAACATTTAAACTGGCTTGCTGGAATTGCCGGGATTATCTCCAAATTCTTTGTTGACTTCGCAGCCTCGTTGATGACCGTCAAATTTTGTTGGTCCCTAGAACATAAACTAGAAGAAAAATTATGTTCCTGAAAAAGAAGTTTTGTATTAGGGTAACATTTGCGGAAATTGCTTATCATATTACCTAGTCTACCTGTTGATGTGTGACCAATCTTTTTTCTGTTCTGCACGTCTGTGCGCCAGTCTTCTCTATTGTTGACACCAACGTTAAATAAAATTGCTTTGGGATGTTGTCGATCTTTCTCTTTTTCCATGTTCTTAGCCATCTGCCGAATGTGGTTTAAAGTTCCACCAGAGTATGATGCGATGAAGGTGTTGGGTGGAGGGTTGGCATCAATCCTCGAGATGTTCGATGATCCGATGATCCAAACAGATTTGTTTGGCTTGACTGGCAGGGTCCAGCTGTTCTTGTTTTCACCAGATTTCCAGAATCGGTAGAATGACGACTTACCGTTTGTAGATGGTTTCTTTTGAGGTGGTGTCTTGACTATGCTGGCGTACGATGGCGATTCCGGTGTTGTGGAGCAACGTGCTGCAAATGATGGTTTTTTGGTCGCTGGTGCTGTTGGAGAGATGGTTTCTCGTCTTTTTCTTTTCGATGGAGTTTCTCTGGAAGTAGAAAATGAAATTTGCTGGCGGGCCACCGGCGATTTAGAACGAGCACGTTGATTGAAAGAGGTCTGGCTAATGACCGCTGTTTTTTTGAACTGGGACAGAAGTTGATCCGAAAAAGAATAAAATTTGTCAATAGTACTTTCTTGTAGTCGATTACCAAAATTCTTCTGTCCCCATTTAACTGCCGTATTCTGTGCTCGTGGAAAGTCCTGGGGTTTTAGAAAAGGAGCCGAAAGAACCAGGTCTTGTTTTTCTTTTAGAGTTTTTTTGTAATAATCTACCAAAGTTTGTATAACTTCAAAAGCCCATTTTTTGGTTAAATTGTTGAGCGCGTCCGAAATATAAATGGTTGGCAGAGCCGGCCGAAAGGTTTTATTGCGCTCGTCCACTGTTTTTTGGAATGATTTTGGGAGGACTTTCTGTGCCAAACAGTCCTCGAGAAATGCCAAATGGTGAAATAGTTGTAGAATGTGGTAAAGGGATTTTACCAATTGTGCATGAGCCGAATATGCCGGGTCTTTTTGCCGCTCTTGGCGGTTAACAGATTTAACATTTGTGGAATTTTTAGCCATTTTCCCGGACTTAATTTAGGCTGAAATAAATAATTATTAGAACAAGTCAAAATGATGAAAAAGTGATGAAAAAATGAAGCAAAAATGAAAATGAACGAATAAATGAAATGTGAATACCTAGTGAAAATGATGAAATAAATGGAGCGCACTGTCGTTGCCTCGACGTTTCGGGTTAAATGCCCTTCTTCAGGAAGCAGGTGAATTCGATTTTCCAATTATCCCAAAGCGTTTAAATACCTTTACTTCATCTGTTGATGAGGCCAAACTGGCCAATCACTGTGACTGAGATGGATTCACTCAGTGATTAGTGGAAAGCAACCATTCAAATGTCATCAAACTTTAGCGGTATTTCTACTGTTAATGTTTGATGGCATTTCAATGAATTGTGTTCACTGGCTGAAGGCTGTTGGAAATCAAACTCGTGACAATGCGCAAAACTAATCGACAGATAATTAATGTTTTTATAATAGAAATAATTCAAAGGTCTGGCACTGGCGGATAGATATTTTTCAAAACAAAGAAGCACGGGCGCAGGTCGGGAAATCGATTTCTGTTGTAATTTATTTCTATGGAATTCAATGTTGTTTTAATATTTTTGAAGTTATATGACTTTATGACAAAATGAACTCATCTCAGAAGTGCTTTCACAAGAATGTTTCGAAGACTGGGATTTTTCTTATAAGCTATGATGCATCGTTTGTTAATGGCTTCTGATAGTTTTGTGTTTAATTCCGTAAAGTTGTTTTTGAAAATTTTTGCAATTTCGACATTGCGTCGATTATAAACCAAAGGAAAACAAATAATTTTATTTGGCAACCCAGAGTACTCTCTATTGAGTCCGTATGGGAGATAGGTCCTGAGCTTACCAATCCAATAGTTTTCACGCTCAAGTCGTTTGTCTGTTGTGGTTTCATCATCGTCCAAAAACGGAATTTGCTCAATGGGTTGGAAACTAAAATGTGACTTAATGTCATGACCCGGGAGGTTAAAGTGGTCTGAGACTGCCTTTCCTGAATCTAAACGGATATTTGATAAATGGTTTTGCATTCTGACGCGCAGAGGGTTTTTCGTCTGGCCGACATATTGGATATGGCATAATTTACATGTGATTAAATAAATGATGTTTTCAGAATTACAGTTGAAGCTGTTTCTAACTTGGTAAAACATACGGGTTTGTTCGCTAAAGAATGTTTTACCGGTATTCATGTAGTTCATACGATGTATGTAACAAATTTTGCGTTGACATAGATTTACTGATCCATTTCCCAGAACTGGGCGGTTATGCCGAATTTTCGTGGGGTACGTTGGCTCAGAGTCCCGAATGGGTGTCTCTATCTCACGGATTGTATCAGATTTAATTTTTCGCAAAAGTCGTTTTGAGTAACTGCGTTTAACAAGTGTTTTGAAAAGAATTGAACATGCGTGATTGAGGTCGCTTCTGTTCGTACAATTTCTATGGAATCGAATGATTTGAGATTTTACCAACCCATTGAATAGTTTGGGTGGGTGGTAAGAAGCTCTATGGAGAAGTTGGTGAGAATCGGTCGGTTTAAAAAAGACTTTTGTGTCTAGTACGTTGCTATGCCGGAACTGAGGGCCCTTGAATACAGTCACATCCAGAAAATCAATGGTATTTTCTGAAATGCAGGGCTGTAATTTAATGGATTCATCGTGGTTGTTCAGGATTTCCAAGAATTCGTTGAAGTCATCACGGCCATGGGGCCATATGATGAAAATGTCGTCTTGGAACCTGTGATAACATAATGGCTGTTTTCTTGCTTTAGCAAGAGCACCTCTCTCCCATTCTGCAACAAAAATATTAGCAAAATTTGGACTGAATTTTTTACCCATACTACATCCACTTATTTGGAGGTAAAATTTATTGTTAAATTCAAAATCGTTACCTTTCAATGATAATTCTAACAATTGCAGGATTTCTTCCGATGGCCTGTTTGGGTCATCGTACCTTTTGAATGATTTTTTTATTGCCTCTAGACCAGCGTCAATACCAATGTTAGTATACATACTTTCAATGTCTAGGGTAATGAGGAGACTGTCGGAAGGAACCTGCAATTTGTTAATTTTCATTAAAAAGTCCTCAGTGTCTTTGAGGAAGCTCGGATGGCGGCAAGCAATTGGTTTTAAATAAAAATCAATATACTGTGAAATGTGGTAAGATTCCGAGCCACAGTCGCTGACAATAGGCCGACCAGGAGGGGTAAATTCGTCACTCCAACTGCTGAGTGGTTTATGTATTTTAGGCAAGAGGTAAAACTTACGATTGTTTGAATCCCTCTCTGCAATTAAATACTCGACATGTTTTTTCTCAATGAAGTCGTGGTCCAGCAAGCTTTTTAGAATTCCATTAAATTTTGAACAATTTTCTTGCCAAATTGGTGCTTCTAAAGGTTTGTAATATTTTGGGTTATTTAATTGGCGTTCAGCTTCTTTAATATAATTATCTTTTGACATCAGAACTGTAGCAGATCCTTTGTCACAAGGCTTGATGATAATTTGTTTGTTGTTTTTCAGCGTCTTCAGGGCGTTTCTTTCGATTTGGTTCAAATTTTGTTTGTCTTTCAAAAATGATTCCGGGATTTGGCTTACTTGTTCTTTAACTTTTTGAGAAATCTCATTAATTTCAGGTTTAACTTTCCGAGGTGATGGGCACCACCCGGTTGGATTGGCAAAGAGGTCTTTTGAGCCTGTTGAATTTCGAAATTTATCTGCCAATGCTGTTGCCCTAAAAAATTGTTGGCTTGCCGGACCACCGTTCATTTCGTTAATGTAACTGTAATCATCCATGACAACTGCACCTGTCCCAAAATCTACGATTTTGGGCTTAGGTTTTAATGGGGCTGGGGCGGGAACGAAAGTTAAACCATACCTGAGTAGATCTTTCTCACCTTCAGTTAATTTTAGATCAGGAACCAAGTTTACTATTTCGGTTCCTAGTCCTACTTTATCTCCATGGCCGATGCCTTCTTCTGTAATTAGTTTAAAGGCTGCTCTTTGATGTATGGTTCTATACGTGGCAGCCATCCTTGATAGATTCTGTTCGCTGTTTCCGTCGACCAGTGGATGGGATCACCTGGGCAACATTTAAACTGGCTTGCTGGAATTGCCGGGATTATCTCCAAATTCTTTGTTGACTTCGCAGCCTCGTTGATGACCGTCAAATTTTGTTGGTCCCTAGAACATAAACTAGAAGAAAAATTATGTTCCTGAAAAAGAAGTTTTGTATTAGGGTAACATTTGCGGAAATTGCTTATCATATTACCTAGTCTACCTGTTGATGTGTGACCAATCTTTTTTCTGTTCTGCACGTCTATGCGCCAGTCTTCTCTATTGTTGACACCAACGTTAAATAAAATTGCTTTGGGATGTTGTCGATCTTTCTCTTTTTCCATGTTCTTAGCCATCTGCCGAATGTGGTTTAAAGTTCCACCAGAGTATGATGCGATGAAGGTGTTGGGTGGAGGGTTGGCATCAATCCTCGAGATGTTCGATGATCCGATGATCCAAACAGATTTGTTTGGCTTGACTGGCAAGGTCCAGCTGTTCTTGTTTTCACCAGATTTCCAGAATCGGTAGAATGACGACTTGCCGTTTGTAGATGGTTTCTTTTGAGGTGGTGTCTTGACTATGCTGGCGTACGATGGCGATTCCGGTGTTGTGGAGCAACGTGCTGCAAATGATGGTTTTTTGGTCGCTGGTGCTGTTGGAGAGATGGTTTCTCGTCTTTTTCTTTTCGATGGAGTTTCTCTGGAAGTAGAAAATGAAATTTGCTGGCGGGCCACCGGCGATTTAGAACGAGCACGTTGATTGAAAGAGGTCTGGCTAATGACCGCTGTTTTTTTGAACTGGGACAGAAGTTGATCCGAAAGAGAATAAAATTTGTCAATAGTACTTTCTTGTAGTCGATTACCAAAATTCTTCTGTCCCCATTTAACTGCCGTATTCTGTGCTCGTGGAAAGTCCTGGGGTTTTAGAAAAGGAGCCGAAAGAACCAGGTCTTGTTTTTCTTTTAGAGTTTTTTTGTAATAATCTACCAAAGTTTGTATAACTTCAAAAGCCCATTTTTTGGTTAAATTGTTGAGCGCGTCCGAAATATAAATGGTTGGCAGAGCCGGCCGAAAGGTTTTATTGCGCTCGTCCACTGTTTTTTGGAATGATTTTGGGAGGACTTTCTGTGCCAAACAGTCCTCGAGAAATGCCAAATGGTGAAATAGTTGTAGAATGTGGTAAAGGGATTTTACCAATTGTGCATGAGCCGAATATGCCGGGTCTTTTTGCCGCTCTTGGCGGTTAACAGATTTAACATTTGTGGAATTTTTAGCCATTTTCCCGGACTTAATTTAGGCTGAAATAAATAATTATTAGAACAAGTCAAAATGATGAAAAAGTGATGAAAAAATGAAGCAAAAATGAAAATGAACGAATAAATGAAATGTGCATACCTAGTGAAAATGATGAAATAAATGGAGCGCACTGTCGTTGCCTCGACGTTTCGGGTTAAATGCCCTTCTTCAGGAAGCAGGTGAATTCGATTTTCCAATTATCCCAAAGCGTTTAAATACCTTTACTTCATCTGTTGATGAGGCCAAACTGGCCAATCACTGTGACTGAGATGGATTCACTCAGTGATTAGTGGAAAGCAACCATTCAAATGTCATCAAACTTTAGCGGTATTTCTACTGTTAATGTTTGATGGCATTTCAATGAATTGTGTTCACTGGCTGAAGGCTGTTGGAAATCAAACTCGTGACAATGCGCAAAACTAATCGACAGATAATTAATGTTTTTATAATAGAAATAATTCAAAGGTCTGGCACTGGCGGATAGATATTTTTCAAAACAAAGAAGCACGGGCGCAGGTCGGGAAATCGATTTCTGTTGTAATTTATTTCTATGGAATTCAATGTTGTTTTAATATTTTTGAAGTTATATGACTTTATGACAAAATGAACTCATCTCAGAAGTGCTTTCACAAGAATGTTTCGAAGACTGGGATTTTTCTTATAAGCTATGATGCATCGTTTGTTAATGGCTTCTGATAGTTTTGTGTTTAATTCCGTAAAGTTGTTTTTGAAAATTTTTGAAATTTCGACATTGCGTCGATTATAAACCAAAGGAAAACAAATAATTTTATTTGGCAACCCAGAGTACTCTCTATTGAGTCCGTATGGGAGATAGGTCCTGAGCTTACCAATCCAATAGTTTTCACGCTCAAGTCGTTTGTCTGTTGTGGTTTCATCATCGTCCAAAAACGGAATTTGCTCAATGGGTTGGAAACTAAAATGTGACTTAATGTCATGACCCGGGAGGTTAAAGTGGTCTGAGACTGCCTTTCCTGAATCTAAACGGATATTTGATAAATGGTTTTGCATTCTGACGCGCAGAGGGTTTTTCGTCTGGCCGACATATTGGATATGGCATAATTTAGATGTGATTAAATAAATGATGTTTTCAGAATTACAGTTGAAGCTGTTTCTAACTTGGTAAAACATACGGGTTTGTTCGCTAAAGAATGTTTTACCGGTATTCATGTAGTTCATACGATGTATGTAACAAATTTTGCGTTGACATAGATTTACTGATCCATTTCCCAGAACTGGGCGGTTATGCCGAATTTTCGTGGGGTGCGTTGGCTCAGAGTCCCGAATGGGTGTCTCTATCTCACGGATTGTATCAGATTTAATTTTTCGCAAAAGTCGTTTTGAGTAACTGCGTTTAACAAGTGTTTTGAAAAGAATTGAACATGCGTGATTGAGGTCGCTTCTGTTCGTACAATTTCTATGGAATCGAATGATTTGAGATTTTACCAACCCATTGAATAGTTTGGGTGGGTGGTAAGAAGCTCTATGGAGAAGTTGGTGAGAATCGGTCGGTTTAAAAAAGACTTTTGTGTCTAGTACGTTGCTATGCCGGAACTGAGGGCCCTTGAATACAGTCACATCCAGAAAATCAATGGTATTTTCTGAAATGCAGGGCTGTAATTTAATGGATTCATCGTGGTTGTTCAGGATTTCCAAGAATTCGTTGAAGTCATCACGGCCATGGGGCCATATGATGAAAATGTCGTCTTGGAACCTGTGATAACATAATGGCTGTTTTCTTGCTTTAGCAAGAGCACCTCTCTCCCATTCTGCAACAAAAATATTAGCAAAATTTGGACTGAATTTTTTACCCATACTACATCCACTTATTTGGAGGTAAAATTTATTGTTAAATTCAAAATCGTTACCTTTCAATGATAATTCTAACAATTGCAGGATTTCTTCCGATGGCCTGTTTGGGTCATCGTACCTTTTGAATGATTTTTTTATTGCCTCTAGACCAGCGTCAATACCAATGTTAGTATACATACTTTCAATGTCTAGGGTAATGAGGAGACTGTCGGAAGGAACCTGCAATTTGTTAATTTTCATTAAAAAGTCCTCAGTGTCTTTGAGGAAGCTCGGATGGCGGCAAGCAATTGGTTTTAAATAAAAATCAATATACTGTGAAATGTGGTAAGATTCCGAGCCACAGTCGCTGACAATAGGCCGACCAGGAGGGGTAAATTCGTCACTCCAACTGCTGAGTGGTTTATGTATTTTAGGCAAGAGGTAAAACTTACGATTGTTTGAATCCCTCTCTGCAATTAAATACTCGACATGTTTTTTCTCAATGAAGTCGTGGTCCAGCAAGCTTTTTAGAATTCCATTAAATTTTGAACAATTTTCTTGCCAAATTGGTGCTTCTAAAGGTTTGTAATATTTTGGGTTATTTAATTGGCGTTCAGCTTCTTTAATATAATTATCTTTTGACATCAGAACTGTAGCAGATCCTTTGTCACAAGGCTTGATGATAATTTGTTTGTTGTTTTTCAGCGTCTTCAGGGCGTTTCTTTCGATTTGGTTCAAATTTTGTTTGTCTTTCAAAAATGATTCCGGGATTTGGCTTACTTGTTCTTTAACTTTTTGAGAAATCTCATTAATTTCAGGTTTAACTTTCCGAGGTGATGGGCACCACCCGGTTGGATTGGCAAAGAGGTCTTTTGAGCCTGTTGAATTTCGAAATTTATCTGCCAATGCTGTTGCCCTAAAAAATTGTTGGCTTGCCGGACCACCGTTCATTTCGTTAATGTAACTGTAATCATCCATGACAACTGCACCTGTCCCAAAATCTACGATTTTGGGCTTAGGTTTTAATGGGGCTGGGGCGGGAACGAAAGTTAAACCATACCTGAGTAGATCTTTCTCACCTTCAGTTAATTTTAGATCAGGAACCAAGTTTACTATTTCGGTTCCTAGTCCTACTTTCTCTCCATGGCCGATGCCTTCTTCTGTAATTAGTTTAAAGGCTGCTCTTTGATGTATGGTTCTATACGTGGCAGCCATCCTTGATAGATTCTGTTCGCTGTTTCCGTCGACCAGTGGATGGGATCACCTGGGCAACATTTAAACTGGCTTGCTGGAATTGCCGGGATTATCTCCAAATTCTTTGTTGACTTCGCAGCCTCGTTGATGACCGTCAAATTTTGTTGGTCCCTAGAACATAAACTAGAAGAAAAATTATGTTCCTGAAAAAGAAGTTTTGTATTAGGGTAACATTTGCGGAAATTGCTTATCATATTACCTAGTCTACCTGTTGATGTGTGACCAATCTTTTTTCTGTTCTGCACGTCTGTGCGCCAGTCTTCTCTATTGTTGACACCAACGTTAAATAAAATTGCTTTGGGATGTTGTCGATCTTTCTCTTTTTCCATGTTCTTAGCCATCTGCCGAATGTGGTTTAAAGTTCCACCAGAGTATGATGCGATGAAGGTGTTGGGTGGAGGGTTGGCATCAATCCTCGAGATGTTCGATGATCCGATGATCCAAACAGATTTGTTTGGCTTGACTGGCAGGGTCCAGCTGTTCTTGTTTTCACCAGATTTCCAGAATCGGTAGAATGACGACTTGCCGTTTGTAGATGGTTTCTTTTGAGGTGGTGTCTTGACTATGCTGGCGTACGATGGCGATTCCGGTGTTGTGGAGCAACGTGCTGCAAATGATGGTTTTTTGGTCGCTGGTGCTGTTGGAGAGATGGTTTCTCGTCTTTTTCTTTTCGATGGAGTTTCTCTGGAAGTAGAAAATGAAATTTGCTGGCGGGCCACCGGCGATTTAGAACGAGCACGTTGATTGAAAGAGGTCTGGCTAATGACCGCTGTTTTTTTGAACTGGGACAGAAGTTGATCCGAAAAAGAATAAAATTTGTCAATAGTACTTTCTTGTAGTCGATTACCAAAATTCTTCTGTCCCCATTTAACTGCCGTATTCTGTGCTCGTGGAAAGTCCTGGGGTTTTAGAAAAGGAGCCGAAAGAACCAGGTCTTGTTTTTCTTTTAGAGTTTTTTTGTAATAATCTACCAAAGTTTGTATAACTTCAAAAGCCCATTTTTTGGTTAAATTGTTGAGCGCGTCCGAAATATAAATGGTTGGCAGAGCCGGCCGAAAGGTTTTATTGCGCTCGTCCACTGTTTTTTGGAATGATTTTGGGAGGACTTTCTGTGCCAAACAGTCCTCGAGAAATGCCAAATGGTGAAATAGTTGTAGAATGTGGTAAAGGGATTTTACCAATTGTGCATGAGCCGAATATGCCGGGTCTTTTTGCCGCTCTTGGCGGTTAACAGATTTAACATTTGTGGAATTTTTAGCCATTTTCCCGGACTTAATTTAGGCTGAAATAAATAATTATTAGAACAAGTCAAAATGATGAAAAAGTGATGAAAAAATGAAGCAAAAATGAAAATGAACGAATAAATGAAATGTGAATACCTAGTGAAAATGATGAAATAAATGGAGCGCACTGTCGTTGCCTCGACGTTTCGGGTTAAATGCCCTTCTTCAGGAAGCAGGTGAATTCGATTTTCCAATTATCCCAAAGCGTTTAAATACCTTTACTTCATCTGTTGATGAGGCCAAACTGGCCAATCACTGTGACTGAGATGGATTCACTCAGTGATTAGTGGAAAGCAACCATTCAAATGTCATCAAACTTTAGCGGTATTTCTACTGTTAATGTTTGATGGCATTTCAATGAATTGTGTTCACTGGCTGAAGGCTGTTGGAAATCAAACTCGTGACAATGCGCAAAACTAATCGACAGATAATTAATGTTTTTATAATAGAAATAATTCAAAGGTCTGGCACTGGCGGATAGATATTTTTCAAAACAAAGAAGCACGGGCGCAGGTCGGGAAATCGATTTCTGTTGTAATTTATTTCTATGGAATTCAATGTTGTTTTAATATTTTTGAAGTTATATGACTTTATGACAAAATGAACTCATCTCAGAAGTGCTTTCACAAGAATGTTTCGAAGACTGGGATTTTTCTTATAAGCTATGATGCATCGTTTGTTAATGGCTTCTGATAGTTTTGTGTTTAATTCCGTAAAGTTGTTTTTGAAAATTTTTGCAATTTCGACATTGCGTCGATTATAAACCAAAGGAAAACAAATAATTTTATTTGGCAACCCAGAGTACTCTCTATTGAGTCCGTATGGGAGATAGGTCCTGAGCTTACCAATCCAATAGTTTTCACGCTCAAGTCGTTTGTCTGTTGTGGTTTCATCATCGTCCAAAAACGGAATTTGCTCAATGGGTTGGAAACTAAAATGTGACTTAATGTCATGACCCGGGAGGTTAAAGTGGTCTGAGACTGCCTTTCCTGAATCTATACGGATATTTGATAAATGGTTTTGCATTCTGACGCGCAGAGGGTTTTTCGTCTGGCCGACATATTGGATATGGCATAATTTACATGTGATTAAATAAATGATGTTTTCAGAATTACAGTTGAAGCTGTTTCTAACTTGGTAAAACATACGGGTTTGTTCGCTAAAGAATGTTTTACCGGTATTCATGTAGTTCATACGATGTATGTAACAAATTTTGCGTTGACATAGATTTACTGATCCATTTCCCAGAACTGGGCGGTTATGCCGAATTTTCGTGGGGTGCGTTGGCTCAGAGTCCCGAATGGGTGTCTCTATCTCACGGATTGTATCAGATTTAATTTTTCGCAAAAGTCGTTTTGAGTAACTGCGTTTAACAAGTGTTTTGAAAAGAATTGAACATGCGTGATTGAGGTCGCTTCTGTTCGTACAATTTCTATGGAATCGAATGATTTGAGATTTTACCAACCCATTGAATAGTTTGGGTGGGTGGTAAGAAGCTCTATGGAGAAGTTGGTGAGAATCGGCTGGTAGATATGGCTGTATAGGTGTTGTAAGTGGATGGTAGGTATGATAGTAAGAGATGTTGTAATTGGATGGTAGGTATGAGTGTATAGGGGTTGTAATTGTATGGTTGGTATGGCTGTATGGTGGGATGTAAGTTATAACTTGTAAGTGGGTGGTAGGTATGTCTATGGTGGTTGTATGTGGATGGTAGGTATGATTGTAAGGGATGTTGTAATTGGATGGTAGGTATGAGTGTATAGGGGGTTGTAATTGTATGGTTGGTATGGCTGTATGGTGGGTTGTAAGTTATAACTTGTAAGTGGGCGGTAGGTATGACTATGGTGGTTGTATGTGGGTGGTAGGTATGATTGTATGGGAGGTTGTGATCGGATGGTAGGTATGGCTGTATGGTGGGCTGTACTTGGATGATAGGTATGATGGCATGGTGAGTTGTAAGTTACAACTTGTAAGTGGGTGGTAGATATGACTGTATGGTGGTTGTATGTGAATGGTAGGTATGACTGTATGGAGTTGTAGGTAAATTGTAGGTTTGACTGTGTCGTGGGTTGTAAGGGAATAGTAGGTATGACTGTATTAGGGTCATGACTGGATGGTAGGTATATCTGTATCGTGGGTTGTACGTGGATGTTAGGCATGCTTCTATGGCGGTTCTAATTGGATGGTTGAAATGGATGTAGGGTAGATAAGTAGATGGTAGATATGACTGTATGGTTAGTTTTAAGTGGATGTAGGTATGACTGTATGGCGGGTTGTAAGTGGGTGTATGTATGGCTGTGTGGATGGTATGTATGAATGTAAGAATGGTTGGTACGAAGGTATGGTCGGCTGTATTAGGATATAGATATGACTGCATGGTGTGGTGCTAGTGGATGTAGGTATGACTATATTGTGGGTACTAAGTGGGTGGTATGAATGACTGTGTTGTGTGTTGTTAGTAGACGACAATAGGTTTGACTGTATGGAGGGCGGCAAGGGGATGTAAGTATGACTACATGGGGGAGGGGTTGAAAGCAAATGGTAGGTATGATTGTATAGGGGTTGTTGGATTGTAGTTATGCGTGTGTCGTTGGTTCTAAGTTGATGGTAGAAATTACTCTACAGTGGGTTGTAACTGGACGGTAGATGTGACGGCATGGCATGGTGTACGTAGATGGTAGGTATGGCTATATCGCAGGGTGTAAGGGAATGGCAGGTATGACTGTACGGTGGGGTGTAAGTGGATAATATGTATGGCAGGGTGTAAGTGGATGGTAGGTTTGACTGCATGTCGGTTTGTATGTGAATGGAGGAGTGACTGTATGGAGGCTTTTAAGTGACTATAGGTATGACTGACGGGATTAAGTGTATGGTAGGTATGGCAAAACAATGTAAGTATGACTGCATGACGGGTGGTAAGTGGATGGTACGTATGGCTGTAGGGCGGGTTGTAAGTGGATGGTAGGAATGACTGAATGAGGGGCTCCATTTGGATGCTAGATAAACCTGTGTATGAATGCATGTTGATGGTAGGTGTGTCTGTATTGCAGGTTGTTAGTAGATGGTAGGTATGAACACATGGTGGGTTGTAAGTAGATGGACGATATGACTGTATGGCAGGTTGTAGGTGGATGGTGCGTGTATCTCTACGGTGGTAAATGTAGGTATGAATGTTTGGCTGGTTGTAAGGGGATGGTAGGTATGACGGTATAGGGGATTGTGAATGGATGCTAGGCACGACTGTATTGTGGTCTGTATGTGGATGGTATGTATCATGCTATGTCGGATTCTAAGTGGATTGTAAATGGATGGTAGACATGACTGTATGGTAGGTGGTAAGTAGATGGTAGGTATAACTTTATGGGAATTGTAAGTAGATGGTAGGTATGACTGTATGGCGATTTGTAGGTTGGTGGTGGGTGTACCTCTATGGTGGTAAATGTAGGTATGACTGTTTGGCTGGTTGTAACGGGGATGATAGGAATGACAGTATAGGGGATTATGAATAGATGGTAGGAATGACTGTCTGGTGGTCTGTATGTGGATGGTAGGTATGACACTATGTGGAATTCTAAGTGGATGGTAGTCATGACTGTATGGTTGGTGGTAAGTGAATGGTAGGTATAACTTTATGGGAGACTATAAATAGATCGTAGGTATTACTATATGGCTTATGGTAGGCATGCCTGTTTGGTTGTTTGTAAGTGGGTGATAGGTATGGGCGTCTGGCGGGTTTATGTGGACGGTAGGTATGGCTGTATAGCGGCTTGTAATGGAATGTAGATGTGACTGTATGGCGGGTTTTCAGTAAATGTAGGTATGGCTGCTTTATTGCTGTAGGTCGATGGAAGGTGCAACAGTGTGGGGGATTTTAAGAGGATGTAGGTATGACTATATTGCGGCTTGTAAGTGGCTGATAGCTATGACTGTATGGCGGGATGTAAGCGGGTGTGTATGGCGGGTTGTAACTGGATGGAAGGTATGACTGTATTGTGGCTTGTAAGTGGCTGGTTCCAATGGCTGCATGACGGGTTGTAAGTGGGTACTAGGTATTACTGTATGGCGGGTTGTAATGGATGGTAGGTATGACAGTATGGCGGTTTGTAATTGGCCGTTAGGTATGACTGTATGGCGGGATAAAAGTGCATGCTTGATATGGATGTATGGTGGGTTGTAAGTGGACGCTAGGAATGTCTGTATGATGGGTTGTAATTTAAGTTAGGTATGTCTGTATAGTTAGTGTTAAGTTGATTCATTTATTTTTTGTGATTAGCACTGGCTGGTTATCGCAGTTCCATGGTCAGCTTGATTTTCTTTCAGTTGGCATCCCCTGATAGAAGTATATTACTAATTAAACAGGGAATTATTTCAGCAGATATTATGAAATAACAAGGTGGTCTCGATCGCAGTGCTAGTTGGGAACGCCCTTGTTAACGCACGGGCTTTCTCTGGCAGCAACTACCTCTTCTCCAAGTTTCGGGATAACGATGCTGGTGTGGAACGTGTGCGGCATGACAAAGCCATAGAAAAGCTTCAGCCCACCCTGGCAGCATGGACCCGTGAGTAGATTACTAGCCATGCCCTGTGATAATCTGTGAATCATACTAGACTGGCGTCTTAGTGTAACAGTCGCGAACACACCAAGACTCCAAAGATTATCACTAATAGATTGACACGTGTAAATGATTCGACTCTCCATTCGATTTGATTCAATGTCTTTCGTCTTATTATTTACTCCGAGGATTAAGATTAAAGGAGACTGTATCATATATTGAACTGTATCTGCAATCAGAGGTTTATTAGTCTACCATCCCATAGTATTTAGTCAAGAAACAAGACTTAATGATGAAAAATGTTATGATCAGAAACCGACGCAAAACACTGGTCTGGGGTCCGTTTTGATCAAACTAATAGTGTTAGGTACATGTAGGCTATTTGACAGAAAAACTCGACGAGCGAAAAAAGTCGGATTATCCAGACCTCAGGCACTGGTAGATAATTAACAGTACAGGGCCCAAAAATGAACCCATGCACTTGATTTAAACAGTCGATTCCATAGAAAACGGAAGGTATCGTGTTTGTAGAGGTAAGGATTTCCTTAGTTTTAACATTATGATTATCTTTGTTGTTGTTTTTGTTTGTTTTGTTTTTTTTTGGGGGGGGGGGGTGGGGGTGGGGAGGGGGGTTGTATAGAGGAGGTGCTTTTGGACAATCCATTCAGAAAGATCACTGGAAACCTTCCGTTCATGACAAATGTAAAAAAAAGCCTATGACTTTTTTTACGCGAAGCAAGCACGTCACAACATACCAACAACACCCTGACTCCTGGTGCAGAGAGCTCTTAGGGATTTTGATACTGAAGCAACTGAACGTAGTAACCATATTGAAGGAATACGTTAATATCTATTACATCCTGTTTAAATTCAGTACTTGTATCAGAGAGAAACATTATATTCTATACCTGCTTCGTCATTAGAGGTTAAAAATGTCGCGGGTAAAGCAAACATTTTGTATTTACTTATTGACAAAGTCTAGTTGCACGATTGTACCACACGGCTTTCTGTTATCACGACGATAAACAACTAGCAACGTTTTGAAGTGTTTGCCCTCATTTTGGGACCCCCAGAGAGATTACAATAGGTCTGTACTTTGCACAGTCACTTGACGTCAGACATTTCTGGGTCTTCACACTCACAGTTCAAAAACTGCCATACCTATTGCATACTTATGCCGGGTGCATTCTATTGTTAATACTACAATGACTCGAAAACGCTGGATTTCTCTTTTCAAAGTAATAATAATAACAATGTAAATAATACTTTTACAGCCTGAAGTTGCCTTGAAATCCACATTTGGTGTTCTGTGGCTGTAGAAATTGGCCCTGAAATCCACACATGGTGTTCAATGGCTGTACAAATTGGCCCTGAAATCCACACATGGCGTGCTATGGCTGTACAAATTGGCTCTGAAATCCACACGTGGGGTTCTATGGCTGTTTAAATTGGACCTGAAATCCACACATGGTGTTCAATGGCTGTACAAATTGGCCGTGAAATCCACACATGGTGTTCTATGGCTGTATAAATTTCAACACATAGATTCGTTATTTATTTATTTTATTTATTATATTAAGGTTTAACGACTCTTTAATAGCCAGGGGCATATTTTATCAGTGACAGTTTTGCGGGTGGAGGAAGCCGGAGTGCTCGGAGAGAACCACCGAGCAACGACGTGCTGCTGCCAGCTCTCCAACATCGTAACTCCGCACTGCAGCACGAGTAGGGTTAGATTGGTTGAAGACATGCACACCATCGACTTGCAGTACGCCTTAGTACACGGCGTCATCGTGCCCCCATCTAGACAATCGGGGTTAAGTGCCTTGCACAAGGACACATCGCAGGAGTCCGAATCGATCGACTAAGGATTAACCGGATTCGACGTTGATTAACATCAGTGATCTGACGAGAACCGGTTAACGCGACGCTACCGCGCCCCTACACATTGATTAGGATTGCACGTTACCCTCATTCTAGTCATAATCTGTATCCTTTTAGATAGATAGATAGATAGATAGATAGATAGATAGATAGATAGATAGATAGATAGATAGATAGATAGATAGATAGATAGATAGATAGATAGATAGATAGATAGATGGATGGATTTGGATGGATGGATGGATGGATGGATGGATGGATGGATGGATAGATAGATAGATAGATAGATAGATAGATAGATAGATAGATAGATAGATAGATAGATAGATAGATAGATGGATGGATGGATGGATGGATGGATGGATGGATGGATAGATAGATAGATAGATAGATAGATAGATAGATAGATAGATAGATAGATAGATAGATAGATAGATAGATAGATAGATAGATAGATATTTTTCAAAACAAAGAAGCACGGGCGCAGGTCGGTAAATCGATTTCTGTTGTAAATTATTTCTATGGAATTCAATGTTGTTTTAATATTTTTGAAGTTTTATGACTTTATGACAAAATGAACTCATCTCAGAAGTGCTTTCACAAGAATGTTTCGAAGACTGGGATTTTTTTTTATAAGCTATGATGCATCGTTTGTTAATGGCTTCTGGCAGTTTTGTGTTTAATTCTGTGAAGTTGTTTTTGAAAATTTTTGCAATTTCGACATTGCGTCGATTATAAACCAAAGGAAAACAAATAATTTTATTTGGCAACCCAGAGTATTCTCTATTGAGTCCGTATGGGAGATAGGTCCTGAGCTTACCAATCCAATAGTTTTCACGCTCAAGTCGTTTGTCTGTTGTGGTTTCATCATCGTCCAAAAACGGAATTTGCTCAATGGGTTGAAAACTGAAATGTGACTTAATGTCATGACCCGGGAGGTTAAAGTGGTCTGAGACTGCCTTTCCTGAATCTAAACGGATATTTGATAAATGGTTTTGCATTCTGACGCGCAGAGGGTTTTTCGTCTGGCCGACATATTGGATATGGCATAATTTACATGTGATTAAATAAATAATGTTTTCAGAATCACAGTTGAAGCTGTTTCTAACTTGGTAAAACATACGGGTTTGTTCGCTAAAGAATGTTTTACCGGTATTCATGTAGTTCATACGATGTATGTAACAAATTTTGCGTTGACATAGATTTACTGATCCATTTCCCAGAACTGGGCGGTTATGCCGAATTTTCGTGGGGTGCGTTGGCTCAGAGTCCCGAATGGGTGTCTCTATCTCACGGATTGTATCAGATTTAATTTTTCGCAAAAGTCGTTTTGAGTAACCGCGTTTAACAAGTGTTTTGAAAAGAATTGAACATGCGTGATTGAGGTCGCTTCTGTTCGTACAATTTCTATGGAATCGAATGATTTGAGATTTTACCAACCCATTGAATAGTTTGGGTGGGTGGTAAGAAGCTCTATGGAGAAGTTGGTGAGAATCGGTCGGTTTAAAAAAGACTTTTGTGTCTAGTACGTTGCTATGCCGGAACTGAGGGCCCTTGAATACAGTCACATCCAGAAAATCAATGGTATTTTCTGAAATGCAGGGCTGTAATTTAATGGATTCATCGTGGTTGTTCAGGATTTCCAAGAATTCGTTGAAGTCATCACGGCCATGGGGGCCATATGATGAAAATGTCGTCTTGGAACCTGTGATAACATAATGGCTGTTTTCTTGCTTTAGCAAGAGCACCTCTCTCCCATTCTGCAACAAAAATATTAGCAAAATTTGGACTGAATTTTTTACCCATACTACATCCACTTATTTGGAGGTAAAATTTATTGTTAAATTCAAAGTCGTTACCTTTCAATGATAATTCTAACAATTGCAGGATTTCTTCCGATGGCCTGTTTGGGTCATCGTACCTTTTGAATGATTTTTTTATTGCCTCTAGACCAGCGTCAATACCAATGTTAGTATACATACTTTCAATGTCTAGGGTAATGAGGAGACTGTCGGAAGGAACCTGCAGTTTGTTAATTTTCATTAAAAAGTCCTCAGTGTCTTTGAGGAAGCTCGGATGGCGGCAAGCAATTGGTTTTAAATAAAAATCAATATACTGTGAAATGTGGTAAGATTCCGAGCCACAGTCGCTGACAATAGGCCGACCAGGAGGGGTAAATTCGTCACTCCAACTGCTGAGTGGTTTATGTATTTTAGGCAAGAGATCAATTCATACCAGGCTACGTCTTCCCTTTGAACCCTCAAAACGTAAGACTGAAGTACAGCAAATAGAAAATAAAGTAGGCGACTGTGAACTGGTAAGAGAAGTATTTTCAAAAAACCTGGCTTACCCAACCAACTAAACGAGAATTTCACAATAATAATAGGTCAATTTGACTGATATCTGCAGATAAGAGCTGAGTAACGAAGTAACTAATTTTAAGTACAACAATGATTTGAACGGCACTATGTACCATAGGCCTACAGATTTTGACGATCATGGCACTAGCTCCAGTTTATGAGGGGCAACTCAAGATGGAAGCCATTGTTGGTGTTCCTATTTCTCAAATTGGAAAGACTTTCTCATTTGAGAAATCAGAAAGTTGGGTCACATGTCGTTAGCACAAATATGCACCGCCTTTATAGAAGGGTTAATATAAAAGGAGCTCGTTACAAATAGAAATGGTTTATTATCTAATCACCTTCGAATTTACGTATAATAAAAAAGGGCAGGGAAGCCAAGTTAGACGAGATACCAGACAAAGGCAAAAACGACACTCAACTTAAGGTTCAGGTACGGCAGACATTAAATAGGCAACATTTATTTTTGACTAAGTCCCACAAGCGGTTTCCTTGATCAGGTATGTCAAAGAACTCGCCCATTGATTTATAATTTACAGAGAACAGTCTGGACAGTAAGGATTGCTACATTCAACGCAGTCACAATACGAAGTTAAGAGCTTGAAAGCCAAATTTTTTTGAACATATGTCTATTATCGAACTGACGAAGTTCCGTATCTAATTGACAAACTAATAAAGAGATACAACAACATGTAACAATATCATGACGTGAAAAGAACAGAACTGACAAAATTGTCTTCAATGAGAAATCTGCTCCATCCTTCCAATCACGCACACCATAGGGAAAAGTTTCGAGAGATTGTTTTCCAAGGACAGAACACAGCGAGGGTGGAGTCCGAGGGGTTGGAGTCGACGACCCGAGTGGTGTTCTCTATTTGTACCATGAATACTAGAATTGAATGAAGCTAATATTCTTAAAGACAAGCATCACTTTAGGGGCAGGCTGTTTACTTTCTTGCTTGACGTTTTCTAATGTCAAAGCATTTCAATGAAATCGTGACGTCAATCAGATGCGTAGCAACCAGTCAGATGCATCCTTATATGTCGTTCGTACGCGTAGACCGGTGCTTTATCGTTCTAACACATCTCTCAGTGTCTGTATTGTATCCGGTAATGTTGATTTCGCACAATAACCATGATACAAAAATGTGTAACTACCTTTCAGTTCTGAAGCTGACCCATAATCGCTGAAAGAAGAGAAGGAAGAAATCAAAGGAGGAGAAGGGGAAGAGGAAAACGAAGTAAAAATGAACAGCCTCCCGTATCACAAAAGCCAACATATTCGAAACGTACTGAGCCAGTATACTTTCGGTGTTTGGTCACAATAGATTAAATGTGATAACACACGAGACGCATGGACACCATGATGCTGAACAGCAACTAGGATGGGGAGGTTTCTTGGTTCAATTCCGGTTTTTGCTATAAATAGGAACACAGAACGGCAAGACTCAGCAAAAATCCGCCAGAACGATATTAACTGATTAAACTACTCTACTGGCAGGTAACTAGACTAGCGACAGCTATGAACTGTCGTCACAAAGTCTATCTGGCAAAGGGGCAAATACTTTCGTATTCTCATTGTTACATATCTCCCGTATTGACTCGTTCAATGAGAATATAACATCATTTAGATGAACCTTATTCATTTGTTACCTGATTTATGTCTTTTTTTCTTACCGAATGGGCGTAATAACTGATCCCCTAGAACCCAAGGGTGAATTAGGCTGAACCCAAAACAGACATGAACTTTGTGGTGAGTGTTGTGGTACGAAACCTTGAGGATGTTTTTCAAGTTTAGGAGCCGGAAGACTTATTTACTATTTACTGTTAATACATAGAAAAAACGAACCGAAACCGAGGTTTTTCCTGAAACCGAACTGAAACCGAAACTGAACAACCAAAATCAATACTGTAAATTCAAAACCTAATGAACGCTTTTGCAATCTATGTACCTCATTCTAGCAAAACAACGTTACTTACTCTGAAGTGGTCGCTACAGTCAAGGTCATATCGTGTCGGTGACAGTTTTACGGGTGGAGGAAGCCAGAGAACCCAGAGAGAACCACCGGGCAACGGCGAGCAGCTGCCAGCTCCCCAGCATCAATAGGCGGGGTTAGATTGGTTGAAGACATGCACATCATCGACGTGCTGTACGCCTTAGTATACGGCGTGATCGTGCCCCATGTGGACAATCGGGGTTAAGTGCCTTGCCCAAGGACACAACGCGGGAGTCCTAATCGATCACTCAGATGGTCACCCATAGAAGGACTAACGGGGCTGGACGATAGTTAACTTCGGTGAGGGTCGTGAGTGGATGATAGGTATGCTGTATGAAGGGTTGTAAGTGGATGGTACCTACGACTCTATGGCGGGGTATGGTATGACGGCTTGGGGACTAGGTGAATGGTAGGTATGACAGTATCGTGTGTAGTAAGTGGATGGTAGGTACGATCGAATGGTGGGTTGTAAGTGGATGGTAGGTATGACCGTATGGTGGGTTGTAAGTGGATGGTAGGTATGGCCGTATGGTGGGTTGTAGGTCGACGTAGGAATGACTGTATGGCGTGTTATAAGTGGATGGTTTGTATGACTCCATGGCGTGTTGTAAGTGGACGGCAGGAATGACTGTATGGTGGATTTAAAGTGGACGGTAGTAATGACTGTACGGCAGATTGCAAGTGAATGGTAAGTATGATTGTGTGGCGTGTTGTAAGTGGTTGGCGTGTTGTAAGTGGACGGTAGGAATGACTGTACGGCGGATTATAAATAGACTGTAGAAATGAATTATAGCGGATTGTAAGAAGACGGTAGGAATGACTGTATGGCGGATTGTAAGTGAATGGTGGGCATGATTGTATGGCGGATTGCAAGTGGTTGGCGTGTTGTAAGAGGACGGTAGAAGGACAGTATGGCGGATTGTAAGTGAATGGTGGGTATGACTGTTTGGGGGTTTGGATGTGGTTGGCATGTTGTAAGTGGACGGTAGAATAACTGTATGGCGGATTGTAAGTGTATGGTTAGTATGACTCTCTGGCGTCTTGTAAATGGACGGTAGGAATGACTGTATGGTGAGTTGTAAGTAGATGGTAGGAATGACTTATAGCGGATTGTACGTGGTTGATTAGTATGACTGTATGGCGGATTGTAAGTGGACGGTAGGAATGACTGTATGGCAGATTGTAAGTGGACGGTAGGAATGACTGTATGGCAGATTATAGGTGATGATTAGTATGACTGTATGGCGGATTGTAAGTGGATGGTTAGTTTGACTCTCTGGCGTGTTGTAAGTGGACGATAAGAATAACTCTAGGGCGTGTTGTAAAATGGACGGTAGGAATGACTGTACGGCGTGTTGAAAGTGGACGGTAGGAATAGCTGTATGGCGGATTGTAAGTGGATGGTTAGTATGACTGCATGGCGTGTTGTAAGGGGATAGTTAGAATGACTGTATGGCGGATTGTAAGTGGATGGTAAGTGCGATTCTGTGGCGTGTTGTAAGTGGTTGGCGTATGGTAAGTGGACGGTAGGAATGACTGTATGGCGGATTATAAATATACAGTAGGAATGACTTATGGCAGATTTTAAGTGGGCGGTAGGAATGACTGTATGACAGATTGCAATTGGATGGTAAGTATGATTGTGAGGCGTGTTGTAAGTGGTTGGTGTGTTGTAAGTGGACGGTAGGAATGACTGTATGGCGGATTATAAATATACAGTAGGAATGACTTATGGCAGATTGTAAGTGGGCGGTAGGAATGACTGTATGGTGGATTGTAAGTGGATGGTAAGTATGATTGTGTGGCGTGTTGTAAGTGGTTGGCGTGTTGTAAGTGGACGGTAGGAATGACTGTATGGCGGATTGTAAGTGAATGGTGGGCATGATTGTATGGCGGATTGTAAGTGGTTGGCGTGTTGTAAGTGGACGGTAGAATGACTGTATGGCAGATTGTAATTGAATGGTGGGTATGACTGTTTGAAGGATTGGAAGTGGTTGGCGTGTTGTAAGTGCACGGTAGAATAACTGTATGGCGGATTGTAAGTGTATGGTTAGTATGACTCTCTGGCGTCTTGTAAATGGACGGTAGGAATTACTGTATGGCGAGTTGTAAGTGGATGGTTAGTATGACTGTATGGCGAGTTGTAAGTGGACGGTAGGAATGACTGTATGGCGGATTGTAAGTGGATGATTAGTATGACTGTATGGCGGATTGTAAGTGGATGGTTAGTAGGACTCAATGACGTGTTGTAAGTGGACGATAGGAATAACGCTATGGCGTGTTGTAAAAGGACGGTAGGGATGACTGTATGGCATATTGTAAGTGGATGGTAGGAATAACTGTATGGCGGATTGTAAGTGGATGGTTAGTTTGACTGTATGGCGTGTAGTACGTGGATGGTAGGAATGACTGTATGGCGGATTGTAAATGGGTGGTTTGTATGACTGTATGGCGGATTGTATGTGGATGGTAGAAATGACTGTATGGCGGATTGTTAGTAGATGGTTAGTATGACTGTATGACGTGTTGTAAATGGACGGTAGGAATGACTGTAAGGCGGATTGTATGTGAATGGATAGTATGGTTGTATGGCGTGATGTAAGAGGATGGTTAGTATGACTGTATGAAGAACTGTAAGTGGATGGTTAGTATGACTGTATGGCGTGATGTAAGTGCATGGTAGGAATGACTGTATGGCGGATTTTAAGTGGATGGTTAGTATGACTGTATGGCGGATTGTAAGTGGATGGTTTGTATGGCTGTATGGCGGATTGTAAGTGGACGGTTAGTATGACTGTATGGCGGATGGTATGTGGATGGTTAGTATGACTGTGTGGCGTGATGTAACAGGATGGTTAGTATGACTGTATGGCGTGTTGTAAGTGGATGGTTAGTATGACTCTATGGCGTGTTGTAAGTGGATGTTTAGTATTACTGTATGGCGGATTGTAAGTGGATGGTTAGTATGACTGTATGACGGATTGTAAGGGGATGGTTAGTATGACTCTATGGCGGATTGTAAGTGGACGGTAGGAATGACTGTATGGCGGTTTGTAAGTGGATGTAGGAATGAATGTATGGCGTGTTGTAAGTGGATGGTTAGTATGACTCTATGGCGTGTTGTAAGTGGATGGTTAGTATGACTCTATGGCGTGTTGTAAGTGGATGGTTAGTAATACTGTATGGCGGATTGTAAGTGGATGGTTAGTATGACTGTATGACGGATTGTAAGGGGATGGTTAGTATGACTCTATGGCGGATTGTAAGTGGATGGTTTGTATGACTGTATGGCAGATTGTAAGTTGATGGTTAGTATGACTGTATGGCAGATGGTAAGTGGGTGGTTAGTTTGACAGTGTGGCGGATTGTGTGTGGATAGTTGGTATGACTCTATAGCGTGATGTAAGAGGACGGTAGGAATGACTGTATGGCGGTTTGTAAGTGGACGTAGGAATGAATGTATGGCGTGTTGTAAGTGTATGGTTAGTATGACTCTATGGCGTGTTGTAAGTGGATGGTTAGTATGACTCTATGGCGTGTTGTAAGTGGATGGTTAGTATTACTGTATGGCGGATTGTAAGTGGATGGTTAGTATGACTGTATGACGGATTGTAAGGGGATGGTTAGTATGACTCTATGGCGGATTGTAAGTGGATAGTTTGTATGACTGTATGGCAGCTTTTAAGTTGATGGTTAGTATGACTGTATGGCGGATGGTAAGTGGGTGGTTAGTTTGACTGTGTGGCGGATTGTATGTGGATAGTTGGTATGACTCTATAGCGTGTTGTAAGTGGACTGTTGGAATGACTGTATGGCGGATTGTAAGTGGATGGTTAGTATGACTGTATGGCGTGTTGTAAGTGGACTGTAGGAATGACTGTATGGCGGATTGTAAGTGGATGGTTAGTACGACTCTATGGCTTGCTGTAAGTGGATGGTTAGTATGACTGTATGGCGGATTGTAAGTGGATGGTTACTTTGAATGTGTGGCGGATTGTAAGTGGGTGGTAGTTATGACGGTATGGGGTGTTGTAAGTGGACTGTAGGAATGATTGTATGGAGGACTGTATGTGGATGGTTAGCATGATTGTATGGCGTGATGTAAGAGGATGGTTAGTATGACTGTATGACGAACTGTAAGTGGATGGTTAGTATGACTGTATGGCGTGATGTAAGTGCACGGTAGGTATGATTGTATGGCTAATTGTAAGTGGATGGTTAGTATCACTCTATGGCTAATTGTAAGTGGATGGTTAGTATCACTCTATGGCGTGTTGTAAGTGGATGGTTAGTATGACTGTATGGCAGATTGTAAGTGGATGGTTAGTATAACTCTATGGCAGATTGTAAGTGGACGGTAGGAATGACTGTATGGCGGATTGTAAGTGGATGGTTAGTATGACTCTATGGCGTGCTGTAAGTGGATGGTTAGTATAACTGTATGGCGGATTGTAATTGGATGGTTAGTATGACTGTATGGCATGTTGTAAGTGGACGGTAGGAATGACTGTATGGCGGATTGTAAGTGGATGGTTAGTATGACTCTATGGCGTGCTGTAAGTGGATGGTTAGTATGACTGTATGGCGGATTGTAAGTGGATGGTTAGTATAACTGTATGGCAGATTGTAATTGGATGGTTAGTATGACTGTATGGCGTGTTGTAAGTGGACGGTAGGAATGACTGTATGGCGGATTGTAAGTGGATGTTTAGTATGACCGTATGGCGGGTTGTAAGTGGATGGTTAGTATGACTGTATGGAGAGTTGTAAGTGGATGGTTAGTATGACTCTATGGCGTGTTGTAAATGGATGGTTAGTATGACTCTATTGCGTTTTCTAAGTGGATGGTCAGTATGACTGTAGGACGGATTCTATGTGGATGGTTAGTATAACTGTATGGAAAGTTGTAAGTGGATGGTTAGTATGACTCTATGGCGTGTTGTAAGTGGATGGTTAGTATGACTGTATGACGTGTTGTAAGTGGATGGTAAGTATGACTGTATGGCGTGTTGTAAGTGGATGGTTAGTATGACTCAATGGCGTGTTGTAAGTGGATGGTTAGTATGACTCTATGGCGTGTTGTAAGTGGATGGTTAGTATGACTCTATGGCGTGTTGTCAGTGGATGGTTAGTATATGACTGTATGGCGTGTTGTAAGTGGATGGTTAGTATGACTGTATGGCGGATTGTAAATGGATGGTTAGTATGACTCTATGGCGTGCTGTAAGTGGATGGTTAGTATGACTGAATGGCATGTTGTAAGTGGACGGTAGGAATGACTGTATGGCGGATTGTAAGTGGATGATTAGTATGCCTGTATGGCATGTTGTAAGTGGACGGTAGGAATGACTGTATGGCGGATTGTAAGTGGATGGTTAATATGACTCTATGGCGTGCTGTAAGTGGATGGTTAGTATGACTGTATGGCGGATTGTAAGTGGATGGTTAGTATAACTGTATGGCGGATTGTAATTGGATGGTTAGTATGACTGTATGGCGTGTTGTAAGTGGACGGTAGGAATGACTGTATGGCGGATTGTAAGTGGATGGTTAGTATGACGGTATGGCGTGTTGTAAGTGGATGGTTAGTATGACTGTATGAAGAGTTGTAAGTGGATGGTTAGTATGACTCTATGGCGTGTTGTAAATGGATGGTTAGTATGACTGTATTGCGTTTTCTAAGTGGATGGTCAGTATGACTGTATGACGGATTGTATGTGGATGGTTAGTATAACTGTATGGAAAGTTGTAAGTGGATGGTTAGTATGACTCTATGGCGTGTTGTAAGTGGATGGTTAGTATGACTGTATGGCGTGTTGTAAGTGGATGGTTAGTATGACTGTATGACGTGTTGTAAGGGGATGGTTAGTATGACTGTATGGCGTATTGTAAGTACATGGTAGGAATGACTGTATGAGAGGCTGTAAACGATTATGAGTATGTCTATACAGTTAGTGGTAAGTAGATTGTTTATTACTTATTGGGATTTAACGACACTTTCGGCATCCAAAATACGTGGTGTCGGGCAGTGTTATGGGTAGAGGAAGCTGTAGTACCCAGAGAGAACTGGCGATCAACTGCCAGGCTTCCAACGTATTAAACCATTACAAGAATGGTTAACACTGAGTGATGAAAAGTGAACCATCGACGTGCAATGCGCCTCAATACACGTCACCACCGTGTCATGACGCTGCCAATTGGGATCATATTCCTGCTAGTAGACCAAAATATATTTATCAAACACCCAAGTTAAGGAGAAGCTATTACTCCTAGAAGTCCAAAACATATATACAAAACTCTAACATATTTGCCAAACATCGAGGTTAGGGTGAACCTGCCCCCCCCCCTCCCCCACACACACACAATAGAACAAAATACACATACTAAACAAAACACTGAGGTTATGGCCATCATATTCATCCTAGTAGAATAAAACATATATACCAGATATTGAAGTGAGTGTGATCTCATTCCAAGTTGAAAATATATATACCACACAACAAGATTATGGCGATCATGTTTCATCCAGTAGAACAAAACATATATACCAGACACCTGGTTAGATTGATCGTATTTTTCTAGTAAACCAAAATATATATACCAGACACCGGATTAGATTGATCGTATTTTTCTAGTCAACCAAAACATATATAACAGATACCGGATCAGATTGATCGTATTTTTCTAGTCAACCAAAACATATACAGTTAAAACTAGAAGTCCTGTCATGAAATGCGCACAAATAGCACGTCAATCTGCGCGTTAATCTACGCGTTATGACCATAGTAAGGCTATCAAAATTCTATACATATGGCATGTGCGGAAGCAATGTTTCTACCAATGGACCTCTGGGTAACCCGGAGGTCCATTGGCAGAAACATTGTTTGCGTTTGCTATGAGTAACCAGGAGAACCCGCCGTGCTTCGGATGACATTCGATATGGCAATTGCGCGCAATTCCTGTGCGCAATTAAGCCTAGATAAGCACACAGTTCGTGACAGGACTTCTAGTTTTAACTGTATACCAGACACCAGGTTAGGTTGATCATATTTTTCTAGTAAACCAAAACATATATACCAGACACCGGGTTAGGTTGATCATATTCCTCCTAGTAGTCCAAAACATATATACCAGACACTGAGGTTAGGGTGATGATATTACCCCCCCTGTAGAATAACGCATATAAACCATACACTGAAGTTAAAGCAATCATATTCCTCCTAGTAGAACAAAAGGCCGAGGTTGGGGTGATCACATTGCTACTGGTTGATATTGAGGTTGGGGTGATCACATTGCTACTGGCTGATATTGAGGTTGGGGTGATCACATTCCTACTGGTTGATATTGAGTTTGGGGTGATCACATTCCTACTGGTTGATATTGAGGTTGGAGTGATCACATTCCTAATGGTTGATATTGAGGTTCGGGTGATCACATTCCTACTGGTTGATATTGAGGTTGGGGTGATCACATTCCTACTGGTTGATATTGAGGTTGGGGTGATCACATTCCTACTGGTTGATATTGAGGTTGGGGTGATCACATTCCTACTGGTTGATATTGAGTTTGGGGTGATCACATTCCTACTGGTTGATATTGAGGTTGGAGTGATCACATTCCTAATGGTTGATATTGAGGTTGGGGTGATCACATTCCTACTGGTTGATATTGAGGTTGGGGTGATCACATTCCTACTGGTTGATATTGAGGTTGGGGTGATCACATTCCTACTGGTTGATATTGAGGTTGGGGTGATCACATTCCTACTGGTTGATATTGAGGTTGGGGTGATCACATTCCTACTGGTTGATATTGAGGTTGGGGGATATATTCCTTATAGCAGAACACAACATATATACAAGACATCGAGTTTAGATTGATCGTACCCCCCCCCACCCCATAGAACAAAATATATAGGAAAGAGCGATGTTAGAGTGATCATAACCACCACCCCCACCCCACCCCCTCCCCGAAAACAAGAAAATTACCAGACATTGATGTTAAAGTGATATTATTCCTCCTGGATAACGTATATACCAGAGACCAAGTATGATGAACATGTTCTTCCTAATAGGAGGAACACATATACCAGATACTGGCGTTAAGATGATCATATTTTACCTAGTAGACCAAAACATGCACACCAGACACTGTGGTTAGAGTGATCATAATCCTCCTAGTAGATCCAAATATATATACCTCATACCGAGGTTAGAGTGATCATAATCCTCCTAGTAGATCCAAATATATATACCTCATACCGAGGTTAGAGTGATCATAATCCTCCTAGTAGATCCAAATATATATACCTCATATCGAGGTTAGAGTGATCATAATCCTCCTAGTAGATCCAAATATATATACCTCATATCGAGGTTAGGGTGATCATATACCTCCTAGTAGATCCAAATATATATACCTCATATCGAGGTTAGAGTGATCATAATCCTCCTAGTAGATCCAAATATATATACCTCATATCGAGGTTAGGGTGATCATAATCCTCCTAGTAGATCCAAATATATATACCTCATATCGAGGTTAGGGTGATCATAATCCTCCTAGTAGATCCAAATATATATACCTCATATCGAGGTTAGGGTGATCATAATCCTCCTAGTAGATCCAAATATATATACCTCATACCGAGGTTAGGGTGATCATATACCTCCTACTAAAAAACATATACTGGACACCGAGATCAGGATAATCGTATCCCTCCAGGTCGAAGAAACATATATGCCAATCACTGAGATTAGCGTGATCATATTCTTGCTAGTAGACGAAAACTATATATACCAGACACAGATGTTAGGGATGATCTCCCCCCCCCCCCCACAATAGAACAAAGCATATATGCCATGCACCAAGGTTACGATGGTCATGTTCCTCCTAGTAGACCAAAACATATTAAAAAACCGTCAGGTTAGGGTGATCATGTTCCCTCTAGTAAAACAAAACATATATGTCGCAAAGCATATACTGTGGGGAAAATTAGCTCCCTCAAAGCGCCTGTCAACATTAAACATTTTATTTACATTTGGCGGCAGAATAACCAACCGTACTTAAATTAAAAACATATTATACAAAACAATCACTCATAACAACGGTGGATAGACATAACTCCAAAACCAATTAAATCTTTTATAAATACAAGATTTGCCAAGCAGCGTGTAGCAGTTATCTGATGGACTAATTAGCAATTATCAGCTTATGCAACATTGTAATTACTGCATAAGCCAGCCTATAACAGTACACTCTGCCTGAAAAATCTTTTGTCCTCCAAAGAGAACAACAGAAAACAAGATGAATCAGCATCCACTTTAGGTATAATGGGATTAGGTCCTTCTAAAATTTCGAAAGTATTTTTCCATTATGAAATTAATTCGAGCCCTAAGAAGAACTTGAGGAACTTACTGATCGTACAATGTTTCAGAACAAAAACAGAGTTGTTTTGTTTTTGATTAGGGTGTTTCAATTTAAAAATTCTACCTAAATTTTCATGCTGTACCGGTAGTTAATAATGTGGATCATTCTGCCACGGCTCACTCGCACTCTTTGGAATTGTTCCATAGCGGCCTTTCTCGTGGAAGAAATCCCATATGAAAATCAGACCAGTGTTGTCCTATAGTTGCCATGTGTTTTGATGGTAATCTAACCATTTAACGAGATAGTGTCTGATCCCGTTTATACACTTGGTTTTGAGGACCTTGTGAGACTGATCCCTTTTATACACTTGGTTTTGAGGACCTTGTGAGACTGATCCCGTTTATACACTTGGTTTTGAGGACCTTGTGAGACTGATCCCGTTTATACACTTGGTTTTGAGGACCTTGTGAGACTGATCCCGTTTATACACTTGGTTTTGAGGACCTTGTGAGACTGATCCCGTTTATACACTTGGTTTTTGAGGACCTTGTGAGACTGATCCCGTTTATACACTTGGTTTTGAGGACCTTGTGAGACTGATCCCTTTTATACACTTGGTTTTGAGGACCTTGTGAGACTGATCCCGTTTATACACTTGGTTTTGAGGACCTTGTGAGACTGATCCCTTTTATACACTTGGTTTTGAGGACCTTGTGAGACTGATCCCGTTTATACACTTGGTTTTGAGGACCTTGTGAGAAACCGATTTTGGCTGTCTTTTTGATCGAACTGTTTGTTTTGTCGCTTCTCTCGATTGGTTTTTCTCTCTTAAAATAATACTGTGAACTGCGTTTCTCGAAACTGTCTTGGGCATTTTGAAAATGTTTCGAATTATTGTCTAAACTTTCATGTACTTTGCTTTCTGCCCAATTTAATGATGGCGTAGTCTGTGTAGAATATTCGGTGAGATGTTTGTGACATTGGGTTTGTCTGTCTGCTGTTTTGACATCAATGATAGAAGGTTAGTTTGTGTGGTGGTACTCACATTAATATGCTTCTTTACCCCAGCGACGTTAATTTTCACAGTGCGTGCACTTTCTCGAATCCTTGTGCCGTCGCATGTGGCTGATTGTTTTTACTTTCGTTCCAAGTATATCATTTTGCGTTTGTGGTCTCATTCTATCTTTGCTCTTGACCTCCATTTTCCTATTCGCTCCTCCGACAATTTATTCCATCTGAACGATACATTCACGGAAGCTTCATCTTCTTGGATTCGCCAAGACAGTGACAAGTTTTCTACGTTTAGACTTCCGATGAGCTGTAAAATATTTACTGGAATCTTGTCCATTTTTAGGATCGTGACTAATCTAAAAAGTTAGACTGCCAGGATCTCTCCATCAAATGTCGTGAAGCGTATACTGTGTGGGAAAATTTGCTCACTCAAAGCACTTTTCAACTTTAAACATTTATTTGCATATAGCGGCGGAATAACCAACCATATTTCTTTCTCAGCCGGTATAGCCAGAATACTGGTAACAAAAAAATTAACAACATTATATACAAAACAATTACTCATAACAGCGGTGGATAAACATAACTCCAAAACAACAATTAAATCTTTTATAAATACAAGATTTGGCAAGCACCGTGTAGCAGTTATCTGAAGAACTAATCAGCGATTATCAGTTTATGCAACGGCCGCTGATTTGTCGCGGTTCTCGTATGAGAAGGCCTTGGTTACCCATGTTCTACCAACTGCCTCCCTATTCCCGCGCTTCTTCTCTCCTCCCAACACTCGGAGACGAACTGCTTGATGACATCCCTTGCTCCATTCTTCCCAATCTCTTCGATTAGTATATTACTGTAATTACTGCATAAGCCAGCCTATAACATATATACCAAATACTAAGGTCTGCATTTTCCTGAAATGCAGAAGTAGTCTTTGCTTGTGTCTTCGTTTCTATGTGTTTATGGACATGTGTGAGCAAAATATGAAAGCTTGAAATCACAAAGAAATACCTCAAAGCGGCTATGACCATGTTGGCGTATAACGAAATGGTTTGCTTGTCGATAATTGGAAAACTAAATAACAATTTTAGTTGTAGGGGTGAGTGCATGAAAAGCTCTCCCCGCCAAAACAGTCGAAGGATTTTGTCGGTGTTAGGAGTGTTTATTCTGCTACATATAAGAGGGCTGATCAAATTACGCCTCTTTGATCTTGTAACATAACTCTAAGATCCCGGATGAGACACTAGCGTTTCGGGATATTTCGGCGCAAAGAAATAGATCAGACTTTCCAAAAAAATTCTTGAATAAGGAGAAAAACAATTTGTCTAAAACATGGCTTATCACTCTTCAATGGAAGGAGCTCAACGAGCTCGTTACAGTGATGACAAAACGTGAATAGTGAAGAAATAAGAATGTTTTGTGAATAGCACTAGTTGGTTATTGTAGCTCCATAACCAGGTAGGTTTTCTTCAGTTGACATCTCTTGATAGAAATAGTTCAGTAACTGTGTCCTGTGGTATTCCGAGAATCATACTCGAATGATGTCTTATTATAACAGTCACGAACACGGTAGGATTCCCCCGCGGTCCGGTATCGATGGCTATTGGCTAATTAACATTACAGAACCTAAAAATGAACCCAGGTACTTGATTTAAATAGTAGATTTCATAGAAAACGAAACAAATGTCATTTGTTGGTTTGGGTTTTTTTGTGGCGGAGTACTTTTGGAAAATCCATTTAGGAAAAATCTTTGGAGACCTTATGCTCATGACAAACATTACAGAAACGCCCTAAACTTTGTTGCGCGATGTAAACACGTCACAACTTACCATAAATTTGATGTTTTCCATTTTATTCTTCAAAAGAAACTTTTAAATACTTAAATGATTACCGCCTATATGTCAGTGAAAAGAAGGATGGAGAGAGAATCTTTTAATTTTCAGAGTGCAGCCATGACTTTCTCATCAACTGTTTATTGTCAGGCGTAATAAGGGCTGGACCTGCTGATGGCAGTCAACCCCTCCGTTCAGCTTATAAGATCCTCCACATGCCAACAACATTCTCACTCATCATACAGAGAGGCCTTTGGGACTTTGATACTGAAGTAACTGAACGCAGTAACCACTGAAGGAATACGTTAATATCGATCACATCCTGTTTAAACTAAATACTTATATCAGAGATATAAATTATATTTTCTACCTATTTCGTCATTTGAGGTTAGAAAGATCGCGGGAAAAGCAAACATTTTATACTTATTTATTGACAAAGTCCAGTTACACGGAGATATCACACGACTTTCTGTTATGACGACGATAAACAATTAACAAAGGTGTGTCCTCAATTTTAGACCCCCCGAGAGAGTACTAATCTGTATAAAATTGCAAAATGACTCATGAAAAAGAAGAATAAAATATCATGACATGACTGCATGTGTGTGTGTGTAGGTGTTCTGATTGTGCGTGAGACTGCCAGGGCACGGTCAAGCCAGAAACAACACCCAGCAGCCAATGAAGGCATACGTTCTAATTGGTATGGTGGGGGGAGGTGGTAAAAGAGTTTGTACTGGACAATGCTATAGTCTGTCCGTATGCACACTGGCGTGAATGCATTAGTATGTGTATGACTGTTCTGGGGTCGATGTTGTCGGATAGTACGTGTATATGGTATGATTTTATGTTTATTATAATAATAGTATGTTTACAGCTTTAAATTAACCCATGAAACTCTATAGCTGTACAAAATTTCAAGATGCCTTACGAAAAAGGTACCTTTTAATACTGGACTTGAATTAATGATTCTAGGGATTTCATGATTTACGATCTGTGTCAATTCGGAGAAAAAAAGGTTCAATATTTGGACACGTTGTTTTTACGGCTGTTAAATGGTTATGTTTTACAGTTTTCTATTTGGTCCTTGGCATATCTTTTTTACTTATTTTTTTTTATTACAAACAGATTATAAAAGCTACTTATTTATGTAAAACTAGGATTGAATTTAGTGTATAGAACATAATGACAGAAATATAACGTATTATCCCTTAGAGTTATAGTGATTTTGAACAATGAACATTAGAGGTCTTAACTGCCTGTACAGTTGAAATAAAAAAAGTGTATAGCTCACAACTATGACCACACTAATAGTACAATGTGTGGAAATTATGTCGTTTTCACACACAACACTGCTTGGAAATCTTTCTCAAATACCTCCACACAGTTAGAGTGTATTCATACCATTTGCTTCTATTCAAAATGTTTGATGCGAAGTCATTGATGAGGCATTCATAAAAATGTAACAATACACACAGACAAAGCAAAACCCCAACTTTATTAAATCATTTAGGTAAGTAATTACACGAAATGATACACCGTATCCAGGACAATAATGTATGATATTTCTTCGGGAAACTGGAACAATTGTTGAAGATTTGAGTTCATTAACTTTGGTTGTAGAATTCTGTTCAGAAATCTTCATGATACTTCAAAAGTGGAATCAGTCATGTTATGTAGGAGTTCCTATAAACATTCCTACTTATGAAAGCTTGGTCGCTTTGATGATTATTTGAATCAGTTGGAGCTTTATGTTTGCTTTATACTACAAATTTGTACCATGATAGAAAATGACACACCCATCCTACGAATAAAACAGAACGCCCCAAAGCTTCGAAGTGACTGATCAAACAACAACAGTTGGGAATACTCTATTCAACATGATTAACATGACTTTGGAAGTGTGCTCAATAATGTTGAGCCAACTGTTTCCAAAACCTCTCTCTTATATTGATTTTGTTGCAATGGTAATAACTTAAATGAAGCCAAAAAATCATAAACAACTATAACAGAGCGAGAGATGTCTTTTCACAAACAATACTTGTAATGTGCATAAAACTGATATTTATTTATTTATTTATTTGTGTTTAAGGTCACATACTTATCCGCAATGGCTAATCGTAACCGTGACAGTTTTACGGCTGTGGAAGCCGGAGTACCCGGAGAGAAACACCGAGAATCGATGAGCAACTGCCAGCTCTTCAACATTCTAATCCTGTTCAAAATCCGTTCAGGGTTACAGCGGTTGAAGACATGTGCGCTGTCGACGTGCAGTACGCCTTAGTACACGGCGTCATCGTACCCCCATGTAGGCAACCGGGATAAAATGCCTTGCCCAAGGACACAACACGGATCGTCCCGGACGGGGATCGAAGTCGGGACCTCTAGCATAGAAGTCCAACAGTCTATCACTGAGCCACCGCGCTCCCGCATAAAACTGAAAGATTTTGACTTATGTAACATAATATATGTTAAGACAGATGTTATTTGGTAACAGTCTTCTCTGCATTATTGACAACACTTTGAGGGCGTTATGAATATTGTTGAACAGAATCGTCATATTTTTTAATGTTAGTAACATTATATTTAATATTATCAACAACACACTGAATGCATCGTTAACAGAGTTGAGCATGATGTTTCTAAAGACTTCTCCGATGTTACTTCTCTTGAGGTAGCCATATATTCAAAATAGATCAATACAATAAAAAAAAACGGCGGGTGCCCAAAAGTCGAATGGAAACACAATCCCGGACATTTGAAGAAAAATCATACTTCTCATACTTTTGATTTTAATGGGCGGGGTAGGAGGGGGGGGGGGGGGTATTACAACAAATATTGCCACCTAGCATTGTCGACAACACCATTAAAAATCCATCGTAAGTATTGTTAAAACTATTGAATACAGTGTTTCCGAAGAATCTTGCTTTGAATTAAATGCTTGTTTTGTTGCAGCATAGACGACGTTGAAGATAGTGTTCCCTGAGTTATTTCTGTATTGTAACGTTAATAGTTGAAGGAAAAAGTAAACATGGCAACACTATTTTCGACAGTGGTATCAAATTCTTCTTCTTCAGTGTAAACATTTTGATTTTTCAGAATGTTACGTTTGACAAACCTTTATTATGCCCGTACATTTCTTCCAAGACAGTATGTTACTTCAAAGTATTTCCTGTCTTATTCTGCCAGATATCTTAACATTGACCCCGTACAAGCCTCCTTTTCTTGAGTGATTCTCATTCTATAGGTAACTGGTTTTAATGTTTGAAAAAGAAATAGTGACAGCAGACCTGATCTAGTTATGTCGTTTCGAATGGAAAACTTTCTTAAAAGTGTCACCGCAAAATGATTTCTTAAACAGTACATGAAAAGGCTGCTCAGGTGTTTGATTTGGGTGAAAGGGTTTTGATTATACTTTCAAGGAACTGAAGCCTTTGCAAAATCAAAACAAAATGTTCTTTTCCAAGATGTATGCTTTTAGATGAATTAAGTCTTATTTTCTGAAACAGACTAATCCGATTTACGGATCTATAGATTTCTGAAAACTTTAACCCCTTTTCTAAGTTTCTAAGTGGCTGTGTATATTATCATACTCTTGCATTGATGAGTACTCCGGGGTACTACATTTCTAATCACTGGTTTCTGATGTTGGCTGATTGATTGGAATCTTTTTCAATGCACTGCAACGAAATTTTTTTGTTTGTTTTTGGATACATGGGCGTCTGACGAAAAAGTTATCTTGGCTGTGTCTGGAATCTCATGCAAAACCGCCTTAAGAATTACAGTAACACTGGAGGTGACCGGCGTTTACACAATCAGTTCTTTCATTACTTCCGCTCGGATTCGTTCGCGATTTTGGCGTAGATTCCTTCCGATTTTAACAAGAAGATGCGTGTTTATCGACAACAAATGATATAAATATGGAGAGTATTTAACCAGAAAAGAACACAGGGGATTTTATTACAGGTGCTTTGGGTCCGACAGAGTCCTCGATCATCTCCAGGTACAAAATGAGAACGTATTTTGTTTTCATTTGTGTTCTGGGAGTTGAATATGTTCTAAACAAATGCTCGGGCTAAGAACTTTGAATGATCAATTTGTGATGTTTCATCGTTTAGTAACTGTGATGAATGATGGAATTAACTCAGGATAACGATTTTACATGATGTGATTTTCTTGAAGTTCATTTCGAGGATTTTTTTTTATTACGATAAGTAACGTACTATAGAAAACTCGTATCGATTGACATCATGCATACTTATGAAGCTCGATATTGCGTACACTTTAGTTGTAAATAGTAACAGTTAGAATATCTGCCGATTTGAAACCGAGTTGGAATTTCAGTAAGTAAAGAAGACATCAGCATCACTAAAGAAGCTCTAAAATCCAGATAGATGAAATGTTCAACTACTCATGACTTACCCTTCGAATTTCCAACAATAGGACATTTTTGCTAGGATTGGGGGTGGGGGTGGGTGGGGTGATACCCCCAGCCCCTGTCGCCACGTCCCTGGACACGGTACCTCAATTTGACCAAGAAGGGTCTGAACTAAATAGAACGTTCCAGTAATGCCGAGTCATTCACTCAAGTTTCTACAATCATGAAGTGGCATCCGTGTTCATACGTTGGTGTACAATGTGTGTGTGTTTTTCGGATGACACAATCATATTTTAGAGGAATTTAGAATGTTGGTTTCTGATCCCCCTGCTGTTAGGTGAACTCTTCGCAACCCCGTCTGGCAATCAGTAGTCCGCCCAACACATAATCCATTAGACCATTGCACACCGTCTAAAACGATGGCTGGAATCTAGCTTTTTAGATGAAGTTTTCGTAATTACTTGGTTCATCGTGAAACGCGCTGGGTACAGGACGACCAAAGACTGAGATGGGCCGATCTGCGTTTTTCGATTCATACAGTCATGTTTTAGAGGACTTTAGAATCCTGGTTTCTGACTCCTGTCTCCTGTCGGGAGTCGAACCCTCACCAACCCCGCCTGGCAATCAGGGTCAGGGGTCCAACACCTAAACCAATAAACCGTTGCACACTGTCTAATCATCATCTTTTCGGCAGCAGCATGAATGTATGGAACACGCTGGCTGCAGCACGAGGGATTTGAGAGACATTAAGGAGCAAACGAAATTTGAAAAAGATGGAATGAGAGGTATGGCATGCATGACATGAAGGGTGTGCAATAAAAATTGTATACACTTTAGGGAGAAAATCTGAGATAGCCGCTGGCCGGTCATGTTTTTCAACGAAATGAAAGAAATCAAGCTCGCTCCCATCTATACATCACACCAAAGCTACATATTAAGTCTGTAAAAAGATCGGGTGAGAACTACGGCCTGTAGGGTGTGGTAATGGAATTGTTGAAAATGTATATGCCATATCCAAGATGGTCGCTGGCGACCCTGTGTTTCAACGAAATTCAGAAAAAGTCGATACTTCCCATCTAGACGTCACACCAAAGCTGCATATATTTGAAAAAGGTAAGGTGGGAGGTGCGGCATGTAGAGTGTGCAAATTATATTGTTGAAAATTTATAGGCTAAATCCAAGATGGCCATTGGCGGCCATATTTTTCAACGAAATTCGACAAAATTCGACGGCTACAATCTCGACATTACACCGCGGCAATGTATAAAATATGAAACCAATCCGGCGAGAAATACGGCCTGTAGGATGTGCTAAAGTAATTGTCGAAAGACAGTGGTACGTACGTATGGATAGATGCACGGACTGGTCGCAACCCATCCGAATTGCTCAAGTTTGACGTTGTCAAGTGGGTATATTCATTAAAGACTCCTTACCCTTCCATGTCCGCGAAGACTTAACCATCTTCATCCCACACGTGTTTGAATCTCTTTTTATCGAAGTAAACTTGAATAAAAAATACCTAGTAGGTGTTATATATCGACCAAATACAGCCCCAAAAGCGGACCTCGACTCTTTTTTAAATAAGCTATCTGATTTACTTGACAGGATAAACAATGAACACCAATCGGCCTATTTGATGGGGGATTTCAATCTTGACCTGCTCAACTTCAATAATCATCAAAAAACTAATCAATATGTTAATACTGTGTTTAGCACAGGATTCCTTCCTGTTATCACTAGACCGACTAGAGTAACCGACTATTCAGCTACGCTTATTGATCATATTTTGTGTAACAATCTTGGGAATATATTACGATCAGGTATTATAATCACGGACACGAGTGATCATTTTGCAACTTTTTTGCTCGAAGAAAGTGATCGAGAACAATTATCCCCGACTCTTACTCCTACCAAGTCGTTTAATTCAAATAATATCAATTATTTTAAACGGTTACTTTTATCGTCAGACTTTACAAGCGTTCTAACTACAACTTCCCCGAATGCTGCCTACTCCAATTTCTACAATATATTTTCTAAGGCGTTCGATGAAGCGTTCCCACTGAAAGTAACCGCTCTTCCTAAAAAAAGATAAACGAGAAGCTTGGATAACGGAAGGACTGCTTATATCCTCTCTGCAAAAACACGAATTATTCCTGAAAAAAACTTAGGTCTCCGACTGACACCAATATTCAAATTTATAAAGAATACTGTAGAGAATTCAATAAAGTAAAACGGGCATGTAAATCTAATTACTATCATTTGGTTCTAACACTGAACAAACACAATATTAAAAAAACCTGGGACATCATAAAAAATGCAATCAATAAATCCAAACGTAGTTCCAATCTACCATCATTCTTCACCGATCATAACACTCAAATAAATGACTGTAAGCTTATTGTGGACAAATTCAACTCTTTTTTTGCCTCTGTCGGAACTGTAATGAGTGAAGGAATACCCACTCCATCCAAACATTTCATGGGCTTTTTAAATAACAACAACAACAACAACAACAACAACAAACAACAACAACAACAACAACAACACCAATAATAATAATAATAATAATATTAATCCATTAGAATCCTTTTTTGTTTGCGCCACAGACACACAGGAAGAAATTAGCACGGTAAAGAGTATGAATGGCAAACTTAGTAAAGATTACACTAATGTATCAACAAGTCTGTTTAAAGAAATTATCGCCGAAATAGCTGAACCAATAACACATATTATAAACATATCCTTCTCGACTGGAATTGTACCCGACGAACTGAAAATAGCAAAGGTCGTTCCTATCTATAAATCTGGAGACCCAGGAATTTTTAATAATTATAGGCCGATCAGCGTTCTCCCGGCTTTTTCTAAAGTTCTAGAAAAAATTATGCATAAGCGTCTATCTAATTTTCTGTCAAACATGATATATTATATAAATTCCAATTCGGATTCAGGAGGACACATTCCACCCTGCACCCAATAGTTCATCTTATTCACTATGTAGCCTTATGCAATGAGAAAACTTCCAAGGAACGTACGTTGTCAGTTTTTCTTGACTTCTCAAAGGCTTTTGATACTATCGATCATGCAATACTCTTGAAAAAACTAGAATACTATGGAATACGAGGAACGCCAAACTTGTGGTTTAAAAGTTACCATACTGGGAGGAAGCAGTATGTCCAGTTCAAAGACTGCGCCTCTGCTTTCGAAAATATAGCATGCGGGGTACCCCAAGGATCTATTCTGGGTCCTCTTCTTTTTCTACTATATATCAATGACATTAGTAAATCGACAAAATTAAATCTCCTGTCTTTTGCAGATGACACCACCGCGTATACTGCTCACCATAACCAAGAGACTCTGGTAGAAATAACACAAAGTGAAATGACGAAAATAGCAGAGTGGTGTTCTGCCAACAAACTAGTGCTCAATCCTTCTAAATCAAAATGCATGTTGTTACTACACCCATTAAATGACACTTGGAATCTTGGTGGAAACCCGATTACCATAAATGATAAAAATTAATCCCTAGCTGGCAGGTCCCATGAAACAAAAACAGTAAAATTTCTAGGTGTGGACATCGATGAAAATTTAACGTTTAAAAACCACATTTCCAGTGTAAGCTCGAAAATAGCTAAATCAATTTGGGCTATAAATAAAGTCAAAAGGATCTTGCCATTCTACACACTAAAGACACTGTACTTCACTTTAGTACAAAGTCATCTAATGTATGCAATACAGGTATGGGGACACGCACCGGCAGCAAACAAATTGCATATCTTACAAAAGCGAGCTATACGAGTAATTAATAACAAACAGTATAACGCCCACACTGAGCCACTTTTTTAAAAAATAAAATTCTTCAGTTCAAAGACCTTTATAAACTAAGCGTCCTTTTGTTTATGCATGACTAGGTTAATAAAAAGCTTCCACAATCATTAGATGGTCTTTATACACTGAACACAAACGAACGTGAAAGAATGACTAGGCAAACTGATATGATACAAAGACTCAAACCACGAACTCAGTTTTCGGCAAATCTACCATTTCATACATTCCCTAGAATTTGGAATGAAGTTGATCCCTACACCCAAAACTATCCTAGAAATTTATTTAAAAAGAAATTGATGACCACTTTTATAGACTCATACGAAAATAGAATCATATGTACGAATAGACTGTGTCAAGAATGCAGAGGAGCAAGTGGAGTGCGGCGCGGTGAAGGCCCTCTTTCAAACCAACATGAGTAATAGAGCTGATTTCCATATCGTCTATATCCATATCTTTTATACCCAAGATAAAAGTGTGGTCACTGATACATGCACTTCAATATTGGTCTGGACGTTATCTGGCTCTGGGTATCTGTATCATTATTACCACTTTGTAGAAATTTCAGCGCACTGTGAGTGCTCTGTCTCAAACTATGTAATCTTTCATTGGGCAACAATAGGTTCTTTAACGACTTATTCGAAGTGATGATTGTCCGTCTGTAGCCTTGCTTTCTCTTCCCCACTTCCCCCTCCTCTCTCTTCTTTTTTTTACTTCTCTCTCTCTCTCTCTCTCTTTAAGGTGGGTGGGAGTAAGACAGCCTAATGGCTACCTCACCCTCCTGCAGAAAGCAAATACCAGTATGATAATTTACATGTTTATTTATAACAAATTGTTGAAATACTGTAAAATGTTTTATGAAATGTAACTGTACTATAATGTTTTCTGCAAATAAAGCATTCATTCATTCATTCATTCAAGTTTTTTTTTTTTTTTTACATTATACGGAGTCATCTTGCCAAGTTACAATGAAATCCCTTCCTAAATACGGTCTGTAGACTGTGCTAAAAGTTTTCGCGCATGCGTAGAAATTACGGTGGACCTTGGATATTTTTAAAATGATTTATAGGATTATTGCCTGGATGGAAAAATCAGCGATTTTTTTGTGGATTTCCGGTTTCCACATATTATTGATCTGTTTTCTAAATTCAATCATGTTCACAAAATAAAATATTTTATGACAATTCATGATTTCGACAAATTTGATTTTCAAAATAATGTTTATGTAATAAATGAAAACTCTTTGGACTGTTTTTTTCTTTCTTTTGTTGTTCCTTTTCCCCTCGGCGTTTTCAAAACACGTTTCCGATACCCAAACCCTCCACTCTATCACTTACGTCATCATTTTCTACCGGGTATTTTTGAACCACCTTTACAGCAAATGTCACCCATCCCTTACGACTGATATGTTGTCATTTTCCGGCCCTCAGAGTTTTTTTTTTTTTTTTTTTTTTTTTCAAAGTTAAACCAGGTGGTCATTTATTGTCACCTCATCACACATTATTAGCTCCCTGACTAAAATGGAGGATGAGCTATAGTGATTACTCACTCCCGTCGTCTGAACCCGTCGCCCTTGATAGTATTTGCACCTACTCCTCCCAAACTGCTGAACCAGTTTCAGTTAAATTTGAGGTGATTGCTTGTTCTGACATCGCATTTTGTTTTTGTTCAAATCAACATTCCCAGTTCCATGGGGAGGGGTGGGGCAAAATGCTCAATGTTTTTTTTTATCTTTTTCTTATGAACCAGTGGGTACAATGACTTGACATTTGGTATGGAGCTTCCTTTTGAGGTTTAGAATCAAGTTTGTTCAAACGAAGTTTGTGGAGCAATATGGACATGGACCAGAGAACCGTCATTTGGTATGGGGCATTCTTAGGACGAGTAGAATGTAGAATATTATGGTGAGGAAACGTGCCATCGGTTGTGTCAGGGTGTTCTGTGTGGGGGGGGGGGGGGGGGGGGGGAGGGGGGGGGGGGTGTCATCAAGAAAATGCGGAGTCAGAGTATATTTACGAAAATTAAAAACAAAACATCTCCACAATCACTGATAAGAATCTTGATATTTGTTATACAGCCTCCCTGGGAAGGGGGAGATACAATTTTGTTAAAATTAAGCCCCTTGGTTCATAATAGGGATTGAGACAGAAGACCGAATTTTAACCTAGGACAATGTGGAGGGGGGGGGGAGGGGGGGGGGGTAATCTTTAAAAATCTTCTCCAGAAGCACCAGTTGGAATGTATTAATGTTTGATATACATCATTGTTGTGAGGGCCAGATTCAAGAATCGTTCAAATCAATCCATCGGTTCATATTTGGGATTCCTTTAGAGGTCGGAATTTTAACGTTTTGCAAGATGGGGGATAATCTTTAAAAATCTTCTTTTTCAGGTCCACCAGTCAGAGCTTTTTTGGCATTCAGCATCCTTTTGGAGGTTAGATCTCATTTTGCTCAAACTAAGTCCCTAGGTTGATAGTTGGCCCACTATTGGAACCTAAATTTGAACTTAGCCCAATATGAGAAATAATTTTTCAGATCCACCAATCAGAATAGTTTGATGATTGGTATTGAGCACTCTGGGGGGGGGGGGGGGGGGGATTCCAGTTTGTTCAAATCAAGTCCATGGGGTCATATTTGGGGGGGGGGGGATTCCAGTTTGTTCAAACCAAGTCCATGGGGTCATATTTGGGCTCCCTGTGGGAATTCGGAACCTTAACTCAGTTCAATATGAGGAATATCCTTTGAAAATGTTCTTGATCAGATCTATCAATCCGAATGTTTCTATATACAGTATCCTTAGGAGATTCAGATTCAATTTTAATTAAATCTAGTCACTGTGGTTATATTTGAGCTCCTTGTGGAAGCCCGAATATTTTAACTTAGTGCAATATGAGGAATATTCTTTAAAAAACTTTTTTCAGATCTCCTAGTTATAATTTTTTGTAGAGGTCAGTCCCCAGTTTGTTCAAATCAAGTCCCTGAGTTCATATTTGAGCTCTCCGTGGCAACCTAAATTTTAACTTATAATATCTCATTCTTCAGATCCACCAGGTCAACCAGTTGATTTGTTTTTCTTTTTGCTTTATAATGAGTTTTGAATGCGGTTGAGTGACGTGATGCAAACAAAGCAAAAGAACGGAAACACTTCAACCAACAGAACCCCTTCCGACCCCACCCCACTCCCTTAGGTAAATTAGATTAACTATATTAACATGGTGATGCTGAATACGACCTTACATTCTTCTTCAAACAATTTTATGAGATGAGCGATCAAGGCCCCTCGGGGCCTCTTGTTTAATTGAGTGTACATTAAATGTCAACCCCTCGCACAGTTTCTAACGTAGAGAGTTGAAACTAGGATATGATTACACATGCCTTGCAGATGTGCTATAATATATTAATGTTTGCGGAATAATATTTTTCACAGAATTATCAAATCAAGTCACTCTTATATTTGGTAATGAGGCGGGAGTACCTTTTTGTATCACCGTGTGTTAACACTTAATAGATTTTATGACAATACCCCAATGGTCTATATTCTGTCAAAGGTCCGTCGACTGTCATCCTTCATTCGTCACCCAATAATAAATGTTTCATTTCTGTAATTCAAAATGTCACCCTCGATGTTGCTCTGGTTTCTCTGGGGGGAGGAGCGGTTGCTCTAGTTTATCTGGAGGAGGATTGATTGATAAGTGCTAAAGCAGGATACACGTCGCTATAACATCCAGAATGGGTTCTTTTTTATTTTAAAACGACACGATATAATAATCGAGGAAGAGTATCTATGGTTACAATACTTTGTTTTCGTGCAAACAGCCTTTAATGGAGGATAAAGGGTCCTGGAATTATCCGATTGGTAGAAAATGAACTGACCATGTAAATGTGAATAAAATTTTAAAGTGCATGTTTTGGAAAAGATATAAAATATTGGTGATTATTGTCTTCTGAAATGTGTGAGAGAAGATTAAAATTGGGTGGGGGTAGGTAAAAATATGTCTATTTTATTCAGTGCGAAACTGGACGGGAGTACAGAATGCTCCAAATTTAAAGGCAAACTTCACAAGGCGACCCATATTTTTTTTCCAGTATATTTTTTCCATGAGATGATAAACTAAATGGATAGATGGTTGTTTTTGCCCAAATCAGCTTGATGAGATGGGGAGAGGAGGAACGATGAGTAATGTCGTCAATGGAAAAAAAAAACCTTTATTGTAACCTAATGCGTTATTTCTTGTGATTTCTGTCGAGTGATGTTTTTTAAACATAGTTTTGGATGTTGGGTCTACTGGTGTTATTACTCTGACGACTGAAGCAAAGTCCGTTTGTACTTAGATGGAGATTTTAGAGAAATGGTAATTTTGAAGATGTTGGATGCCCATTTATCAAGAAAAAAGCCTATTTTAGAGTGCCCACGTGCATAAAATGCTGGCCAAATGAAGAGTGAATCTTAGGTGGAGAAAAGATGGTGCACTTTGGTTATTTTCTTGTGTTTGTAGTTAATCTGAGACAGGCCAATTTGAAATGGCAGTATTAATTGAGCTAAATGTTGTTGCCTGGGCAAAATAAGCAAGTTTTAACCCCCCAATGACCAAACTTGGAATGGACCATATTTTCAATCTGAAAACATTCAGTCAAGTTTATTATTGATTTCCACTTGCTGACTAACCCCATCCCCAAATATAGTTAGTAGAAGTTATATTTCTTCTTATTCCAGAATTTAACACCCTCTGTCTATACATGCTTGCTGAAAGTATGTTTTGTTACCTTCTGCAGTGTGAGAAACAGTCACTGAACAGGGATTTTTTTTTATTCTGGCAGGTGGGATGGTCAAATTATTGAGAAATATCCTGTGTCAGCCTGTAATTTGATTCAAATGTTGTTTTGATGAGATGTAAGGAGGTTTTTACTCCATGAGAGCATTTCGGGTGTGGCACTACTTGATATTTCTATGTTGAAATATTTTCACTTATTTTTAAACAAAACTGTGGCTATGTTATTATCCTTGATTGCTGGACATCCTGGGCAACTTTCTAATCATATTTTGGAGAAAAGCTCTGATTTGAAGTGTTTTTGGACCCAAGAGTCCAAAAACTACCTTTTTGGCAATTTCTAGATGCACAAAATCACTACACTGTATGCAACTGCCCCTCTCATATTGAAACATTCTCTAGGCTTGATATTATTTTTTATTTTCACAATCAAACTTGCAGCTCCAAGGGGTTATATGTGTAATAGTTTGGTCCATTATATGCGCTTTGTAATTCACAAAGCGGGGCCTTCAGAAGAATGTAGAAATCTGTCTTATAAATGGCATTTTGTGTGCTTCCTCTGTCCTTGGTGTTTCATTTGCCATTTTTCTTACCAAGTACATGTACTGCTAAAACCACCATAAAAAACTTGCATCCTGTTCATGTAGAAGGTAATATGACATCTTTTGTTATAAACCAATTTAATAGAGATGCCAAGTAGTTTAAAAGACTGTTGCATTAGGAAGATTTCGGTTAAAGTGAGTTGCTGCACCTGGCTGGAATGAGCTACTATGCTGATCCCATCCAACTTATTCTTTTTTGTTAATGTCAAACAAGTGGATATAGAGTGGATTTGGCATATTTAGTTGACCGTTTCGAATCGAAACCTTCTTTCATGTAGGGATTGTTAGCTTCAGAATGTCTGTGGGAGATCATCGAGACGCCACCTCTCGCAGCCCTTTCGAACATGAGCAACATGTTCACGTCGGATAATAATTCCAATTGGACTTTGGTGGTCTTCAACAGAGCGTCCCACGCCAAACCGGGTGCGGTGAAATACCAAGCGGGATCCAGTTCGTAATTTCGACAACAGACGTCTCGAAAATTTTCGAACACGTCTGCCAAGAGTAGAATGTCAGTCTTCAGATAGAGATCGTGATAATCTCTCATGGTTTTCATATCGAATGATTTCCACACGTTTTTAGCGTGTTCGTAATTCTCGTTGGAAATGTCGGATTCGTATAAATTCGAATAAAAATCTTCTTTCAAAGGTAGTGCGGTGTCTTCGAATCTCTTTAGATCGTTCATGTAATCGTAAGGATAGACTCCTTTCCTCAACATGATGTCTACTCGTTCTTCGAAATATTCGCTCATGATTTTAAATTTATCCTTGCTCATGTTATCAACTAATTTTTCCAGAGCGGTCGACATGAATTTAAAACTGTCGATGAAACGTATGCATCTACGAATGAATTTCGTTTTTTCTTCCAACGTTTCTCCGTCGATTACTCTTTTCTCCTCCATGAGCTTCCATTTCGTGAAGGAAATGTATCTTTCTTCGCTGTTCGCGATGCAATTTAATTCTTCGTGTGAGGTGCCGAGATTTTTCATGAACAGATGACTGTCGTAACCCGAGAGATTGTGAAACATCACCGGATAGAAAGCGGCGTCTCGATATTTTAAATTACACTTGCTGTGAGCCAGACCGCGATACAGACCCATGTAATGATCGTGGTCTCTGACCTTCTTATTTTCCTCCGAATTCTCATCGAATGATTGTCTGCATATGTGACATTCGGTGGCTCTGTTATTTTCGTCCTGCTGCTCTTGCGTGATGATCATTTTTGCCAGAATTTTGAATTTGTCGTATAACATTTGAAGTTTCCATTCTAACTCTTCCACGAACCTTTGAGCCATGTCGTCATCTTCATACTGTTTCATGTAGGTGAAGGGACCCATGTCGTGTTGCGAGTCGAAAGCGCATTTCACGTAAATGCAATAGCCTGAAGGTATGTGTTTTTGATATTTTTCGACGTAACTTTGAAGAGCGTTGGGTTGACAGGAACTCATTTTCGCAGTGAAACATTCGAAATCGGCGTACACGATGAATGGTACTTTTAACCTTCTATTGTGATTTTCAAACTTCACGATGGTGTTGGGTTTGGGCATTTCGACGGTGACACCTTGATTTTCGTTGCAATATTCCTGATGTTTCACCAACGAGTCTTCGCTGTGAAACGCGTTCATGCAATTGTAACATAAATATATCTTTCCGATATGATTATTATTTTGTTTCGACAGTAATCGGCTCGGATGTTTAACCCAACAATAATGATGATTGTCACCATTCGAAATCAATAATAAAATAATTGTCTTTTGTCTTCCGAGATACAAAGTCAATCTGAGAGGATAGATATTTTGTTTTTCGTCGCATCCCAAGACGTTCACCGCTACGGTAGGATTTTGTGCCTCGAAACGTTCGATGTGTTTTAACTGCATTGGAAAAGTCACTCCGGTCCAATCGAGATTTTTAGAAGTTACCTCGTAAGAAGAAACTCTTTCGATGTTCATTTTGACAGGGTATAAAGCGGAAGTGACTGCCCATTTAAAACACTGATCATCTTTATTTTTCACGTTGATCACGGCGTGTTTTTTTGCTAGGAAATACGGTAATTTCACGTAGGAAGACCCTTTCAACAAATCGTTTTTAGTTATGTGAATTTCGAGTTTCAACATCTCATCGAACGTCCAATTACTACCTTCATGTTGATAATTCGCGAGAGACGTCAATATCTTATCTTTCATCTTTTCAAAAACGTCCGATAAATCTGAACCTCGAAATACGGGTTCGACATTAGATCTGAAATATGCATTTTTCACGATGTTCTCGCCGGACTTCACGTCGATTTTATTCATCACGCAATGGAGTATCATCTTAATTTTTAGTCCCACGTTCATGTGTTTGCGAAACAAATCCAATACTTTTTTCTTCACCCGTTCCATGAACAATTTGGGATCGATTTTCTTCAACGAGGGAACCACGTCGAAAGTTTTAAAAATACCTTTGATCGCACTTTCCCATTCCACGGACTTCGATTGAAATAGTTCCACAGTGAGTCGCGCTAGATATTCTTCTCCTTTCCCTTCGTCTATTGCTCATCGAAGTTCGCTCGATATATCTCGTTTGCTTAGAATCTGATGTGCATCACTCGTTTTCGTTTTTCTTTTCTTTTCTTTGGAAACTTGAAGTTCTTCTTCAACGGCTTTTCGTTTAGTCGTCTTCTTATTTTTCACAATCGAAACGTTTTTGGTTTTTTTCAACGTCGGCATTTCGATTCCTTTTACTATCTTTTTCTTCTTCTCATTTTTCACAACCGATGCATTTTTTGACGTTGCTATCAGCATTTCGTTTGCCTTTCCATCGTTTCGCAAATGTTTCTGTATGACATCAATCTTTTTTGATTTAGTTCTATGATTTCAGAAATGTGAAATTTTTAATAGTTTACAAATCTCGTTTAACTGAGGTATGGTTTTCTCATTTAAATTTTTCAATTTTTTTTTATCTGTTTGTTTCATTTTGTAAGAATATATTTTTTCGAATTTTGTATTTTAAATAATTTGTTTAAAAAGTTTTGTTTTTTTAATGTGAAAAAAAAAATTTTTTTGATGAAATTAATCGATTTTTTTTTATGTTCCTTAACGTTAAAAACGAGAAAAAAAGGATGTTAAAAATTTAACTTATATATAAAGAGAAAAAAAACTTTTTAAACACATTATTTAAAATACAAAAATTTAAAATATACATTATTTGCAAGAATTCGTAAAACAAAAAAACTAAATAATCGATCATGATGACAACATCCACGATGGAATCTCGACATAAACATTGACGTTGTTTAATAAATCATTATTCTCCAAAAAACCAAGAAGAAAAAAATCGTAATTTATATTTATGCATTTCGAAAGAAAACGATACGATTTGCGATAGAAAATCAAATCATAATACTATTAGCGAACAAAAATTAATCGACAATGTCGTTCGAACTATTAAAAAAGAAGGTTCAAGACAAATAGAACTCTTACGACTTTTACGCAAAGTCTCGCACGAGGTTCAAAACAAATTTCTGCGAAGCAGACGCGTGTTCATGTCACCCGATTCCTTCTCAATAGATGATGATAACTGCAAGATGCGAAGGCTAATTTTTAAATGTTCGATGTCTTGCACATTCTAAAAACTCATGAAATAAAAATTAAATTAATACGAAAAAAAGGATGTTAAAATTTAACTTTTATATATATTTAAAGAGAAAAAAAACTTTTTAAACAAATTATTTAAATACAAAAATTTAAAATATACATTATTTGCAAGAATTCGTAAAACAAAAAAAACAAATAATCGATCATGACAGCAACACCTAAAAGATGCGAATTGAAATTGAAACGAGTCGAAGCGTGTACGAAATTAGGTTTTAAAATCTATACATTACAACAACACGATCCCATCGAATTGAACGAGGTCGAGTCGATGGGCTTAGAACGCTACTACGACAAATATCATATGTGTTTGAAATTGGATGAAGCCATGCTCGATTTGTTTTGCGAGTACCAAAGCGATCTGGTGAATAATATCATCGTCGCCGAAGACAGAAAATTTGACAAGGATGTAAAAAAACTCAAAAGAGTAAAGATAAACATTCAACACATTTTCGAAAAAGGAGAAGACACGAGTGTCAACATGCTAATAACAGACTTGGAAATATAAACAATAGAGTGATTGATTTTTAGCGAAGAAAAATGAAAAAAAAAAGTAATAAGATCATCTTTAGATCCCATTACTTTTTTTTTTTTTTTTTGTTTTCCTTCTTCTTCACTATCATCATATATTATAATAACGTTTCCTTTTCTCTCAGTTTTCAGCGTCGATTCTTCTTCTTTTTCTTTTTTTCTTTTTCTTTGTGAAATGATACGTTTATAACAACATTTTTGTTTATCTGAATCATAATTATGAACGAATGTTGTGCATCTCTTGGTAAAACTCGCATCATTACCATTCTCTTCAGAAGGTAGTGGTGACTGTGGAAAGCATCGTCTCATTCTCAACCGTCTATCCCGCGCTTTATCTATATCTTTCATTAGTTCTTTCCTTAGATATCCATCATTAGCGTCTAAACATTTTTTTATTTTTTCGCTCTCTGGCTTGCGATGTTCGTCATTATCGTCAAATTGTTTCTCCACCTTTTCATCCAGGTGATAAATTTGTTTCTCCACCTTTTTACCCATTTTAAATATATTATTTTATACTTTCTATGATTTATATTTTATATAATTTTATATTATAATAACATATTCAAAATCGGTATATTCTTAAATGGCGAATTCTCACCGAGCAACAAACCCTTGCCGAGTCGCTCAACGTTCCGTCCACTCTTCAGATAGAGACCATTTCCTCTCAGAGAGTTGCCACCTCTAACGGGTTCTAGATACAATCCTTTACCGCTGTCGTCTACGTGGACGCGACACACGGCTCCTCCCTTCTTCAAAAACAGTCCGCTGCCACCCATTAATTTCTCAACTGCCGAACTAGCGAGTCCATTGAGAGCTCCCACGCCGAGAGTCTTTCCGAGAAAGGGTAGTGCCTTTGCGGCGAAGGGTAATGCTTTTGCAGCTATTCCTGCCAATAGCGGTAGGAAACCACCTTTCATTCTCAAACTGTATCTCATTTGAGCGGGACTCATTCTCACCGTCAACCCTCTTCCATCGCGAATCGCTTTCTCCATCCTTTTGATTTGACTTCTGGTCCAGGCGATCGAATCCTGACCGCCTCTCGTCAGATCTTCGTGAGTGAATTTGAATCTCACCGCCTCGCCTCGAGTTGTTAACGCTCTCTTAAGTTTCTTCCTCTGTCCTGCGGATATGTTCACGTTTTTAACCACGTATTCTGTCATAATTCTGTTTTTAAAATATATTTACTTCAATTGTTTCTTGTTTAATAATTATATTAAAATAATTTTGTAAAATTAATATTGCGTTTATTTTATTTTTGTTATCTATATATATTTTCACAATTTTTTTGCTTTTATATTTCTCTTATGTGAAATCATATCGTCACTCTCTCTCCGCGAAGATCTAACAGTTCACCATTTTGATCCGTCAACGTGGTTTTGAGACTATACAACGTGTCTAAAATCACTGGTAGATAAACTAAATTTCGAGGTCGCTCCACGATCTTATAACCCGGCGACACGTTTGGAAAGAAGGAATAGATCGTCGGTTGAGCGCTACCATTCACATAGCTTCCAGCAATCACGTCCACGTTCACCAGAATGCTATTGACTGTGAGAATGTCGACCGTATTTTCAGATGCTGCGTGGCCTCGATACATCTTTCGATCGAATCCCAACATCTTGCCTATAGAATCGTACGTGTTGAAATCCACTCGAAAATTATCTTCCAAATCCACCATCGTCTGTAAGGTATTAGGATTGGGAGCGTGTCTGATCTTGTTGCTTCCCTTTCCATCCGTCTTCATTCGCGTCTGAATGTAATTGTTCAAATCGTCTATGTCGTAACTCCCTTTGGGAATTCGAATCTCCAACCAATCCGTTCCGTCGGAATACTTGAACGAGTTATTCTTTTCGGAGACGTTGGGAAAGGAATAGTAAGTCTCCAGATTCACCAACGCCATTTCGTATCTTTTCTCTGTATTCAATTCGATGGAAGGTTCGAATTTCGTAGCGAATCGAGTCGAATCGCCACTCACCACGATTTGAATGGATTGTTTTGCCGCCGTATTCTCGGCTATCCTTTCTAATAATTCTCCATGTTCGAACATTATATTTAATTTTATTTTTTTATTCAAAACTAATTATTTGAAGATTTATTATTTTCTAAATTTTATTTTCACGCTCTATCTTATTATTATCATCAGAAACATAAAACTTGTCGAATCCGCACCGATATTTTCTGCGATTAAATTCACTTGTCAAATCGATCACGACGAAATTGTAAAGTCCACCATCTCAAACCCTCTTGCAAAATCTCCTGAATTCCGCCGCGCTCATGTCGTTTGCGACGTGATCGCCGTAGATGTGATTGAGATTCTTGAGATCTTGGCGAATGAGACATAGAAAATTAGCGTTCTCCCTTATCGTCTGTCTGGGCAATCGAAAATAATTCTGCGACAGGTAGAAACAGTCCACGTTGCTGTGTCGACCCTAACGTAATACGATTCGCATCGGTTCTGTCTCTCCAAAAGCAGATCGTCGAAAATCATGAGATTCTTATCTTCCGATTTCAGTTCTCTAGGATCCGGAACGTCGCTAGCGTTCTCATAAAATCGACACTCGACGTTCGAAGATGCATTTCTCTTCATCAGCTCCGTCGCCGCACCGTCCAAAATGGTCGAGAGTGGGGCTCCACTCTTGTCGAATTCCTCCCTACTGTCAAAGATTCTGGCTATGACGTCCTTGGGCAATCTGCGATCCATGCACTCTCGAAGCAATCTGTATTCGGGTTGAAACAAGCTCTTGCCAAACACGAACAATCTGTCGTAATCCAACCAGTCGGGTCGGGACAACAGATTCATCAACAGATTGGTCTTTCCACAATTCGATTTTCCCACTATCAAACCTCTTATGCTCTTGGAAAAGAACTCGTTATTCGACCTCTTGGTCGCGGCGTCGTTCCAAGACATATCTTTAATGTTCATCTTTGTTTTATTTTGTTTGTTTGTTATTTTAGATTCTTTTCAAACGCAAATTTTTTATGTTTTTTAAACTCTGTTTTTAATGTTATTATTTATTTATATCACACCGTCGTGAGTTCTCTTCAATCCGGATCCACTCGTCATTTTGGCTAAATCTTGTATGGGCGCCACAGCATCCTTAAAATCTTTCCAACTTTTCGGCGTTCGCTCTAACGCAGCTCGCTTCGCCGGCGGACTGATCAACTTGTCGATCAACGCGTCGGCTGCCCTCTTGCCAGCCACAGAAGCTATCCTACCACTGGCTTCGGAAGCGGCTTTCTTACCAGCATCCAAAGCCGTCTTCTTACCGACCTCAAACGCGGTCGATGCGAGGTTTCTACCTGCATTGCTCGTGAACGCTCGCATTATAGAATCGACGATGCCAGAACCGCCTTGAACGTAAGTCCTAACGTATCCCCTGTTCTTTATCACCAACATATTTTATTTTTATGATATATTTTGTTTTTTCACTGGTAAATCGTTTTGTTGTTTTTAAATACTTTTATTATTCTAGTGTAAAAATTTACTGTTTTATTTTTGTTTGTTTGTTTGGTTCTCTCTACTTATTATATACACATCAATCCTTCAATTCGTTCATCAGTCTTTTATACTGGTTTTTATTCAAAACCTTCTGTCTTAACAATTCGTCAGATATAGTAACTATCTGATTATCTAATCCCGTGTTACCAGCCCGTCTGCTCGCCATCAACAAACTCAATCTCTGAGACAGAGCGTCGGAATCGCTCGGAAGAAAAGTGGTTTTCACCCCTTTGCCAGTCACCGATTCGACGAACTTCTTGTTCATATCCCATATGGGTTTCACCACTTTCGTCCACTTGTAACCTCTGTTGGCTTTGGGTCTCGTCTCTCTGGCATCGTTATTTCTCTTCATGGCGTGGGTCTGGACCAGAATGTCTCTGTAATTGTCGAAATCCTGTTCCGTGTAATCGCTGGGCTTGTCGTAAAGGAGCAATCTGCGCAGACCATCGGTCAATTCGTATTTGTTCGAACCATCAATCAATTCATCATCGTCAATTTCTACTTCTGTGTCTCCTACAAAAATCCTTCCCTCCGAATCTTTATAAAATCCATACGACTGATCTCTCTTACCGCCATCATCATCGGACGATGCGACGCTACCAGTGGTGATAGTCGAAGCTGTATCGTCGCTCTCACTCATATCTGTTTGAATTCCCGTGGGAACGTAATCCGGTGTAGATTGAACGGAATACCGATTTCCAAAACTAGGAGGTAACGAACCCATTGTCAAAGAACTCTCCTTTATAGGTCTCAATTCTTCGACTATCTCCTTTCTGCTTCGCTCTTGACCCTCCGCCACGGGTTTAAATATTTTTGTGGCTTCGCGTTTGAGTTCCATCTCACCAAGACGTCTGCTCCTGTCAGCAGACTGAATGCCCTTCTTAGCACGTTCATACTGGTCTAAAATTAAATCTCGGCGTCTAGGATCCATCTGTAAAAACATCTTTCGTTTTAATTGTTTTTATTATTTTCAAAATTAAATGTTTAATAATATTTTTATGTTTTAAGTAATAAAACTCTTTCCGTCTTAATATAATAATCTGAAAATATTCACATCTCAACTGACTGTGTTAATTGAAGTTTAAAAATACGTTTAAACAGTACATGACAAACCGGTTTCTGATTTAACGCATTTTGACAGTAGTTTTTACATTTGTCAAAAGATTTTCATTCACACATCAAACAATTCACTGAGTGTCGAATTAAGAGAGAATCCTTTGATGACTGTTAAACAGTTTCAACACACAAAGGAAAACTGATTTTAACAAATCTCACTCCGATTGCTATCATGAATATATTAAAAATTTTACCACTCAAAACCTAATTGAGCGGAAAATGCGTTTTAAACATTCCGATAAGTGTTTGACTTTTTTTCGAACGAACGCTTAACAGTCAATCTCTCTCATCAAGACAAAACACGAATACCTATTACAGATCAACTCTTTCGAACAAAAAAACCTCAAAACTCAATTTCTATCCGTCTCATCAAGAGAAAACATGAATGTCTATAATACAGACCATATTCATAATCGACTCTTTTGAACAAAAAACCTTATTCACTCATTACGATAACTTGTGTTAGTTTTTACTTCAGGAAGACGTGACTGGGTTCGCGAATTTCCAACACACCGACGACAACACTCTTCGTTCAAAACATTTCCATCAAGTGCTCGTCGAGATCACCTCGCAATAACGTGCGCCAGTCTCACTTCGACAAACGCTACAGTGGGTTTGAGAATTCAAACATCACCTCTTCACGCCAGTCGATTTCAGACCTAAAATCTGCAAGTGAGTTTCCCCCATAGGATTCAGTGTTAAAATCGTGTACGGATGCGGATTGTTAGAATCGGCGAGAGGGCGATGTTAGAACTCTCAAAACGTTTTTTTGTTCGCAATTTAACATTGAATCCTATGGGGAAAACTCATCTGCAGATTTCAAACAAAACGGTAGATGTACTGTACGTAAAATTTCATGCGTTTTCTGTCATTCTTGGATACAATCAGTGATGTTTGAATTCTCAATTGATTCTAAAGCACCCTAAAAAACGCTAAAAATCTTGTACACGTACACGATTTTAACACTAAATCCTACGGAGGTGTACATGTACACGTACACGTACATGTACGATGATGGTTGAACTCTCAATTATTACCTACTAATAGCACGTGGATTACATGCGGGAAATCGTGAAGCCATTTTGTTTATTTACAATCGTGCAGGCGAAGATGAAATAGTTCCGGCGACCTAATAAAACATGCAAATGAGTATGTCACGTGGGGTGGGTGGGATAGAAAATCCCACCCTGCTGTCTCACTCGGGACACCGCGTAGGTTTCACGTATAGTGGGGGGGGGGGGGGGGGGGGGGGGGGGGGGGGGGGGGGGGCGGGGGGGGGGAGAGAAAAGTCTAGAAAGTGAAACGTAAAAAAATATTATTCAAGACTCATTTGAAAGCCTTTCCCATAAACACTCTCCTTTCCAAATTTCATTGAAATCTGATAACCCAAACCTGAAATATGAGGCGAACAGATAAAAAATTGGCTATTTTACGAGTCAAACAGTGAATTTTCAGAGTTCCATTGAGATCCGATAATACGGACGCTGCTCCTTACATATCTCTGGAAAGCTGCTCCTTACATATCTCTGGAAAGTGAACATTTGTGTGAAATTTCATGGAAATCTGAGCAGTAAAGTTGAAGGTATAACGCGAACCGATATCCGAGTGCGGACGGACAGACGACACAAGGACGGACGGACTCGTGGACAGGCGCAATCCACTAACATTTTGAAATAAAACACCTTGGAGCCTTTTACCGCAAGCCGATTGTCTAACAAGAAAAGTGGCACGACTGGAGGAGCCCAATGGGGCGGGTTCAAAAATTCTAAACCTTTATGGATATCTAGAGACCTTACCTGAACATATGAACACACTTTAAACTTTTCGATTTAAAACCCGTAGGAGCCTTTTGCCGTTAACTGATTCCATAACGACAAAAGTGGCGCTACGGGTGCCACAGGGAGTCGAACAAAAAATAAAAAACCTTCATGTACATCTAGATGCCCTACCGGAACATATGAACAACATTTTCGAATTAAAATCCCTAGGAACCTTCCCCGGAAACCGATTCTCTAAGAACAAGTGGCGCTACTGACACCACATGTGGTCGAATTAAAAATCCAATACCGTTATGCACATCTAGAAATCCAAAGAGAACGTTTCAACACACTTTCAACGTTTCAAATTAAAACCCCAAGGAGCCTTTCGCCGGAAACCAATTCCCTTACGACAAAAGTGACGCTACGGGTTCCACACAGTGCCGAATAAAAAGTCCGAGACCTTCATGCACATCTAGAGACAGCCACTGAAAGATATGAATTCACTTTCAACGTTTCG